>VXBX01001718.1:244018-351802 GCA_013400415.1 Scytalopus superciliaris | reverse complement strand
TTTTTTTAAATCCTTTTCCCTGCAAACACGTCAGGCTGTTCCTATTTATAACTCGGGGAAGAGCCCGGGCTGCCCATCAGCGGATTGTCCCAGTAACGCCACTGCCGGGTGGTGCTTCCAGGGCTGTCCCGGCTGGAAGTGCTGACGTCTCCCTGCAGGGGAGGATGGATCGCTGTTTCTGGAGAGCGCAGCTCACTCGGGGAAGGCGAGCAAATCCCAATCCCCGGCATGTAAATCCCAATCTTTGGCATGCAAATCCCAACCCTCGGCGCGCAATGGGCTGAGTTGCTGTCGGTGGGAGCGCTGGGCACAGACGGGTGGGCAGGGAGAGCACAGCACAAATGGCAGCGCGGCTTGTGTAAAAGCACATTCCTGATTTATTTTTTTTTTGCACACCCAGAGCCCGTCTGGCACGGGCAGAGGTGCAGGAACATCCTCAGGCTTGGAATCCTGCGGGATGTGGCTCGGTGAAGAAACCACTGACAATACAAATCTCCTTCCGCCCCTCCAACTTTAGTAAAAGATGACCCGAAGCCTTTAAAGTCTTTAAATATCCTCATTTCTCTAAAACCCTATCCTGGAGCTCTGGATTTAATTTGGGGTGGGATCTTGGGAGAAACCTCATGCCCAGCCACCCAAAGTTGGCACTTTTGAGGGTACCTTGGGTATTGCAGCTGAGTGTCAGAGCCCTGACAAAGCCCAGCGTGCTGCTCTTCTGGGGGTTCCCCTGACACGCTCAGCTGGCTCACAAAGGACTGACCCTCTGCAGGAGAGAAGGGCAGAATTTTCCACAATTTAAAAAGGGAAAGAAAACAACGCATGATGAGAGGTAAGGACAAGCTTTGTGTCAGGTGAAAAGGTTGTACCTAAAAATACTGATGATCTCATTTTCCAAGATGTGTCTGAATGCATCTTCCTTTCCTGCATGACTTTTTTCCTGGATTTTCTGCTTTGGAGTCTCCCTTGGACAAACATCTTCCCAAGCAGGCTCAGTCTAATTGTTCCAGCTTTGTGGCTTTGTATGTGAGGTGCAAGACTTGAGTGATGAAGGGATTTAGGACAGAAAGCTGAAACTGGGAAGATCTTCTGTGCAGGCTTATCTTGGTGATTGTTCAGTGCTGATGAAAAAGGAACTGCTGATTTCCATCCCACCCCTTTTTCTTTCCCACTGTTTGTTGGTGTAACACTGACCTACTGCAGCTCCTCCTTTGTTGGTGCAATCACACCCTGTGCTCAAATATAGAAGTAAAGGCTCAAAGGCTACAAATGATGGACATTATCTCTGTTTCTTGCATGGCTTATTTGGATCATGATGAAAAGTAGCTCTGGGTTAGAGCACTGCTCTCCCTTAGTGCTGCCTGGCCCTCCATGGCCATAGCAAAGCCACTGCTGATCCCAGCATGATCTTTGGCTCTGAGAGCATCACTGAGAGGGAAGAAGGCAGGAGGTAACGGGCTGGGATCTCATGGTGTCTGTTTCTTGGCTTCCAGAGGTTGTGCTGCCCTTGGCCAACGTGGGTCTGCCCAGACACCTCCTCCAGATCCAGCGCCCTGGGCCCGCCTACGTCACCCACACGGGACCCCCGGTCAGGATGCTGGTGGAGCAGGATAAGCAGAGAAGGGCAACATCCAACCACCCAGCACAGATGGAGCCTCACACAGAGCCAGGGAAGGAGCCACGCAGGGAGCCTCAGGAAGGTGGCTCTGAGGAGGAGACCCAAGTGCTGAGCAGAGGCAGCAGCACTGCTGGCAGTGGGAAGGGCTCCGTAGCAATGCCCACGGCTCAGAGCACTTTGCCATCACAGGGTGTTCACAGCAGGATTATTTTTGCAAGAAAACCCCCCTTGCGTGTTCTGCCCTGGAGCTCCTCGGTGTGTCCCAGCAGGAATGAATGAGCTGTCTGCAGCAGGAAGCAAAGAAAAGAAAGAAGATGCTCTTGGAGTGTTTTACAGAGTCCATTAAACTACCCGTGCAAACAGCATTTAACTTTTTGAGTCTGTCCCTAAAAGGCCCACCCTGAATGAAAGGAGGTGAGCACAGGAGGAGGTGGTAATGCATTCTGTACTCTCAGCTCTGGAGGAAACCACAACCTCTGCTGCTGCTCTTGCCATCACATGGCAGGAGCTGTTTGCTGCCCCCAAGGGCACGGCTGGGCATGGAGATGAGATGCCTGAACGCCCACCCAGCCACACACACAGCGCTCCTTCTGTGCTGCTGAGACGCTGCTGGCATCAGCACAGGGTGGCAGCACCCAGGGGGCAGCTGGCTGAGGGGAACAGCCTCTGGGGGCTCTGTGCATCAGCACCCCCTGGAGATGTTGGCTGACTGGGAAAGAGCCCTGGGAATTGGTGTCCCTGCTCCTGGAAGCTGTTTTGTGCTGCTGAAGGAGCGTGGACTGGAGGGAGAGGAGTTTGCAGTGGGCGTTTGTTTGTACCTGGCCTGCCTGTGCTTGTAGGGAGTGAGGTCTGATCAAGCTGCATTCACCACTTCACTTTTGAGGAAAGGATGAGACAGTTGGGATTGTTCAGCCTGGAGAAGAGAAGCTTCAGGGTGACCTAATTGTGGTCTTGCAGTGCCTGAAGGAGATATGAGAAAGAAGGAGAGGGTCTATTTACAAGGACCTGGAGTGACAGGACAGGGGGGAATGGCTTCGAACTGATGGAGAGTAGGTTTACATGGGATATTGGGAAGAAATTCCTCCTTGTGAGGGTTGCCCAGAGAAGCTGTGGCTGCCCCATCCCTGGGAGTGTCCAAGGCCAGGTTGGACGGGGCTTGGAGCAACCTGGGCTGGTGGGAGGTGTCCCTGCCCAGGGCAGGGGGTGGAATCGATGAGCTTTAATGTCCTTTTCAACTCAGGCCATTCTATGATATCTCTGTGAGGGACACAAGTCAATTAAACACAAAGTGATGCAGCAGCCAAGCTGACCAGTCAGTCACTGGTAGATGAGCTGCTGCTCCTTTCTCATTTTGACAGATGAACTGAGGTTAAAGTTGGGGAAGATGTTTGCCCTTAAAAACTTCACTGAAATTTTAAACAACTTATCAGATAATCAGCAGTATTTGCTGCTGCATCCAGTGGTGTTCCCAAAGCTGCACTGTCAGCTCATGGGATTTTGGCCGCTGTGGATCGGTGCCACTTGTCAGCTCGTTGCTTTGGGAAGCAGGGTTGGGTTTCTGCAGGGGAAAAATGTGAAGAATTAGAAAATACGACTTTCAAAAAAAAAAAAAAAAAAGATAGAAACGACTGTTTTCTGTGGATGTAAAAATAAATCTGTTCCCTGCCCTATTTTGAGCCCGCAGCACGTCATGAGCCCTGTGTTTAGGGGCCTGGCCCTCCTGCCAACCCTCAGCTTTGGTCATGAGCCATGGAAATGGGAATAAATAAACAAACCTCAGTTTCCAGCTCTTCCCTCTGACTTCACTTGCTGTGAAAGATCCTGGAAAAGGAATGCAGTGGAGCTGTGTGCTCCCTCCTTGCTGATGGGATGGTGACAGAAAGAGTTGGGACATCCAACTGACTGTGACTGGGGGGGTTTGTGGGCACTGCCCCCCTGGCACAAACCTCCAGTGTGGGGGGCACATCTGTAAAGGATGGCATCTATTTAATGGGCATCTCGTAGCTGACATGAGGCTGGTGCCACATGGGAGGGCTGAAGCCAGGGGAAGAGTTGTGAGGTGTGATGGGAACCAGTGTCCAAGCCTCTCAGGGTGTGCTCTGCAATTCCATATCCCCAGGGAAGCAGGGAAAGGAACTGGTTTCCCTCCAGCTTTCTGCCCATGCTGGAGCACATGGGAGTTGTTTGCACTAGCACAGCTCAGGGGTGGGGAGAAGGAAAACCTCCCCCTCCTCCTGGCTGCAGGGAGGCTTTACCAGGGTCTTTATACTTCTGTGTTCAACCACCTACCTCCTCCTCAGGGAATGGCCTTCTCCTTCCTCAGAGTTATTTACAGGCAGTTCTGTGGTGGGAAATGGGAGAGAAAAAGGTTGAAATCACCCCCAGAGAGGCAAAAACGGTAGCTGAGGTGACTGAGAAAACATTCTGGTTTTTCTTTAGCACGTACAAGTGTTCCCACGTGTGCTGGAGCACTCGAGAGCTTGCTGAGGGAAGGTGGCCCAGGACAGCCCTGCAATAGCACCTTTCCAGGTGGGCAATCCTGTCCCACAGGGAGCTCTAAGACTGGTGGAGGAGTTGTGGGCTGTTCTTTGCTCTCCTTTTCCACACAGGAGGTGGGTTTTGTCTCAGTTTCCCTGCGCAGGGTCAGTGATGGGCAGCTGGATCATGCCTGTGTGTTGGAGTTCAGGTGTGTTGAAGGTGCCTTGAAAACGCTCTGGCATTACAGATTCCTCCAGCGTGGCCAGAGGCATAAAAGTTTCAAGGAACTGGATTATTTTGTCATTTAAAAATAGTTGAGAGTGTGTTATGTCTCTAGTGGAGGTTGGAGTGTTGCTTTCCCATGACGAATTTAGAGTAAAATGGAAACAGGCGAAACCAAGTGTTGTGAAAAGCACTTGTAGGAAAAAAAAGGGGGAAAACCCACAAGGAAGAAAGCAAAAGAGGAAAAAAAAAACACCAACAAACCCCAAACATGCTGGCTTTGGTAATTCTGAAATTAATTTTTAGTAACTTCATCTTATGGGAAATGTTGACTTTTCTGTTGTCACTGCGGATGAAAAGGACTTTTCCAGGGCTGCAAATCACAGAATGGGCAATTCTGTTTCAGCTTGTACTTTCCATTAGCATTAATAAAATACTTGGAGCTTTGTTCAGCTCCAGCTGAAACCATTCAGTGTTATTTTGGAGCCCTGAGGTGCAGCATTGAGTGGTGTTGGTGAGCTGAAAGGGGGTGTAGGGGCACTGTGGGCACCAAGAGGGCTCATCACGTGCTCCAGGCAAGGCTGAAACCCCTAAAGGAACCCACAAAGGTGCCCTGGGCCATGCCCTTGGTCTGCAGCATGGCACTGGAGAGCTGGGCAGGCAAACATTTGGATGGTGCAGGAATCCCTGCCCCATGGACACTTCTATGGGCAGGACATCCATGAAATGTTGGAGGTGACACAGGGATTTGAAGACAGTAGGAGATGTGGGCCCTCTCTCAGAGTTAGGATGGAATTGCCCCCTCTCTTGTCTGTCAATAGATGTAGCAGCACCTACTTAGTCATTAAAATCTCCAAATGGGGGCCCAGAGCTAATTGCAGCCCTAAATGACTGTTGTTATGCTGGGGCAGCTCCTTGCCTGCTGTATGGAAACCAGATGCTCAGCTTATTAAGCAGACACAAGCCAGGTGCTGACTGCCTTGTTAAAGGCAAACAGGAGTTGATTTCCTGCCGGAGTGAGTGTGGCCATATATATGCCAGCACCCAAACATGGAAGGAGAAGGCTGGGGACAATGTGGCCATTGTGGCCAGGGGACCCCTGACGAGGGTTTTAGTATCGCTTTGGGATGTGGCTGATGGATGGACTGGATGCAGAACTGCTGAGGGGTTTCAGGTAGTTACTGAGCTCCAGGGCAGTGCTGTGTTCCCTCAGCAGGTCACCAGTGTGTTGACACCTCTGGGGGAGACACCTGCCCTGCTGGAAGGGACCTGGCAGGGCACAGGGAAGCCTCAGCAGCATGTGGGGCTGATTCTGGGAGGGTGCTGGGCTCCAGTCCCTAGCTCAGGGCTGTGGGGATAACCACAGCATTTGACTTTAGAAGCAGAGCCTTTTGTTGGATTTATCACCCTCACTTCCCAGTGCTTTACGACCAGAGTTGGTTGCAACACCAAGGTGCTTCCAAAGCAGCATTTCTCAACACTTTTGTGCCTGCAATCTCCACTTGACTCATCTGTCACCACGTGGCTGCCCGTGCCAGCAGCAGCTCCGGGCTGGAAGTGCTCAATGCCTTACCCTCATGTTTGAGCCCTGGAGGAACTGAGCTGCTGCCAGAAGCTCCAGTGAGTAGTTCCCAGTACTACCAGTAGTAGTTTGGCTCGTGCCAAACACCACAGAAGTGCTCAGCTTGGCCTCACCACCCTTTTGGGTGTGGGGAGGTGCAGCAGACACCGAGGTGATGGAGCTGCCCGTGCCTGCTGCTCTCTCTGATCCTTCACAGCTCTCCACAAAGCCTGTGGCCAGTGCCACGGGGGGCACAGCCTGCTGCAAACTCCCTGGTTCTCACAGAGATGTAAGTTTCTTTCCTTAGAGTTAGCTTGAAGTGAGTTCTGGGGGAGGGGTTGTATGAAATTGAGGGGGGGATGGTCCATTCTCATTGCGGGGACTGGAATGGTTGCACTAGATGAGCTTTAAAAGTCACTTCAGCCCAAGATCTTCTGTGATCCTGTTGGAGAGAACCTCTTGCTGTTTGGCTGCTAAAGCTGAGCCTGGGAAGCCTCTTGGAACAGCACCAGACTTAAGGCAAGGGGAGACCTCATTGCAGTCACAGCTTCCTTGGGAGGGGCAGAGGAGGGGGAGACACTGATCTCTGCTCTGGGGGGAGCAGGGACACAGCCAGGGGATGGCTGGAGTTGTGTCAGGGCAGGCTCAGGTTGGATCTCAGGGAAAGGCTCTTCTTCCCCCAGAGGGTGGTGGGCACTGCCCAGGCTCCCCAGGGCAGTGGGCACAGCCCCAAGGCTGCCAGAGCTCCAGGAGGGTTTGGATGATGCTCTGGGGCACAGGGGGTGACTCTTGGGGCTGGGCCTGTGCAGGGCTGAGGGTTGGACTGGGTAATCCTTGTGGTCCCTTCCAACTCAGCACGTTCTGTGATTCTGTGAGTCCAGGGCTACACTGGGACAGCCTGGACCTGGGCTTTGCTGAGTCATTTTTATTGGAATCGAAGAGCAGTGGAAAACTGACCATTTTCATGCAAGAATTCCCCTTCCCCAAGCACTGCTCTGCCCTCCCAGGCCACAAGGATGCTTTTTTTCTGTCCCAGCATTTGCTCTGGGTACAGTTGTGCCACTCCAGCCTTCAGGGCGACTCTGCCTCAGTAGGAGCTTGGTATGATGTCAATGTTTCGAGTGGGTGAAGCAGAGGAGGCAAAAATAGACATTTAGACATTTTTCCAGCTTTGCCTTTTCAAAAAGGAATATTTATAGCTCGGTCCATAAACAGAAGCTCTCTTTGTGCTACCAGTTGCAACCAACACATGACCCCCTCAGCCCCTCAGCCTCAGGATGGGTGCAGGCAGCTTTGCCTTCCTGGCAGTGGGAGCCTCTGTCTCCCTGTGCCACATCACAGGGCTGCAAGTGTTTCCAGCCCAGGCACGGAGCACCCACCAACATCTCGGGGTGCCCAAGGGCTGGATCCCTTGCAACAAAGCTATCCTGGCTCATCTCCAGGGTGGGGCTGCAGCACACTGGGGTCTGAACCTCAGTTTTGTGATTAACTCTGAAGCATAATGAGGATGGTGGTCGGGGCAGAAGGTCCAAATCACTACATTTCATTTTACCTATGTTTTTTTTCACCTGTGGAATTTGGATAGTGGCCTTTACCACACAGTTCTGAAGCACTCTGGGACTTTTTCAGGGTGTTGTTTCACAGCTGAACCACCTCTCAAGTTCTGTCCTTGCTTGCAAGGAGTTTTGGGTCTGGTCTCCTGTGTTAAGGCTTTTTAGCTACCGTTGCCTCCAACGTTCCAGCAGGAATGGGAGGTTGGGTGTGGGTGGCAGGTGAAGAGGTTTTCGAAGGTGTGAAATGCATTTTCCAAGAAGGTTTTCCTGCTGCCTCTCAGCCAGGACTGCTTGTTATTCTTGGCAGTGCTCTGCAACCTGAACTGCACAGGGATGGTGCCTGAAGGGCTTTGTTGGATGATGCTGCTCACCAGAGTGGCTGGTTTACATGTTTGGATTTCGGGACCAGTTGTGACACTTGGAAGAGCAGTTTGGTAGAGGGTTAAAAAGGCTCGTGTGGGACCAAAACTCACAGAGCTTTGTGCTAAGAAAAAGCTTAGTGGGCAGGAAAGTGGGGCTGATGATGCCTGGGAGTCTCTGAAGGTGGAGAGGATCCAGTGCGTTGCAGGCTCACTCTTCCAGGGTCCAGGGGGAATTAACTTCAGCACCTTAAAGCTTTAAATGCGGGGAACCTCATCCTGATGAGCACTGGGTTTAAAGGCTGGCACGCTGTGCTGTGCTCACTGCCAGAGATCTCCATCTCACCTCAACCTGCTTTTCATCAAACCTTGGTCTGACCTCTGGCTGGAGCAGAACAATCAGCTTGCCCCACAGTGCCCAGCTATGTGCCAGCTCATCAGGCTCCCCACGCTCACTGCGGGCCCTGAAGTTGGCACTGCTTTCCTGGCTCCTGCATCCCTGCCCTGCCCCAGCAGTGAGAGCCTCTGCTGCATCAGCAGTGGCATTTTGAGTCCTCCCCTGCGGAGGCAAAGTCCAGAAAGTACGAATATCCCAGCCCTGATGGGATATCCTGAGCTCCGGGTACAGGAAAACCATCTTGGGGGGGGGGGGGTCACAGATGTTGTTTGAGTACCTGGGTACCAGGAATGAGCTTGGAAATGCAGTTACACCCCCAAAATCCATCTGCTCCAGTGAAACCAACTCTTTCAGAGCAATGTTGCTGTGTTCTTGCTTTTATTTGGGTTCAAGGCTTGTCTGGATATCACATCATGATAGAAGAAGAGCCCAATCACTGCAATGTCAGTCTTTCCCTATTGATTATTCTGTTTCTTTTCTTTCTTCTCTCTCCCTGTGCCTCCCTGTCTCCATCTCCCATCTGAGCTGGTTGTTAGCACAGCAAAGCTGAAAGGCTGGATGAGATTTCTCTGGCTCAGATGTCGTGGTGAATCCCTACATCTCACTCTCCCCAAACTCCAAGTGTAATCACCTTTATCAGTCTTCAGCCTTCAGCATCTGCTTTGAGTCCAGCCCTAGTCCTGCAGTGGGAATTTTGAGGTTGCAGTTCATGGTGGACAAGGGATTTCTACACTTTTCTTGTAGTGGAAATTTCTTAGCAGCTAAATGAAACTGAGATGCTTTTAAAAATTCTTAATGCACAGTAGATGCTTTCTTAAAGGTGTCACAGTTTCTTTTTAGAAGTCTGAAAACCACAAACTGATTTTGCTTGGGTTTTGACCACAGTTTTCCAGTTCCTAAATAGATAAAAGATCTCTTCTCATTGAGCCTGGGGAAGGAGAGAGAGTTGCTCCTGAATCTTTAGCTGTGCTGGTATGAGATTCTGTGTTACCCATTTAGGAAGAACAGCACTGAAAAGAAGTAATGTCTCCTCTAGAAAAATGCAGATAACAGAGTCATAGAATCACAGAATGGCTTGGGTTGGAAGGGACCTTAAAATTCATTGATTACCACCCCCCTATCATGGGCAGGGACACCTCCCACCAGCCCAAGTTGCTCCAAGCCCCATCCAACCTGGCCTTGGACACTCCCAGGGCTGGGGCAGCCACAGCTTCTCTGCCCAACCTGTGCCAGGGCCTGCCCACCCTCCCAGGGAAGGGTTTCTTCCCAGTATCCCATCTCACCTTGCCCTCTGGCACTGGGAAGCCATTCCCCCTTGTCCAAAGGCCCTCTCCAACTCTCTTGGAGCCCCCTTAGGCACTGGAAGTGTCTCTGAGGTCTCCGCAGAGCCTTCTCCTCTCCAGGCTGAAGAGCCCCAGCTCTCCCAGCCTTTCACATCAGGGTGATGTGTGAGCAGAGGCAGATGAAGGTCAGTGGCAGAGCCGTGTTTGGAGGAGTGCACATGTGTCTGTCCAGGACAGAGCTGCAGAAGGACCTGCCCATCCCATCTCCTGTCCTTTGTTTTCCCAGCAGCTGGAATATTTACTCTGCTGGGATGAAGGCAAATGGATTCTGCTGTGAGATAACAGGCTGATCAGCCACAATGCAGCAGCACGCTCTGAGATGGGTGTGCTGTGGGTTGAGGAGGTGCCAGTCACTGCCCACACAGAAGTGGGGAGCTACTGGAGCTTAAAACACAAACAGCAAGAGGGAGGAGGCAGCAGAGCACTCAGTCCTTGTCTACAGAAGTGGGACCAGCTGCCCTCAGGGGGGACTGCAATTCCTCCCCTTCCCATCCACCTCCAAGCCCTCTGCTTGACCCTATGCCAAGGCCTGGCAGGAAGCAGAGTGGTGGCAGATCCATTTTAGCCCACGGCCCTCTCTTATATGACAGGTTATTTTTCACAGTCATCAGCACCAGGGTCAGACCTGCTGCTCTCCAAGCATCACTCCCTAAATGCCAGAGAGATGCCAAAGCTGTGGCACAGGATGGCACAAAAAGCAGAAGCTGGGAGAAGTCTTTTGATTTGCAGTCAGGGTTGACAATTCTTGCTGGCCTCCTACTCTGGGGAGGGGTGGTTGTGCCCAGACCTCACACGAGAACCTGTCAGCCTTTTGGTGGGGTGCCTGGAAGCCACTGTGTGATTAAAGGATTTCCCCACTGGTGCTGGCATCCCGGGCTCCCTTTTAGCAGCCTCAGGAGGCGGATGGCATTCCAGCCACCCACAGAGGTCAGGGCAGCTAAAGGAGCCAGAAGGCTGGGGAGTTTCAGTCAGTCATGTGCCCATCTGCCATCCCATCCTACACTGGGCGCCACAGGGCAGGAAAGGGCTCGTTGTGTTCTGTCTGTGCAAGGTCACAGAACCACTGGATGGTTTGGGTTGGGAGGGATCTACAAGATCATCCAGTTCCAAACCCCTGCCATGGGCAGGGACACCTTCCAGGCCCACCCTGGCCTGGGACAGTGCCAGGGATGGGGCAGCCACAGCTTCTCTGGGCACCCTGTGCCAGGGCCTGCCCACCCTCACAGGGAAGGATTTCTTCCCAATATCCCATCTATCCCTGCCCTCTGTTAGTTGGAAGCCATTCCCCCTGGTCCTTGTAAATAGTCTCTCTCCATCTTTTTTTGTCTTCTTCAGGTACTGGAAGGTCACAACTAAGTCACCCCAAAGCCTTCCCTTCTCCAGGCTGAACAACCCCAGCTCTCCCAGCCTTCCGTCCCAGCAGAGCTGCTCCAGCCTCTGCCCATCCTGTGCCTCCTCTGGACTTGCTCCAGCAGCTCCATGTCCTTGCTGTGCTGGAGCAGCTCTGCAGGGGGGTCTCACCTGAGGGGGCAGAGGGGCAGAATCCCTTCCCTCAATCTCCTGGCCACACTTCTTTCTTCTCAAAGAGGTTGTACCTGAATTTGAGGTGCTTTACAGCAGCTTGGCTGTCAAGCCAAGGCCAGGCCTTCTCTAATGCTCACCGTGTCACTCCTCTTTCCTTTCTAACTTTCCTGCAGCACATTTCCTGGAAGATGCTCCAGCAATTAAATCAGCATCGATCCCCCCGAGCTGGAAGCAGGCTGTGCTGTGAGCCGAGGCTGTTAGCAGGGCCGTGGGGAGCTCTGGGAGGGGTGGGGAGGAGGAGATGAAAACATGCTGGGGAACAGAACCTCTCTGTGGCTGCCACAGCCACTCTGGGCTGCTGGCCAGGCTCCTTGGGGTGGATTAATGGCAAAGTACAGCGCTGATAACGAGAGCGATCCCTTTCAGTGGAGAGCTAATCCAGGGCTCCAGACTTGCTGATTCACTCTCTGATGGATAAAGAGGGATGCTCTGCCCATGCTCCGTGTCTAGACAAAGCAGGGAGTGCAGGGAAAGGTACTCTGGGCACAGGCAGGTGGTTTGTGCCTCCCTGGATTCATGTCAGCACTTCCAGACTGGAAACTCTCCTCCCTGGAGGATCCGATAGGGTAATGGTGTGGAAACGACAGGCTGAGGCTGTAAAACTGGGCGGGGCAGGACTGAGAGGAGACTTGTTGGAAGGGTGACCTTTAAAGGCAGGTGTAACACTCGTGGCATTCTGCCCGTCTGCACAAGGGCAGGAATGGAAAGGCAAGCAGGGGTCCCTTCCCTCCCCAGGGAGGGCAGCTTACTGCTGGAAAAGCCTTGGACAATCCACTGTAGGATGCTCTGGTTTGCACAGGACTTTAGCTTAGCACGGGAAAATGCATCCTGCTTGGACAAGCTGGTCCCTGGGATCTCCTAGTCAGCAGGACACTGGGATTTCAGAGGGAGTGTGGTGTTTGCAGCCACGAGAACTCCACTGTCACTGTAGTGATGCAATAGGGCAGGTGAAGATCCAGGCCTTTACCTGACTCTTAAAAATGCTTTTCACCTGTGAAAGTTGTTTTGGGGTGAAGTCAGATGATTTAGGAACCTGAGTTTGTCCCTGCCCTGCCACAGAGTCAGTTCCTTCTGTGGTGTAAGGGCAGCCAGGCTGGGATGAGCCTGGTGGAGGTTGGTGGCATTTGGCCTGTCCCTGGTGCAGAGTCTTTGCTGGGGTGGGAATGGACAGACACAGAAGTTTGGGGCTCCTGGGAAACTGGTCAGGCCCAGCCTCAGACTCCCTGTGAGACCACAAGTTACCCCAAAGCCTCAGCCCCAGCCTGGGCATGGCTTTCTACTCCTCATTTCTAAGGGATTTGGAGTAGTACTGGTCCAAGAGCATAACATCCTACAGGATGCCTCTTTTTACCTAAATAACTGGGTTTTTGGGGGGAGAAATAAATCAGTTTAATTAAAGAAAAACTCAGTGGGACATACTTCCTCACACATGGGGACATTCGGGGTGTGGTTATGCTCAGCTGGGCCGTGCCGAGCAAAACTGGGTCTCACTTGCCTTAGTGCTGAGTTTAACTTTAATCTGCTCCATTCTCCAAGCTGCTGAGGATCCATCAGGGTCCAGCCCAGCCCCCACTTTGCTGCCTCCTGGCAGCTGGCCCGGGCCTGAGTGGGCAGAGCAGAGTTTCCAGCTCTTTCTCCAGCCAGGGATCCAGAGGTAGGATTTCAAAGTAGGTAGAGAGTGACTTCACACAGCAGTGAACTTCACTGCAAATTTTGGCCAGGCCCTTTGCTTCCAGCACTGCAAATGAGGCAGATCAATTATTCTGAAACAGCAAGTGGAAATTACAACTCCCCTGGCTTTGTTCCAGCCTCCTGGTTTGCTGGAAGGCATTCCAGCTGATGTTCTCCATGCATGGACTCCCTCTGGGCTAGAAGACATCCTGGTGCTTGTTTTCATGCAGGTTCCTCCATGCCACCAGCCTGAGCCTTGCCCAAGTCTGTTCTTATGCTCCTGCAGTGCCACAGGGCTTGGGGACACTCTGGGGAGCAGCTTGACAGTTTGGAGTGCTGAGCTGCCCCATGTTCTCCTCACCCTGGGACAGAAACATGGGCTACACAAGAAGAGACTTTTCCCAACTAAGGCATTTCCCAACAACTCAGATTCTTTTCTTGCAGCTGGACAGGCTGAGACTGGTACAAGTTTTCTGATCAAAAAGCAGAGCCAAGAGCTGTGCCTGGGAGAGGCAGTCCCAGGGTGAACCTCTGCCCCCATCTCACATCCTGCAGGGAGGACAAACCTTCTTTCAGAGTTATGTCACAGGAGGGACGTGCTGGGAAGTTTCACTTCTTCAAACAGCCGGCTTCTGGACAATTTCCAGACGAGTTCTGGTGATGAATAAGCACTTTTGCCCTGGAAAACTCTTCCTTCCCCTCCCTGTAGCAGCACAGTCCTCCAAGACTAATGGCCACATTGCCTGAATTCCAGGCGAGCCACTTCCCCTCCCTTCCTCCCCCCTCTCAGGGCTGACATTGCTTTTCTGGGGGATGTGGGTCTCCCAGGGGCTATGGGACCCTCTGCCAGCCCCAAACCAAAGCCACTGCATGTTTCCCAGCCTTTCTCTTGATGGGGTTGCCCCTCTGATCCTGTGACAAGCTGAGGTCACCGAGTGCAGCTTCTTTCATAGTTTGTCTGAGGTCACCTTACATGGCGTTGTGTCACCTGCTGCTTTGGGGCAAGCCAGGGGTTTCCCGTGGATGTTGGTGAGGCTGTGGATATCCCAACAGCATCAGGACTAGTATCTCATGCCCAGTGCTTTCCCTGGCCCTCCAGGATAATGGAATATCACCTCCATGTGCAACCTCTGGTCATTAAGGATGTATTTCCTTTGCCTCTCTTTTGCAGCCTCCCACTCTGTTGTTGTCCAGGTGTGACTCTGCTGTGCTTACAGAAATGTTGCTGGTTGGTTTGTCAGGCTGTTGGTGTTTCCTGGGCCTTTGAGGCTCCAGCTCTGCCTTTCTTCCTTTCTCTTTCATTTTGACTCCCAGCTGGGGAAAGCTTGCAAGGACATAAATCCAGGCCTTTAGAAAAAACAGTCATGACACATCAACGTGCAGCTTCCCCTTAAACATCGCAGGCTAAAGCAGAATATCCATAGAGCAATACAGCTCTGATCGTACAGAGGCTGGAAAACACTCCCAGGGAGTCAGTCCCTGCCACAAGTCCCAGCAGATAATTGCTTTTTTGTGGCATGCCTTGAGCATTCATGTGAAGGGATAGTTTGGGCTGAGAACTGGGAACAGATCCCAGCGTGCCGGAGCCTCCATGAGAGCTCCTGGCAAGCGCTCGCTCCTCTAGAACACAAAATATTTGCAAGTCCTGCTGAGCTGCCTTCCCATGGGGAGCAGTGGTGAGGACACTGGGAGCTGTGTGTGGATAAATCCCTCTCCATGGGCTGGAAGGGGCTCTGTGAGAACCCAGCCCAGCCCCTTCACCCGCTGGAGGGTCGTGGGGCCAAATGCCGGAGGTTTTCTCTCTGAAATGCAATCTCCCCGTGAAATGTGGGGGATTGGTTTTCCTGCTGTGACCTGCCAAATGGCAGGAGAGAGAGCTCTGAGCAGAGGAGGAAAAGGGACAAATGGCACCGAGTCACCAAATGTCTCCTCTGTCCTTGCCCTGGCTGAGGTCCTGCTTTGGTGGAGAGATTTCTGCACCAAACGCTCTGCACTCTCACTTTGTATTGACTTGAAAGAAAAATGGATGTCAGCATCTGAAAACCAGGCTCCCTGGTGCCTAAACCCCTTCTGAAGGTGGGGCTGGTATTGTTCTGGCACTGGTGGGGTGACTGCTCCTCCTTTCCCTTGGCTGTCTGCAAGGCTCAGGTGACTTTGCAGAGAGGGAGAGTGGGTGCCTCACTCTGAGATGGGTAAAAATGCCTCATCTTTGGAAGGAGTTGAAGCAGGGACTGAATACCCCACTTGGATATTGTCTTTTTTTTTTGTTGTTTTGTTTTGATTTGGGGGGTTTTTGGGGGGTATTTAATATGTGATCTGAATCAGGAGACCCAGTTCTGTGCCGTGGCTGGCTCCACACTCAGGCTGTGTCTCAGGAGCCATCCCTGAGAGCATCCCCAGCTTTGCTCAGTGGGAAACTCATTAGCGCTGGGTGTGATGAACGAGGCTCTGTTATGACACACACATGTCAGAGAGCAGCAAAGCCCCCCTTGGGTTAGTCAGGATTTCGTGGTGCTCTGGAAACATCCCAGAGGGTGAGCTGGTGGGTGGTGCTGTCAGAGGAGACTCTGCTCAGCCTTTGCTGCTTTTCCTGTTTCCCTTTCAGACTTCCTGGAGTGCTCGGTGCACTTTGGGCTGGAGTTTGTGAATGAGCCCTTTGGAAAGGGAGGGAGGGTGGGAGAACCGGGGTGGGCTGTGCCCTGGTGTGGGACCTCTCACTGCTCCCATCCCATTCTGCTCCCCCAAAGCTCTTCTGATGCTCAGGGAAGCCCAATCAGTTTGTTTCTCACTCTGGGCTTTGCCACTTTGCCTCCACACTTTCCTTGCAAATTCCAACCACGTTGGATAAAATTTTTCCCCTCCAAGCTCTTTTCCACCCTAAAGTTTCCTCACTTTAAGGGAAACAGAACCTGGGCTCTTTACTGTCCCGAACAATTAGCTTCACATTGACTCAAGCACAAATATGCTCTCTGCAATCCAACGTAAAGAGCCTTGGAGCCAACAGCTCCTTCCAAGTGCTTTGTGGTGATGAAATGAAGGACCAGACCCTGTGTCCTGCCCCAGCACTCATGAGCCTGATCCTGGTGCTACTGAACATGAGCCCAGCATCAGAACTGTGTGTGTAACCGAGCTCAGAGGAATGAGGGTGACCCCTCTCTGGGACAGAGCATGAAGAATGAGCAGGAACAAGCGCCTTTCCCCGAGGTGACGGGCTCTGTGTCACCTCGGGGGCTCTGTGGGACCGTGTCACCCTGCTTGGCTTGTGGTTTCTCTGCTTGGCTGCTCTCAGCAGCGTTTGCCTCTGGCCCTGGCAGTGCTGAACACACTGGTTGCATTACCCCGACCTTCTCACGTTACAGAGCTTTTTGTCCCGGGGAGCTATAAAAAGCCTGTAGTGAAATTAAAACCACGACGCAGCTCCTGACTCTGCTGGCGGGATGTTGCTTTTCCTTTCTAAATGGGGCAGAGGATGAGGAGGAGGGATGTGTGTGGCACTGCAGGCAGTGTGTGTGTGCATCACAGGGAGCAAAGGGCTGTGTCTCTCCATGGTCCACTCCCACCAACTCCCCAGGGAACCCTAAGCCCTTATTTAGCAAAGGGCCTAAAGTTAAGCAAGACAGACGTGGTCTGTGAGTCATTTCAGGCCCAAGTGTGACATCAGCAGAGGATCTCAGAGGTACTCCTGGGTTGGAGCAAGCTGGTCCTGCCCATGGCAGGGGCTTGGAACAAGATGATCTTTATGGTCCTTTCAACCCAGACCATTCTGTGATTCTATGATGTCCTCTATCTGTGCTTATTCTCCATCTGTGCTTCCCTGGGCATGAAGGTGGTCCTGATCTGACTGGATCTGCAGGATGTTTGTGGGCAGAAGGTGGCCCCTGCCTGTGTGGGACTCTTTGNCCCTTCCCTGTTAAGAAGGAAGAGCATGTAAGGAAGAGGGAGGATGTGGAGTGAGGTCTGGGTGGAAATAGCAATGGAGAATATAGGACTATGTGTCATGTCTTCCAAAGAGTGGGATGCCTTGCAGGGTACCATAAATTCCCCTCTATTTAAATTAGTGGTGTCTCTGGGAAATAAGCCAAAAAAACTGAAGTTGAATTGTTGAAAAAGTTTACTGGGATTTTTTTTTTTTTATCCCTTTGGAAAATACCAGTTTCTTGAAATCTCTTGGACCCGGAAACGCATTTATCCAGAACGTTTCTAGGTTTTAGAGTGGACTGTCAGAGAGGGAGGGATGGACACCCACTGGTCAGACTGGCCTTGGACTAGGAGCTGCAGCCAGGTGTACCCAGCTCTGTGTCCTTAGAGCTGAGGTGGGCCCTGCCCACCTTCCTGAGGTGTCCACAGTGCCCTGAGCTGTCCCTGGGAGGGATGGTGAGATGGTCTGAAAAGGGTGAATGATGTCCCAGATTGCACCAAAAAAAAAGCCCTGGAACAAAACCAAGCCTGGAAACCTCATTTTGTTCCCACAAATTGCTGTTTCTCAAGCTGTCAGAGCTGCAGCACCACACAAGATGACCAAGCTCAGATCTCCCTGCTCCACAGTGCTGGGAAAAGGCAGGGATTGCCCAAGGAGGAGACTCTTCTGGAGCAGCCTGGCTGCTTTGTGGGTGATTCCCTGACCAAAGGGATGCTCCAGCATCATCTCATCTTCTCCTCCTCTCAGTTTTTGCCTCTTCCCAGCCTGAAGGACAGGGAGGTGCTCTGATGGCAGATTTTCCTCCCTTCTCCCTTGCCACCTCCTTGGCCCAGCTGTAACCTCTTTGGGTGGTGTATCCCTGTGCTCCCCTGCTCCCAGGGCACGCTGTACTTTGCTTCCACATGCTGCTCCAGCTGTGTCCTGCCAGCGCAGCCCAAGGCACAGCTTCATGAGCCACCACTTTGCTTGGAATGAATTTAATCCTTGCCCTCTGTCACAGAGAGAGGTGACCTTTGGGAAGGCTCTGTGGGTGGGCAGTGATGCCCTGCAGGGAATGTCCTGCCCTGCTGCCAGGCTGTACCTTCTGGCTCCAAGTCCCTGGACACCTCCAGGAGCTCTTGGTGCTCCTGGTCTCTTCATCCCCATTCCTGCAACAGCAGCAGAGGGAAAGGCCCTGCCTGGCTGTGCATGAGAGTGTTGTCCAAACCCTCCTGGAGCTCTGGCAGCCTCGGGGCTGTGCCCACTGCCCTGGGGAGCCTGGGCAGTGCCCACCACCCTCTGGGGAAAGAAGAGCCTTTCCCTGAGATCCCACCTGAGCCTGCCCTGACACAACTCCAGCCATTCCCTGGCTGTGTCCCTGGTCACCAGAAAGAAGAGATAAATGCTTTTTAATTTCGAGATGAATTTAAGAAAGTCTCTTTTCAGTGTCCTGAAAGTAAAGACATCGCTCTCTCCAGTGTTGTGGGGTTTCCACTGGGCATGTTGTGCTTCTGGGACCATTCTCAGTGCTGGAGAAATCCAACCTTCCCTGAACTCTGGTTTAACTTTCCATCCCATGACTTTTGGGCTTTATTTTTGCTTAATGCCCAGATGATCTGAGGAAGGAGAGGGGCTGCAGGACAGGAACAGAGATCAGGAGTTTAAGACCCACCTTCTTATTTGTGTCTTTTCACTTGTTGCACTTGTTGTCCTCCCATGCTACACTAAACCTTCCTGTCTGTTTTCTCTTTCCTTTTTCCTATAAAACATTTTGAGGGGGTCAGCTGGAAATAACCCACCATGATTTGGGGGATCTGGAGAAATCCCCACGTGCTCCAAGGGACAGATGTTCTGAGAGCCATTGCTGAACCAGTTCCTCAGCACGGAGCTAGGGGGAGGTATTTATCTCATTTCAGACGAGATAAAATCAAAGTCCCTGTGACCCTGTGCTTTTTACAAGACTGGAGAGCTTAAGGCCATTTTTAGGGCCACCTTCCTTGCAATTTTGATTCTGTAGCATTAGAACATCTGGTGCTTCTTCCCAGAGACATCTCTGCTTTCCTTAGCATTGTGTGGCTGTGGCAGGAGACACCCTGTATTCCTTATTTCTCAATCAATTCAGGAACTTGCGGGATGAGAGGCATTAATTATGTCCATGGTATCCTATCATGGACAGGAGTAAGTGATTCACTGAGGAGTTCCCTTTGTATTGTCCACAAGTGATGCTCCAATTTCTGCTCTGGCTTCCTTATGTCGAGGGAAAGGTTGGTCTGAGAGCAAAGAAATTGGAAAAAAAGTCCATTTTGGGTGGGAATGGAGGATGGAGACACCATGTCTGGCACTGTGGTCCAGGCCTGGCCTGGCTTGAAGGCAAGGAAGGCACAGTGTGGTGGCCAGTGCTGCTTGTTGGCAACTTGTCTCTATTCTGTCCCTCTGAGCAGATAAGGACAAGCAGGTGCAAAAGTGGGATGATTTTCATAGCCCAAAATACACCTCAAGTCTGGGGTTTCCTCTAGAAATGCAAAATCCTTTGCTTTTAGCTCGGTGCAGTTTCAGTTTCGTCTCTGCAGGAGAAGGAGAGATTAAAACCACCAGCACAAAGGACTGACCTACAGAAGAACCAACACTTAATACTGTAGTCCCACAGTCCCTTTGTGTAAGTGAAAGCATCTCCCAACTGGGATTAGTGTCTCCAAACTTGTGTTAGTGTTTCCAAACTGGTGTTAGTGTTTCCAAACTGGGATTAGTGTCTCCCAGTTGGAGTTAGTGTCTCCAAACTGGTGTTAGTGTTTCCAAACTGGGATTAGTGTCTCCCAGTTGGAGTTAGTGTCTCCAAACTGGCGTTAGTGTTTCCAAACTGGGGTTAGTGTCTTCCAGTTGGGGTTAGTGTTTCCAAATTGGTGTTAGTGTTTCCAAACTGGGGTTAGTGTCTCCCAGTTGGGGTTAGTGTCTCCCAACTGGGGTTAGTGTCTCCCAACTGGTGTTAGTGTCTGCANCAGTTGGAGTTAGTGTCTCCAAACTGGGGTTAGTGTTTCCAAACTGGGGTTAGTGTCTTCCAGTTGGGGTTAGTGTTTCCAAATTGGTGTTAGTGTTTCCAAACTGGGGTTAGTGTCTCCCAGTTGGGGTTAGTGTCTCCCAGTTGGGGTAAGTGTCTCCCAACTGGTGTTAGTGTCTCCAAACTGGTGTTAGTGTCTCCAAACTGGTGTTAGTGTTTTCAAACTGGGGTTAGTGTCTTCCAACTGGGGTTAGTGTCTCCCAGCTGGGCTTAGTGTCTCCCAGTTGGGGTAAGTGTCTCCCAACTGGGATTAGTGTCTCCAAACTGGTGTTAGTGTCTCCCAACTGGGATTAGTGTCTGGTGTTAGTGTCTCCCAACTGGGGTTAGTGTCTCCCAACCGGGGTTAATGTCTCCCAACTGGGATTAGAGTCTCCCAACCGGTGTTGGTGTCCCCCAGCTGGCGCTGTGCTGCTGTCACAACACTGGAACCCCAGCCACTGTGACCCCCTTACAGCCATCTGGTTTTGATGTACGGGAGGTTCTTTGCAAGCACAGAGATGTGAGGGATTCACTCGAGTGTGCAGGTGGTGGGAAGTGGCCCATGAGCTCCTGGGGGGGCTGTGTGGGTGTGGGAGGCACTGGCAGGAGCAGCAATTCTGGGCTCCAGCATCCAGAGGGTGGTGGGCACTGCTCAGGCTCCCCAGGGCAGTGGGCACAGCCCCAGGGCTGCCAGAGCTCCAGGAGGGTTTGGATGATGCTCTCAGGGACAGGGTGGGATTGTTGGGGTGTCTGTGCAGGGCCAGGGGTTGGACTGGATGATCTTTGGGGGTCCCCTCCAATTCAGCAGATTCCATAACTGCCCTGCCTAAGTATATTTTTGTTGTAGTTTCCTCTTTCCCCTGGTAAAACCCATTCCCCTCCAGGACCTGCCTTCAACCATCCATGTGGTTTCAATCACATGCACGTGCTGAAGGAAACCAGAGGTGCTGCATGTCCCAGCCCCCTTCACGGGCCCTGTGTTTGTGTAGGGCTGCTGCTCCACACCTAAGGCTTCTTGGCTTGGCTTTTCTCTTTCATGAATCAGGTCTCTGGGGAGGAAACTGTTGGATAATACAGCCATTTGTTTTGGCAGCTGCCTGCGGGTGCCGGCCCTCCAGCCTTCCTGAATGTGCACTCACATGTGAACTGCTCAGCCCAAAGGGGCAGGGGGGCCTTCATCTTTAACCTTAATAAAAAGCCAGTTAAAATAACACTAAGCAAAGGGACCAGCTCCCCATGCTCTGGTATCAGACAGCAAGAGCCCACAGAGGATTGTTTCCTGAACCTGTGTGAGGCTGCTTGGTGAGTTTGGGATCCCAATGAGCTGTAAGATGGAAGTTTTTCGTCTATCCAACCCTGTGAGAACAGAAATCTCCTCCAGAGGAATTCCATCTGTCCCAGATTCCCCTGCCCTGCCCCCTGCAGAAATAAGACAATTAAACTTTAATAAAGACATTCAGAATTCCCAGCCCTGACCTTCTGACAGCCCTTCATGGGGTGGATGTGGCACCTGGCAGAGGGCAGAGTTAGATGGGATATTGGCATGAGGGTGGGCAGGCCCTGGCACAGGGTGCCCAGAGAAGCTGTGGCTGCCCCAGCCCTGGGAGTGTCCAAGGCCAGGCTGGATGGGTCTGGAGTAACCTGGGCTGGTGGGAGGTGTCCCTGCCCATGGCAGGGGATGGGATGAGATGATTTGAAGGTCCTTTCCAACCCAGAAGATCTTTAAGGTCCTTTCCACCCCAGGGAATCTGTGATGCTATGATCTCCTGTGTTCCTGCCCTTGCAATATGAGGAATGGGGATAACAAGGACAACTCATGCTGGTTTTAAGAAACAGATCTGTCAGGGTGAGCTGGGAGGCTCCCCAAATGAATCATGTAGTGCTGCCAACACCTCAAGACGGTGTTTTAGGGCTAATGAACTAAAGATAAAATATTGAGATGCTTCCCTCCCAGCCAGGGTGGCTGGAGGGACCAGCCAAGGTGTGTCCTGGTGCAGGGAGGCGTCAGGGGTTGCTCCTCATTGGGAGTGGGGGGGATCAAATCACTGATCCTAAGGCAGGAGAGCTCCCTGGGGAGTGCCAGTGCCTCCAGTGCCACCCCTGCCCTGCCCTTGGCATGTGCCAGCCCCTGTGCCAGTGACACACAGCATGGGCTGGGAGTTATGCCCTGGCTCCATCTTTGATTATGCCAATAAATCACTGTGAAGAGCTGATAAGATTCCAGTTATTCCCCCATTCTGTTTGGGAGTTTCCTGTTGGCTTTGGGGCACTAAGCCCCACGGATGGCATGTGTGCTGTTATGGTGAGATTATTACAATTTGATTCAGCCATTCCAAACAATGTTATTAACTACAGAAAATGCAGAGCTAGTTAAATGTGAATATTACTCCATTAGAAAATGTTTCAACGAGAAATTGTTTGGGGAGGGGTGGAGAGATGTAAAGTTAATTCAGAAGGAAGCTCACAATTTTTTTTCATTCTTCCTCTGTAGGTTTTTGAGGTTTTTTCCTGTTTGTTAATTTGTTTTCACAGTGTAGCTAAAAAACCCAAGTACAGGCTGGTGGTGCAAGACGACTCTGCCAATTCCTGTGAGAGCCTTTTCCTCTCCATGAGATTCAGGCTGATGCTCCAGCCTTGGAGCTAAACACAGTGTTGATAAACCCCAGTGGTTTTGGGGCCGGATTCCTCTTGCCTCTGCACTTCTCTCTACCCCTGTTTGCATTTCAGTCAGTGGGGAAGGGCTGGCACACGAACCTGCCTTTACAACGCCCTCAGGCACCTCTGAATGGCATCAATTTAGATCCTAATCACGGGCAGCCTCCTGCAATCCCAGCCTTGCCATGGATGTGGCAGAGTGGAGTCTAAGTGAATTAGGGAATGCAAGAGCATAATTCATTAAAATTGATAGTACAATTAGGTCTGATTAGCTCTGGCTGCCAGCCTGCATCCCAAGGCTGTTCTTTGGGTGCTGAGCCCCTTTTTGTGAATCTACATGACAAAGGAGGGTGCAAAAAGGGCTCTGTGTGTGCTGTGGCCATCACAGACCACTGTTCTATAAGGGCAGTTTAATTTTTCCCCCTAAGCTGGGAAATCCTGTTGTTACATCATTGAATTGCTCCATGTGTGGATCCCCAACCTCACCCTTAGATGTCACCCACTGTGCCAACACTTGAGATGTGCCCGTGGGGCACAGTGTTGTTCTTCCCCCAGAGGGTGGTGGGCACTGCCCAGACTCCCCAGGGCAGTGGGCACAGCCCCAAACCTGCCAGAGCTCCAGGAGGGTTTGGACAACACCCTCAGGCATAGAGTGGGATTGTTGGGCTGTCCTGGGCAGGAGTTGGACTGGATGATCCCTGTGAGTCCCTTCCAACTCAGAAGGTGCTGTGATTCTGTGATCCTGTTTCCCAAACATCAATAACAGACAAACTTCCCTCCTTTCTAACCATTTTAAGGTCAGTGTGTTGCTTACACCACACATGGGATCCAGTCAGGAGTGGTGGCCACAACTCCTGTCAAAGTCCCAAAGCCTGGGAAGCTCCAAACCCCTTTGAAATAACCTTCAGCCTCCTGATGGTGATGGTGGTGGTTAAACCTCCGTGCAGCAAAGGCAGGTCAGAGCCAGGGGTGTTAAAGTGATGCCCCAGTTGTGCCTCATGAGCAGGGTCTCCCTGTGCCAGATGTGCCATGTGGAGGGGATGCTTTATTTGTTCCTATTAAACAGTGTTGGGGACGACCTGGCACGGCCCAGGTGATGCCCTTGCACACCCAGTGCCACCCTGGGTTGGCAGAGGCCTTTCAGCCTGGCTCTGTGGTGCCAAGGGCCAGGTGACTTACAGAGGGATAGCCCAGGTGTGTCTCCATGAGCATCACTGAGGGCCCTGCC
Organism: Scytalopus superciliaris; assembly: GCA_013400415.1. Taxonomy (NCBI): domain Eukaryota; kingdom Metazoa; phylum Chordata; class Aves; order Passeriformes; family Rhinocryptidae; genus Scytalopus; species Scytalopus superciliaris. The sequence goes on along the minus strand of VXBX01001718.1, from coordinate 328,204 downwards.
CTTGGTGGCACCCTCTGGGTTCCCTCCCTTTGCCTGTGACACAGCACAGCCATCCCTGGAGAAGGTGGTGGCCAAAAGCCAAGGTGACACTGAGCACCATGTGGGACTGCTGGGGTGGAGCTGTGAGCCCTGTGCCCTGACCCTGCAGCATCACAGCCCCCAGCACCTCACAGGAGCTGTTCCAGTGCAGAATGTGTCTGATTTTGCCCTGCAGACAGAGATCCCTCCCCATATGAAGTGGGACTCGTGTTCCTGATCTGCTGGAGCTCTGCTGCTGAGGAGCACAGGCAGAGTGACACAGACTTCACCCATGTCTGTGGGTTTGGGTGGGTTTTGGGTTGGGTGCTTGGCACTCGGCTTGTGTCTCTGTCACTCTCCCCTCTGACACTCCCCTGCATCAGAGGAAGAGCAGTTTGCACCTCATGGGGAAAGAAATTCCTGCTTTTTCTCTAGTAGTGTGGATAAGCAGAAGCCAAATGCGTGTCTTTATAAGCAGAGCCTTTTCAGTTATATGAGGAGTCTGGGATTTATAATATTTTCTCCTCTGAAGGGCATTCCTCCGTGCTTTCCATTGGGATTTACCAAATTCCCTGCAGACTCTCTCTCCATCCCTTAAATTCAGCATTAGCAGCTCAGAGTCTCCTAGTTCTTTCCCTGGTGTTTTCTGTCCTCACACCAGGCTGGCCCTGGTGGGCACAGTGGGAATTCTGCTGTGTTTGTCCTCAGACACATGTGCTGAGTGCAGGGCAGGATCAGGACCTCCCACAGCCATCAGATAAAGCCAGACACTGTGCTCCTGGGAAGATGCTGCTTTATAAGGTGACATTAAATGCCCAGAGGGAAGAATTATTTCTGCTTTAGCCACCTCAGAGCTAGATGTCTCAGCCATGTCACCCCTCTGGCCTCATTTTTCATCACTGTGAGGGGATTGGGACCTGTGTGCATTTCTTAGACACCTACCAGCAGCGTCCTGGTGGATGTTACCAGGGTGGGACAGGTTGGGGACTGGGCCACCACCAGACATGAGGCTTCATTTCAGGTGGCCCAAGGTAGGAGAGTGGAACCCCCCTCTCCAACCAAGGAGGCAAGGTCCCATGCCAGCCCTGTCCCTGTGGAGCTCCATGCCATCCCTCCCTCCCTGGCATGGATATGGATGCTTTTCTGCCCTGTCTTCCTTGCATTCCACAGCTGTTTGGCAGGCAGAGGCCACCAAACCACCCCCAGCCTGGTTTCGGGATGCCATCCATCATCCTCCCCGCTGGCCTGGGTGTCTTGGCTGGAGGCTGGAACACTTCTCCGGGCTTGGGGCTCGTCAGGAATGCGCTAATTGCTGCTGGAACAAAGGCAGCTCCTGAGAGGTGCTGATCCTCCCAGGCTCCCCGGGGATGCTCCCGGCGGGTCCCGCCGTGTGCTCAGCACACGCTCCTGCATATTTGCAAAAGGGCTCGGATTTATCTTTCCTCGTGCTGTTCTACTTAACAGGCGCACTCGGGGCACGCCAAGAGCTCGCCTGGAAAAAGCGTTTCCTCCTCCCCCTCTGTCCGAGTGCAGAGCTGCTCCCTCACATCTACCTTGAATGATGGCACCTGAAATTCCAGGAGGTTTCCTTATGCCAAAGCACCCCACGCTCCCCAGCTATTCGCTGCTGTGTGCCAGGCTCCCTGGTGGCTGGTGAGTCAGCAGCATTCCTGCTCTTTGATTTATTTATTTTTTTTAAACCTGTGATTTTTGCTGAGGCAGCTTTTCCCCCCTTATCTCCGTGACAGCACATTTGGGCAGGTCCCTGTGTGTGTCTCGTCCCTGTTCCGTGGCCCCGTGGGGATCAGGGCTGTGGGTGCCCTGAGGGATTGCACAGACACCCCACAGCCAGGTGTTGTGATTCCCCCATGGAGCAGCTTCAGCATCCTGTTAGAATTCCCCAACACCTGGGCCAGGAGCAGGGAGCAACCGAGTGGCAGCTTTCTGGAAATTAAGGGGTACAAAGAGATGTTGTCCATTGCAGTGGCTTTTCCCAGGGAAAGGGAGCAAAATCCTGTGCAGGCTGTGGCAAGGAGAGTCTTTTCATAGAATCACTGAATGGTTTGGGTTGGAAGGGGCCTTAAAGACCATCTTCTTCCAACACCTTGCCATGGGCAGGGACACCTCCCACTAGATCAGGTTGCTCCAAGTCCCATCCAATCTGGCTTGAACAATTCCAGGGAATTCGTGCAGTGCTATCCCTTTGCCACGATGTACATCCTCGTGGTGGGGAGGAGGGAGGGGTGTGGTGAGCCGCTCTTTTATTTCCATGTTTAAGAATCCCTGGAGCCAAGGGGGATCCAAACAGCCGGGGCGTGGGGAGTGGCCGCTGGAAACGCCTCTCTGGGATTCCTGGAGAGTGAGCTGAGCCCGACCAGGCAGAGCTCTCTGCTCAAGAGGCACAAGTGACACTGGCTCTGGCATTGCTCCCAAGCCCTCACAGTGATTTTTGTCCATGTGCTGGTACTTTATGAGCCCTCCAAACCTGCTGTCTCCATTGGGAGATCCAGCTTTATTGCAGGTGGGGCTCGCAGCAACCTCTTTGCTGTGTTTGCCTAACAGTGCCCATTAGGCTTTTATTTGATTCTAATCTTGCCAAAGCCTGGCCCTGAGCTTCTTCGACATGTTCCATGCTGTGTGTCAGCTCCATTTGCTCTCCTTGGAAGATTTCCAGGGGAGGGTTTATCTGTTGGGAAGAGCAGGGCTGGGGCACTGCCCCTCGTACATCTGACCATGTCTAAGCCTAAGGGGGCTCCAAGAGAGTTGGAGAGGGACTTGGGACAAGGGATGGAGGGGCAGGACAAGGGGAAATGGCTTCTCACTGCCAGAGGGCAGGGAGAGATAGGATATTGGGGAGAAATTTCTTCCTGTGAGGGTGGGCAGGCCCTGGCACAGGTTGCCTGGAGAAACTGTGGCTGCCCCATCCCTGGGAGTGTCCAAGGCCAGGTTGGACGGGGCTTGGAGCAACCTGGGCTGGTGGGAGGTTGAAAGAAGGTGGTCTTTAAGGTCCCTTCCAAGCCAAATAATTCTATTATTCTACAGTAGCTCTGCCACATTTGGGTGGCCCCAGATGAATCCAACTTCCGAGGCTCTCAGTTCTCCTTTCTGTGAGATTAAGGCAGGAATCTCTGTCAGCAGCTGGAAGAAGCTGCAGAAACCCAAACCCATGCTTAGTTCCTTCATAAGATAAAGATTTAGCTGCTGGCTGGGATGGAAGATCTCCCAAAGCCAGTGGAGAGCTGACATGTCAGTGGGATGGATTGGCAGATGGATGGATGGATGGATGGATGGATTGGAAGATGGATGGATGGATGGATGGATGGATGGATGGATGGATGGATGGATGGATGGATGGATGGATGGATGGATGGATGGATGGATGGAGCAGCAGGGCTGTTCCTGGAAGGCACCAGCCCAGTTTGGTTTCACTCCCCCTGAGCCTGACAAATGGGATTTTTTTTAAGTGCAGCATCTGGATCTCACTCTTAGAGAGCTTTACAAGCTGACAGACAGACACACACACATCCCTGCAGAGCCTACAAAGCTCAGGGAGACCACGTAGCTGGTGAGAAGGTCCTGAGGGCACACCCTTGGTACCTGGTGGTTCCGTCCTGGGCTCTGGCATCCTCCACATCCTCTGTCCTGTCAGAGCTCAGGGCAGAGTGTGGAGCTGCCTTGCTGCTTTCCCCACCCCATGCAGGTGCTTTTGGGAACACCATCCTTGGGCTCCAGGGAAAGCTGATCATGTTGCACATGAGACTCGTGTTGTGGTCACAGGCAATGGGTGGGCAGGGGTAAAATACACTTGAAGGCAGCTTGTTTTGCAGGCAGTGAAAAACATGCTCTGAGCGCTGGAAAATAAGATAATTTTTGTTCTTGGAAAACAGCCTGTGACCCACAGGTTGGGCAGGATGTCAGAGCCCTCATGGAAGAGGGCAGGGGCAGGATGACCTACAGAAACGAGCCCAAGGGCCCCAAAGGAGACATCAAGTTACCTCCTGGTGCACTCCAAAGGTTTGTCCTTCCCTCTTGCCCACGGGGTGTTCCCAACAAACCCTCTGAAGGCAGTGAGAGCACCGAGCCCCAGGGCTGCAGAGCAAACAGAAGTGGCATTTTCTGTCACAGTCTGCAGCCCTGCTCTGACCTGGGGTGGCTTTTCATCCCCTTTGACATCCTCAGGATCCCAGCACGCAACAAATGCCCCTCATTGTCCGTGTCTCCTGGTGACATGAAGGTACTTGAAAGGCCCTGAAGTGTCTAAATCTATAAATCTCCATACACACATTTCTCATCATGTCACATCCAGCTCGTTGAAGTCACACAAAAGGCCAAGTGCATGTTTTGTTGCTATAGAGAAGCAGAGATTTTGCCCATCAAACACACCAGAAGTTTGCAATTTAATTTTGGTTGGTATTTAATCCTGAGTAGCCCATGGAGAAGTGAATGGGGATGGAATTGCTCTGAGCCTTTTGTGTGCCAACTTTCAGGATTATAAGGTTGGAAAAATATGGTCTCAGTTTCTGTCTTTGTTGCTTATCTGTTGGCACAGCATTTTAACACCAGCAAATAAAAGCTGGGTGAAGGTGCTTTGGGCATGAGTAGGATGGGAGTATCTCAGTTATTAAAGCCCCTGAAAAATTCCTCTCAGGATAACTTTCCATATGCAACAGCAGGTTAATTGAATTGGAGCCGTGCAGTAGAAATGTGCTGATTGCAACAAGATTTTCCAGTAGCAAAAAAAAAAAAAAAAAGAAGGGCAATATTTTGTTTGGACTGTATTGAAACTCCAGCAGAAGCAGAATGTTTCTGTTCCTTCACTTACATTAATTTCATGTAATGCAGAGTGTAAATTTGAATATGATATTGTCTTTATAGATCGTATCATTCCACACATGCAGTGCATGATTTAAGAAATGCACAGGAAGGACAGGAATAATGAAAAGAGTTGCTGGAGTGAAAACTGCTTGCTGGGAGGAAACGTTTCTTGGCAAACACAAGAATTCCAGCTTTTTGTGCAGAATCAGAATCAATCTCTCCCTTCATGTCAGGATTTCCCAAGTAATGGAAATTGCAGCTCCCAGCCAGCTCCGCTCAGGATGTAGTCTGTGTTAAATATTCCTTGGAGCCAGCTAGAATTGGAGATAACTCCGAGCAAAGCTGGGATGGGATCAGTGCTCTGAGGCCGTGCCACATCCCTGCCTGGCTGGGGACGTGGGGCAGGGCACATGCTCACCTTGCAGTGCCTGGGGATGGACAGGCTTCTCTGCCATGGCTGGGGTCTGATGGTGGAGGGAGCAGAAGCACCTTTGTTGCCACAAGCCTTAATATAGTTGTCGATTTTAATATAGTTTTATAGCCTTTTGTATTTGAAAAGTAGCCTATAACCCCTGTACCAAATACTTAAGCTGGATTTTAACCTCTGTGTCACATTTTTGAAGCCTCTTTCTGTGCTAAGGGGGAGCTATCAGGCTGTATTCAGACAGCTGTTAGAGCATGTTATAGTCAAAATACAATATTGTTTAGTCATAGTATAAAGATGAGGGTGCTGGAAGAACTCCAAATAGCAGATGTAATGTGATGAAGATGAGGGTGGGGGAGGAAGGGGGGGTCTCGGGACCACCAACTCAATTCTAAGGGGGTGTTTCCAGGGGGGTGGTTTGAGACAGCTTGGAGGGTGGGCTAGCTAGACATTGGATGCATTTTCTAGATAGGGAAATTAAGTAGGGTCATAAATTTGTAGAATTCTGTGTCCTGGATTGCTAAAGCTTTAGCTGAACTTTTAATGAAGGATCTTTCTCTGCCTTGCCCTGTTGTGGAAATTTTCTTCCTAGGAATTCCAGGCAACACCTTAAAGATCATCCAGTTCCAATCCCCCTGAGAGAAGGGACACCTTCCACTAGCTCAGGTTGCTCAATGCCCCATCTAACCTGGCCTGTTGCTCCTTTTATGCCCACAGAGACCCAGCTGGGACGTTCCAACCCCTGCTGGTGGCTCGAGAGCAGGATTGTGGCAGGATTGTGGCTTTCAGAGCCCAGAAGGGGCCTCATTTGCTCCAGTTTGTAAAAAGCCTTGTGGAGGAGTGAGGAGACAGCAATGCATGGTGGTTTTATGGGGAGCCCAGGGAACATGTGCTTGGTGGTCACACACAGTGGCTGGATGTGGGCTGGTGGCAGGGAGTCATGGGAGGCACCCCCATCCCGGGCACTGCATCTCTCCAGCACCCCATGAGAAAGAAGCAGTGGAAAGAATTAATTTCCAAGCTTTCCAACAGCAAAAATGTGGAAGAGGGTAGGAGTAGGGCCCCCCTGTACTGCCAGGGCTTTTGCCTGCCTGCCACGTTTGGGGTGGGGGCTGAGCCAGATGTGCCAGGACAAGGAAACACAGCACAGAGAGCTGCTTCCATCATCCAGAACCTGCTCTCTCCAAGTTTCTGCCGTGTAATTTGACCCAGCATTTCAGAGGAAGCCTTCACTACCGGCTAATTGGATTTTTATGGTGAGAACTGAGGTGTTTGGGTTTGTTCCTTTCAAGCCACTGGGATCTTGGAGTCTTGTGGCTACATCAGGATCTCGACTGCTGTATAAAACCAGGAACTTTCCAGGTCCTGTTATCCTCAGGATAACAGACTGGAAAGGCAATGGGAAGACGTATCAGTTTCCAGAACGGCCACGTTTAGTTTGTCATTGGAGCCACCTTTAAACATCCCCCCTGTGGCAACCTGTGGCCCTGGGGAAATTAGGGAGGAAGTGTGTGTTTCATCCTCAGTATAAGCTGTGAGTGTTGTCACACAGAGGAAGAGCTGCCTTATTGTCCCAGGATGGGGTAGGAAAACACAGAGGCTGCAGTGCCTGGGATAGCCTGGAGCCTGGCCCTTCCCTCCAGCCTCCTGCCTGGTCCCTGCAGGGGAGGGAACCCCTGTGGGGACAGCAAACACAGCCAGAAAGCCCAGAGTTATCCCCAGGGTCTGCTCCCAGCTCTGCCTAAAGCTGCTGCTGTCAGATTCCCCCACCATGAGCAATTCCTGCTCCAGAAGTGATAATAGCATGAGAAATTTTCTGATAATTCCACAGCAAGCTCACATTCACCTTGAAAAAATCCCATCAACAGTAAGCCTTTCGAGGAGGAAAACAACTTTCTGTTCCTAATAAAGGCCTCCAACATAAGCTGAGCAGGTTTTATTTTCATTTTTCTTCTCCACAGAAGTTTCCATTGTGTCCAAAAGCCCTTTTCTGTCAAAAAAAAGGTTTTGATGGAAAATATTTTTCTAAATCTATTCGAAGCTGATACAAAGCCCTGCCAAGAAAGAGGGAACAAGGAAACCTTGTGCAGCTACTCCTCGGCACATTAAAGGGAATATCACCCAACTTCCCAGAGCCTCCAGAGGGTATTTGGGTGGTCCTGGTGCTGGGCAGTGGAGTTGGGATCATCTCAGCCTCTGGGAAATGTTAAACTAACAAATAAATCTGCTTTGCTCAGCAGCCCGAACTGAGCCCTCAGACTGGGGGGAAGCTTTCTAAACAGCATCAGGAGTATTTTCTTTAAAGGAAGGAAGGATCTTAATTCCAGCATTCCAACCCAAAATAGATTTCTCTAAGAATAGTCCTTCCCCACTGCAGGGCAGGATGCCTGTCAGGAGGAAAAAGGGTTGGGGGAAAGGAGGAGTGCTTTCCCTAAATAGCCACGCTGGAATTGGGAAGGGATGAGTTTTAACTCTGTGGACTGGGGGTGAATGTCCCTGGAGCATCCAATGTCACTCAGGTGGTTTGGAGCTGCCAGTGGCCCTTTGGATTGGGGTTTGGAGCAGCTCAGTGGCTCCTTGGGTTAATGGAGCTGTTCCTTAGAGACCTGATGGCCACCCTGCAGTGGATCACAGAGCATGCTGAGCTGGAAGGGACCCACAAGGATCATGGAGTCCAACCCCAAGAGTCACCCCCTGTGCCCCACCCAGAGCATCATCCAATCCCTCCTGGAGCTCTGGCAGCCTTGGGGCTGTGCCCACTGCCCTGGGGAGCCTGGGCAGTGCCCACCACCCTCTGGGGAAAGAAGAGCCTTTCCCTGAGATCCAACCTGAGCCTGCCCTGACACAACTCCAGCCATTCCCTGGGTCTGTCCCTGGTCCCCCCAGAGCAGAGATCAGTGCCTGCCCCTCCTCTGCCCCTCCCCAGGGAGTTGCCCCTGCAATGAGGTCTCCCCTCAGTCTCCTCTTCTCCAGCTGAACCCCCCAAGTGCCCTCAGTGCCCTCACATGCTGCCCCTCCAGGCCATGAACTATTTTCACTGCCTCCTTTGGACACTCTCTAATAGTTTAATATCTTTCTTGTCCTTCCCCCTCTGCCATCAGAGCCCACTGGAGCCCATGATGCAGCTGGTGAAGGTGCTCCATGCAAGCAGAGGATGCTCCAGTTGCTCTCAGTGTGTCCTGACACAGCAAAGGAAAGGCATCCCACAGGGATAATGAAGTTGGGAGTTATGACCTACTGAAGTCTCTTGCACTGTGAGTTATCCTGGGTCAGGTGCTGCCAGGCTGGAGGGATCTGGGCATGGCTTTGTATGTCTGGGGTAGGGAGGACTCTTATTCCCATCCTGATGCTTTGGCAGGAGTTGTAGTGAAAAGACAAGGGGTAATGGGGACAAACTGAAAGAGGGGGAATCGAGCTTAGATGTTAGGAAGAGATTTTTTACTGTGAAGATGGTAAGACACAGGTTGGGCAGAGAAGCTGTGGCTGCCCCAGCCCTGGCAGTGTCCAAGGCCAGGTTGGATAAGGCCTTGAGCAACGTGGGCTGGTGGGAGGTGTCCCTGCCCATGGCAGGGGGGCTGTGACTTGATGATCTTCAAGGTCCATTCCAGCCCCTTAATGTTCTATTATCCTATGATCTCTTTCAGTTTAAAAAGTGCAATGCTGAAGTACCTCAGATTCCATGAAGTTCAAGAAGAGACTGGATAATCCCAGCACTCTATTCCCTGGAAAATACAGTTTTGCATAATTTGAACATTTTTGACTTCACTATTCCTTTGGGATCATATTTTCCAGGCAAATATGAGGCTTAGAGAAGAATCTTGGCCCTAAAGACAGATTTCTCATATAGCCTTACGACCCTAGAGTTGTGGCTTTAAGAAAACCCCTGATTTCTATGGAAGTCCCAATGAAACAATAAAAACTGACAGCACAGGCAGGTCCTTCCACACCCACTTCCTTCCTTTCACCGGATTTTAAATCACCCAAGTTATAAGCACCCTCAGACACCGAGAGCTCAACATCTCCTGGAGCTGCACCTTCCCAGTTCCTGTGCCTTGTACCTGTTCCTGGCACATCATCCCTCCTGGAGTGTTGGAAGCTTTTCTTGGTGTGACTTTAATGCCATGTTTGCATTGAGCTGTTCCTTGGAAGTCCCTAACCAGTCTCAGGTGATACTCAACGCTAAACATCGCCCCAAGTTATTTAGGACAATATGTCAGACCTTAAATATCATGATTTTGGCTTTAGCAAATGACATCTTTAGCTGAAAACCAACGTTTTTAGGGCTGCATGTGCCTGGTGGAGGGTGTCATTTTTCCCAGTTCATGTCCACAGGGCAAGTGTCCTCATGGGAAGCTGGTTGTGCTGATTCTCTTGGCTCTCAGGGAACAGAAATGGGCAATTTTGGGGCAGAATCAGTCCCTGCCATGATGGTTTTAAATGTATAAGCAAGTAAATTAATTGCCTCTGCTTTTATATCCCAGCTTTACAACTGAGATGATTTATGTATTCAGGTGGGTTGAAAAATGTCGGTCTAAAACCACCGGGTTTGGCCAATTACTTTGTATTTTGGGCCCTTCTCAAATAAAACTCAAGGTGGGTGTAACAAAACCCACAAAACCCCAAATCTGAAAGGTGCCTTGCACAAACCCCCCTGAAAAGCCCCCCAGGAGCTGAATCTCACGCTCCGGAAAGAGGGGGAAAATAACAAGGTGGAAAAAATGTGAACTCCACCAGGCTGCAAACCTGAAACCTTTGGGTGCTTTCTGTCTGCAAAAAGCCAAGCCAAGGAGCGAAGCTCACGCCAGAATTTCGCTGGGGGAAGGGCTGGTCCAGCCTGAACTGGCTCCTTCCTGCTGCTTACACACTCCAAGGAATAAACTCCGTGCAGGGACAAGAGGAAAAACACTTCCCATGAGGTTTGGCTTCAAACAGGGAAGGCTCCTCAGGGAGGAGCTTTCCCCTCGCTGGTGGGGCTGGGAGCTGCTTCTCACCCCTCCATGTGGTGTCTTATTTCAGTGACACCCAAAAGGTGCCTCTTAAAGGATAGTTGTTTAAGGCTGGTGTTTGCTGTGTTGAAGGAATGTGGACTGTCCTTGGAGAGATCACCCAGAAGACAAAATAAAGCCCCCAGAGCCATCCAGCAGTGGGGTGCTCATCATACACCCCTCTCTTGCTGTCACCAAAACACCCACCGTTCATTTTTCCTCTGCTCTGATCCCAGGTTTTATTTGCAAATGCCCCTGTTGTCTTGGAGAATCCTGAAAAACATCCCTCCTTGCCCCTTGGGTGGGATAACACCATGGGCTCATGGGACTCACCTGGAGACCAAGCTGTAGCCTGCAAAGTGATAGATAAAACATTGATTTCCCAGGATTTTCACCTCTTTTCCTTATATTTTCTCCCTGAAAACAGGCATGAAGGGCTTCTCAACAAGAAGAATAGAATGACTTCTCAACAAGAAGAAACAGAGTCCAAATATCTCTTAAGATCCCAGCACAGGAATGCAGAGCCACGTGTTATTGGACCAAGAGAAGCATCTCTTCACTCTGTCCTGGAAGTCTTTGTTTCAGGAGTCTCTGCCTGTTCCAGCAACCCCACAGACATCCCTGTGGATCCAACTTCCCTGGGAAACCTCCTGCAGCTCCCACTGTGCTCATGGAGAGCCCTGAGTTTGTTATTGGTTTTCCAAGAGTTGATGGAATTTATAAGTGATCTGGGGATGGAAAGGCTGAGAGAGCTGAGGGTGTTTAACCTGGAGAAGAGAAGGATCTGGGGAGACCTCAAAGCCCCTTCCAGTGCCTAAAGAGGCTCCAGGAGGGCTGGAGGGGGAATTGGGACAAGGGATGGAGTGACATGACAAGGGGGAATGGCTTCCCACTGCCAGAGGGCAGGGATAGGTGGGGTATTAGGAAGAAATCCTTCCCTGGGAGGGTGGGCAGGCCCTGGCACAGGTTGGGCAGAGAAGCTGTGGCTGCCCCAGCCCTGGGAGTGTCCAAGGCCAGGTTGGACAGGGCTTGAAACACCCTGGGATAGTGGGAGGTGTCCCTGCCCATGGCACAGGGTGGGACAAAATGATCTTTAAGGTCCTTTCCAAGCCAAGCCATTCCATGATTCCATAGTTCCTAGTGATGGCAGATGATCAGGGCCAGCACACCATGAAATGTTTTCTCAGGAAAGTGTGGGAAAATGCACATTTCCTGGCGTACTTTTCCGGCTTTCATGATATATTGCAAATGTTTTCTGGCTATTATTTTCTTCACTGTCTTTATCTGGTTTTATCTCTTTCCATTGTTCGAAGGTGAAATCAGGGTGGTTTTTTTCACTTTGTGCAGCTGATGGGTAAAGGTAGATCGTGGTCTGGTTCAGGCTCAGCAGCACCAGGGTCCCTCCTGGCCACCCTCATTTGGGTGATGAGTTTCTGGGTGCAGGACACCTCTGTCCAACTCCTTTTTGAGGAGTGTGGGTGACACTGGGAAAGGCCAGCCTGGTACTCAGGTCACAGTGGGTGCCAAACAGCAGAGGGCTTGTAGGATCCTCCTGACATCACTTATCCAAGTCCTGCTACTGGAAGGGACTTGGATCCCTGATAGGGCTGTGTGATATCAGGCAGGAAGCATTTATGTGCAGTTTTTGTAAGATAGATTAGATAAAAAAGGATGGTTGGAGAACAGAGTGGATGATGTCACCCTACAGCCAGTCTGTGTGGGGTGTGGGATGAGTCCTGAGGATGGAAGGACCTGATACAGTGTTGAGGATGCAGCTCCAGGATTGGAGCCTGTCTCCTCATGTTTCCCTCCTGGAGATGGAGTGCAGGCACCTGGGAAGGTACCTGGAGACACTGCAGACCTTTTCCTGCACCAGCCCGAAGGAACTGACCCCAGGGCAAACCACTGGGATGGGATTTGCAGCTGCAGCAGAACAAATCCCACAGACCAACAGAGGGGTGGCTTTGGGGAATTTGTGGCAATCAGGAGTCATCTCCTTGGGCTGCACCTCTGGGAGGCTGCTCTTCACTCCCCCTGTGACCCAGGACCGATGCAAAGTGTGCCTTGTGTTGTGGTTTGTAAGGCAAAATCTGGGAAGAAACCACGGAATTGAGAAGAAAACAGAGCACTTTTGAGGACGCAGGTGAAAATCCTGGCTGTCAACTGAAAGCCCAAAACAAATTGGCCCAGAGGTGCCTTTTGGAGCAAACCTTCGTGAGGGTTCAGTGTGCAGAGAGCCCAATGACTTTCATCCCCCTCCTTACCATCCTGCTGCATTCATCTCCCAAATACATGCCAGAATTAACTTTTTCTGGAGGCTGCCAGGACACAAAATCAGAAAACACCATTTTTGCTCAAACTCCTTGAAAACATTTGTCCCTTCCAGGGGAAGAAACCCATCTTTTCAACCCTGCTTTCCATTTCCCTTAGCAGGCACTCGGTGCTCCACCTGCCTGAGTGGACCACAGAGCTCCAAGGATAAAAATGGCATGTAAGATGAGATAAAGCATCATAAGGCAAAATATTTATGTAATGAAATGTTAATGGTTGGTCTAAAGGTCTGTGGCAGGGCAGAAAAGAGACACTCCTCTCACTGGTGTATCACAAGGGGGACAGATGCAAGAGGAACAACACCCACAGGGGTAGGAAAAATGAGATTTATTGAGAAATTTGAGCTGCCCTTTCTAGCAAAAAAAAAATCTGCCAAACGATCCCGAGCAATTTAGGGGATCTAATCTGATTGCAGCCGTCTTAATTATTTTTCAGCTCTGCATGGAAACGGTTTCCCTTTGTTTTGGAGTTGTAAACATCCTCTGTAACCCTCAGGTGCTGCTGCACAGAAACCAGAGAGCGACGCTGACCTGAAGCACCGAGGGCTTGAGTGTCACAGCCTGGGCTGGGAGCACATCCAGGGTCATCCCCTATTTCACTGGCACATCCATGTCTGGCATCCTGGCTGGGGCTGGGACAGCTACAAGGGCCAGTCACCAATGTGGTAAGAAAGGCAGATTTTCTGTAAGAAAAAGGCAGTTCAGATTCCAGCTTAATATTTGGTCAGGCAAGGCCAGTCGCTTTGTTGTTCTTATTCAGCATCTTAGTGTAGTTGGAGTTTTTCATGCATATTGAAATGGCTCTTAAATACACAGACTTTATGCTTGTCAGAGCTCTCAGGGGCAAAATCATTCATTTGGAATGAGACAATCCCTTGAGTGATCCCAAATAATAAGTGATACTGAAATGTGGAATTATTGCCTGAGTTGCAGCAGCAGTAACTCTGTAGGTGATCCCTTTGCAGAAGTGTTAAAGTCACTCAAGTGCAGCCCAGGTGGTGTTTTAAAACAAACTCTGGTCACAAGCACTTAATTTGCTGTGTGTGTGTGTAAGGGACAGAGCAGCCAAGGCCACCTGTATTTTGGGAAGTTCAAATAAAAGCAGCTGCTATTTAAATCATATTTTGGCTGCAGCTTCTTGAGGTCCCCAGGGCAGATCATAAAACACAGAATGGTTTGAGCTGGAAGGGACCTTAAACATCATCCAGTCCCACCCCCTGCCATGGGTAGACACACCTTCCATTGTCCCAGGTTGCTCCAAGCCCCATCCAACCTGGCCTTGGACACTCCCAGGGATGGGACAGCCACAGCTTCTCTGCCCAACCCGTGCCAGGGCCTGCCCACACTCCCAGGGAAGGCTTTCTTCATAATGTCTCATCTAAATCTCTCCTCTTTCAGTTTATGACTGTCCCCCCTTGTGCTGTCACTCTCTGCCTGGGTAAAAAGTTGCTCTCCTTCTTTTTTACAAACCCCCTTTAGGCTCTGGAAGGGGCTCTCAGGTCTCCCTGGAGCCTCCTCTTCTCCAGGCTGAACCCCCCTGAGCTCTCCCAGCCTGTCTCCAGAGCAGAGGGGCTCCAGATGCCCCAGGATGGAGTGGGGCAGGTCCTCCCTCTGCTTCCTCTCATCCATGTGCTCAAGCCTGAGGAGCTAGTTGTTTCCTAAAACCAGATGCCCCAGAATGGAGTGGGGCAGGTCCTCCCTCTGCTTCCTCTCATCCTTGTGCTCCAGGCTGAGGAGCTGGTTGTATCCTAAACCCAGGGGACATGAGAGAAAGGATGGGGCAAGCACTGGCCAACTTCTCCCCTGGGCTGGGGGGGTCTCAGGCCACTGCACACCAGGCTCTCACCTTTATTATTGAGAGGGTTTTTCCCGTGTTTTCCCCGACCTGGCTGCACCGTGTGTATCACAGGAGCCTTGCTCAGGGCTCAGCCATGTGCTGTTGGTGCTGCAGGCACAGGGCAGATCCACTCCAGGAGATTGAACACAACATCAAGCAGCTCCCCATGCCGTGTCCAGCACGTTCACTGTAACCATTCCCACCAGGAGCATTTGCTGAGTATTTACCAAGGTAAGTGAGCACTGGGAATGTTTTCCTTCCAGTGAGGTAACAGTGGGAAGGGACTGCAGAGCTCATTAGCACTGCACTGATGGAAGGGCTCCATGGCTCATTCCCTTCCGGAGCATCCCTGTTGGGATGATTTGGTGTTGGTTCCCCACGCCAGCCCAGGAATCAGGGGCACCTCTGCAGCAAAGGCTCCTCTCTGGTCACGTCCTGAGTGGCAGCAAAAGGGTTTGTGCCAGGGGAAGGATGATCCCTCCCCCACAAAACTCCCTGCCACGGGGAAGAGTGTTTGTATGAACACCCTGGCAGTGCTCAAGGGCTGAAAAGTGAGGAGAGAGATTTTGGGGGTTGGAAAAAGATGATATTTAAGATCCCTTCCAACCCAAACCATTCTGTGATTTTCTCTTTCTTTTTAAAAGGCATTTCCGTGAATGCTGGTTTGGTTTTTCTTTTTCCAGATGAGCTTTCTGGGCCCTTTCACAATGGGACTGGTTTCAGCCCTCGCTATTTCCTGAGGAGGCAGGAGCTGTGGCCCTTCCTATCAGCCCTGCAGAAGTTGTGATCCTTTTGCAGACTCTGAAATAGTAGCCTGAATATGATGACAGAGAAAGAAAATAGGGTAACTCTCCCCTCCCCTTTCCAACTGAAGCCCTTGCCAAAGCAATAAAAAAACTTTAAACAATAGCCAGTCATGACATAAACCAGTCCTTGAGCGGCCTGCCAAAATTCACCTCAAGAAAGTAGGTCCAAAAATAAACAGTAACCTATAAAAAGCCCCGCAGACTTAAAGATAGTATTCTCAGTGTGCTAATTGCTTTCACATCTGGCTCAGAAATGAGGAGTGTAAACGAGCGTGGAGAGGCCACCAATAACTCAGTTCAGCTAAGCACAAAAGCATGTGTGTAGCATCAATCATGAGAACCATCAGAGATCTCAGATGCTGGGGACTCAGTTTTGTGTTTAAATTGCCCTGAAATAATGGGGCTGGTCATGATGTTAATAAGCAGCACATGGTTAAATGCTTTCACGGGTGGGATATTTGAAGGTAAATAGAGAAAAATCGGTTTCATTTCACCTTTTTCATCCTCCATCAGTTATCAGGTAAGTTTTTGCCTGGCCTCCTCCTTGGAGTGAGTGAGACCCTATGGTGGTTGGAAGGTTTGATAATCAAGGGGGATGGTTTCCTGAAGCCTTTCTTTTGTGACAAGGAGGTGATGTCAAAATGAGACCTTGTGTGAGCTTGCTTGGAAGGTCAAAACTCCCATCAGGCTTCTGCCAGATCCCAGGGGGGCAGAGCTGTGTGATGCTCTTCACGTGTTCATCTTCCTTCAGGCTGATGTCTAGACCATTTTTATGACTGTGAATCAGGGGGTGTGCACAGGACTGTCTCCCACTTGCTTTCACACCTGTTTGTTTGTGGAGTTGGCTGGATTTTATGGTGTGAGCAACCCCCTTGCTTGTTGGATGCAATTCAAAGCACGCCTTCCCCACAGCCTTGGACTTTGCAGTGAGACCAACACAGAGAGCAAAATCCAGACCCCTCCCAAGCCCCTGGTGTATTGAAGTGAGTACAGGGAGGCTCTCCCTGAACTCAGACTTTTATTTCTGATAGTTCTGGAGCACCACTGAGAACATCACCAGTAAATAATGACACTGCCTGAGCTCATGACTGCTGTAATTACATGAGTGATCCGTGTCTTAACCTTGGGGATGAGCAGAGCAGACTGCCCTGAGCATCTGTGGTTTGGTGGTTATGACTCATCACTAGAGCTCAAGGAGGGATTTGTAATGACTTATTCATGCCACATTTATTGTTTGGAAAGCTCAATCAAGTGCTGCTACTGTTAGGCTGAATAATTCATCTGCCAGTCTACTTTTGATGTCTTTATTGGGTTCTCTCTGTGTTAAGAGCCTCATGTTCAGAGAATCACAGAATGGTTTGGGTTGAAACAGACCTTAAAGTTCACCTCATTCTATTCCCCTGCCCTGGGCAGGGACACCTCCCACCAGCCCAGGTTGCTCCAAGCCCCATCCAACCTGGCCTTGGACACTCCCAGGGATGGGGCAACCTGTGCCTGGCGCTTCCCCACCCTCACAGCCAGGAATTCCTTCCCAGTATCCCATCTAACCCTGCCCTCTGGCAGTGGGAAGGAATTCCCCTTGTTCTGTCACTCCATGCTGTTGTCCAAAGTCCCTCTCCAGGTCTCTTGGAGCCCCTTTAGGTACTGGAAGTCTTCTAAAGCTGCTTAGTCTAGAAGCTTGATATCTTTGGATACCAAAACTTCAAGGGTAGATTTTCAGTAGGTCTGGCCTTGCTGAAGGAAGGACTGAGGATGTTTTTGAGAAAGTCTCTCAAAAAAGGGAAAAAATTTTCACAGAGGGTTCATCTCTCCTGGGTCAGTTACAGGTCCAAGTCTGGGTATTGCTCTGGGTATCTATTACAGGACATGGGAGAACTGCATCTTCCCTTGCACCATTTGCCTAATCCTAAAAAAACCATCCAGGATGGCTCAGATAATGGCCCTGGAAAAGTCACTAAAGTCACTAAACCCCCCAAGAATGTTAAAAAAAAAACCCAAATGCACATGAAACAAACAGATCAGGAATGATTCATGCAGGTGACTGTCATAGATTTGTGCAAAATATTTGGATTATTGCTCACACCTCTTTCAGGCAACAGGACACCCACAGCTACTCCCACCACAGAGAAAGGAAAGGTTTCCCAATATACATTCTTAACAGCTTTTCTAGGAATAGCTCCTGGGTTATCCCTGCACAGATCACCCCTCCTTTATCCAGAGCAAGGCAGAGGAGTCGGGTCCTTCCAGGGCAACCTGCTGATGGATTGTGCTTGTGTAGCCATTGGAGGATGCCAAGAAAGTGACTCAAACAAGTTGGAATTAACCACCAATTTGAATTTGGCATTGTGCCTTGTTTATACATGGAGGGTTGCCCTGCTGGGACTCAGCTGTCACCTGCAGAGCATGGAGAGGTTCCTGCCAGCAGATTGGCAAGCTGGATTTTCTAAGAAGTGCAACCAGCAGGATGGTGGCACTTCCAGATGCTGCACGAGGCTGTGGAAGAGCAGTCATGGACAGCTGAGCTTCTCCAACCACAGAGAAAGGACACAAGCTCTTTGAGGAGCTGTGGGAAGAGGAAGGGAGACTCCCAGGTGATGTCCTTGCCAACCTGCCCATCTTCCTCTTCCTCTCCTCCAGCTTTGGTGTCCAACCCCTCAGACCTCCTCCTGCCAATCCCAGCTCCAGTGCAGTGCAGCAGGGACCCAGTGATGGCCATAACCATCTCTTTCCACCGGCCATGTGCAGAGACCAAAGCAGTCCAAGAATCCTCAGACCTCTGGGTTTTATGGTCAGCTCATGATTTTTCACCAGAATCACAGGAAACCCAGTAAAACCCTGGAAAGTCTCCTGTGTTTCTTGGCCAGGTGGAATCTGCTGCAGCTGCACGAATGGCTTGTCCAGGGGAGCCACACATGGATGTCTGGAAGCCTTTTTGAGCCCCTAAAGCAGCCCTGGGCCAGATGGGAGCATGTGCTGCCTGTGAGCATCCTTGTCCTTCAGAGTGACACCACACACAGTTTAGAGGGTTTTAATCCTCAGTGAGATAATGTGACTTGGGAAAATTATTCTGCTGTTGAATACAGGGCTGGAGCACCATTTTTATAAGGAAAGGCTGAGAGAATTAGGATTGTTCAGCCAGGAGAGCAGAAGGCACCATGGAGGCCTTAGAGCCTCTTCCAGTACCTAAAGGAGCTCCAAGAGAGCTGGAGAGGGACTTTGGAGAAAGGCCTGGAGAGACAGGACAAGGGAATGGCTTCAAACTACAGAGAGTTGGTTTAGATTGTATATTAGGGAGAAATTGTTCCCTGTGAGAGTGGGCAGGCCCTGGCACAGGTTGGGCAGAGAAGCTGTGGCTGCCCCAGCCCTGGGAGTGTCCAAGGCCAGGTTGGACGGGGCTTGGAGCAACCTGGGCTGGTGGGAGGTGTCCCTGCCATGGCAGGGGTTGGAATGGGAGGAGTTTTAAGGTCCCTTCCAACTCAAACCACACTGTGATTCTGTGGGTCTATGAATAGACAATTGAGCCCTTTCAGGCAGGTGCAGTGTTTATAGGAGAGACAGGGATATTCAACCATGTGTAAAACTGTGACTGGGCAATGTTATGGGTACATGAAGACTCGTGAGGGATGCTATTAAAGATCTGCATCTGAGTATTTTCAGAAGGGCAGCTCATGAGCCAGTGTAATGCTGTATTAATAGACAGCAAGAATGCAGAGCTGCAACAGAAAGATTGACAGCTTTTGGCAGTAGATTTTGTACTTGGGTGTCTAAATGTGTCCCTTGAAATTCCAGTTCAGTCAGCTAGGCAAACCTGGGCTGAGGTGCTGGGAATTGGCACCTCTGCCTCACATCAGCCTCACGTGTTCAGCCTCTTTCTCTTCTTTGATTCTGAGCTAAAATGGTTGAGGCTTCAGCACAAACTGTTCTCAAGTGTCCATCAAAATCGGATGTGCCCCACCAGAACTGGGTGTGGACTTCTAGTAATTGCAGTGATTTTGCAGCTCTTGGAGTTGTAGTCAGAATTAAGGAACAAGGTTTATTTAGTCAAATCAATAGTGGTGATGTGAATAGCCTATTTAGTTCAGTGTGGTACCCAGAGCATGAGGGATTTGGGACCATGTACTGTGTACACTTGGCAACTTCTTATTTGAAAATCACTTAACTTGAGAATCTGACTGTTTTACCTGTTCCAATTCTCCTCATCTTTGTAGCTTTTGGGCTGTGTGAGGAAGGGTTTAAGTTGGATATTAGGAAAAGATTGTTCCACCAGAGGGTGGTGGGCACTGCCCAGGCTCCCCAGGGCAGTGGGCACAGCCCCAAGGCTGCCAGAGCTGCAGGAGGGTTTGGATGATGCTCTGGGGCACAGGGGGTGACTCTTGGGGCTGGGGCTGTGCAGGGCTGAGGGTTGGATTGGATGATCCTTGTGGGTCCCTTCCACCTCAGGAGATTCTGTGCTTCTATGGTGGTGCCGAAGCTTCACCCATTGTGATGTCCCCAGTTTTGAGGTTCCCCAGAATGTCCTGTGTGTGCTTTGCAGAGCACCCGTGGGCCATTTACAGTATTAGCCAATTATCATTGCTTAATTTAGCAAATACTTCAAAAACCATGTGGTTGACTACCACAATTAGTGGTGTTCCTTGTCGTGCAGTGATTCATCTGAACAAAATTAGCCACGGGCAGGGTGTGAGGGCAGAGACGGAGGCTGGGAGTGAGCAAGGAGCAAAGAGCTGGGCTGGTCCAAGGGTGGACACGAGAGTTCTGCAGAGGGGCAGAGCCTGGCTTGCTCTAACTGAAATTATTTAATCTGGTTTAGTTATAGAAGAAACAACTTACGTGCTGAATGTTTTATTTCAATTTGATGAAGCTGATTCTCCACCCGACTGAAACAAGCCGTGTGTTTAAAGCGAAATGAAAATGTGCTAAACTCTATACACAGAACAGTTTTAGTCGTATTTCATGTCAGCTCTTTGGCAAGAGGCATTGCTTCTTTGTGGAGGCCAGCTCTGAGTGTGTGTGTGTGTGTGTGTGTGTGCATGGAGAGCAGGAGTGGTGGGCAGGGGGGCACTGCACTCACCAGGAGCTGGGAAACGCTTTAGTTCAGTCTCAATCTGCAGCTGCAATACTGAGAGAATGAGAAGGAACAGATTTACCAGCCTGGTACTTCATGAGCCATGTACGTGGCTCACAGCTCATCCAGGGGGGTAAATGAAGAAAATGAAAATATTCCTCTGGATAAGGTGAGACACAGCAGTCCACACAGCACAACTGAATGGTGTTTTTAAAAGCTGGGAGAAACCCCTCTGGGGTAATCAGGGTGTCTGTCCTCACCAGCACCACCAGTACCCAGCTCCTCCTGTTTCAGTGCTTGTTTTCAGGCTAAAGCCAGAGATAACTGGGGAAGGACCAAACATTCCCAGTGTCACTGGGTGACTGGTGTATGACACCCCTGTGCTGTGTGAGGCTGTGCTGTGATGGGGCTCCTGGGGTGCCAGCATCCCCACCCTGGTGTACCCACTTACCCCAGTGAAGCCTCTGTCTAGCCCAGGAGCACCAGTGCTGGCACTGGGTTGCCCACTGAGGACACTGGTTTGTCCAGGAGTGGCACCAGAATGCCCCAAGGACTGCACTGAGTTGTCCATTGATGGCACTGGGGGTTGTCCAGGCATGGGATCAAGTTGCCCAGGAGTGGCACTGGATTGCACAGAGTTCCTAGAATCCTGGAATGGTTTGGATGGGAAGGGACTTTAAAATTCATCTAGTCCAACCCCCTGCCATGGTCGGGGACACCTTCCACTAGATGAGGTTGCTCAGAGCCCCCTCCAACCTGGCCTTGGACACTCAGGTGGCACTGGGTTGCCTGGGGTGGCACTGGGTTGCCCAGTGAGAGCACTGAGTTAACAGGACCATGGAAGAGACCCATAAGGATCAGCAGTCTAGCTCCTCACAGGGCTACCTACAACTAAATCAGGTGGCCAAGAGCATTATCTATCTCCTCAACAGCTGCTCCTTGTTGCCCAGGGGCTGCACAAAGCTGCCCAGGTTGCCCAGGGCAGGAACTGGGGTGCCATGTGAGGGTGTTTACTGGCCCCAGCTTGCCCACCCAGCACCCTGTGTTGCCCTGTGGCCGCTGCTGTGGCCACCACAGGGAGGTTCAATGCTCAGAAGAGGTCACAGAGCTCAGTCACGGGTCATAGAACTCATCACCCCCCATAGAACGTAGAGAACCCCACCGTCCATAGCAACGGTGCCCTGGTCCTGTGGTGCCAACAGAGCGGGGCTGGGGCAGAGCCAAGCAGTGCCACCACCAAGCACAGCCCCACAGCGATGAGGAGCAGCTCCCCCACAGCCCCAAACCCCTGAGCACACCCACTCTCACAGCCAAAGGGGAGCGTGTCCTTCCACTGGGAGGGGAACACCAGGAAAGCAGGTACTTCTCCTCCAAAGACACCCAAACCGGGTGCTCAGCAGCTCCTGGTGTGTGTCCGTGTTCAGGGATGGTAGAAGGGTCCTCAGGGTGAGGCAGGGCCATTTATTTAATCTGGAAATACCCGGAAAAGTAACTCCAGTCCATTCCCAAGGATTTTTTTCCTCTCTCCAATGCTTGCCTGTCAGTGTCTGAAAGTGAAGGATTTCTTTGGAGGAGTGGGACCCACTTTCTGAATGCTGTTTGCTGGGTATAAATAAGTGTCTTGGAGCTGGGAATGGCAGTGGCTTATCCCTAGCAGGGACAAAAGGACTGGAGTGACTGGTTTGTGGGAACCCCCACAGGGTGGGTTTTACTGGACCTGAGCAGAGACATCTCATCGCTGCTTCTGCCAAACTGGCTCAGAGGGTTGCATTTGTGAAAGCTTCTTTTGCTAAATTTGAGGGGGTTGGGGGAAGGACATGTCCCTGCCACAGAGGAGCTTCACTAGATCGACAGGGCAAATGAAGGTGTAACAGGGAATAAGGAATAAAGGAATAAGGAAAACGAAGGTAAAAGATCTGTCATCCTCCTTAGCAGCTGTGATTTGTTTCTCTCCCCATTTCAAGACCTGACACTAGATACCACCAGCAAAGTCAAATCCCTGCCTATCCAAATACTTGGGATGCTGTCAAAGGAGATTTATTTTTGAAAGATTTCAGCCTGTGCAGGCACTGTGGGGGTACTTTGGGTGGTATCACAAGTTGTCTGTGTTGTTGTAAAAGGCAACACAACAGGAACTGACTGAGTGAGGGGTTTTTCTGCCTCCTTTGTGCAGGACACACACCTGACAGCAGCATTCCAGAATGGAGCTGTACGGCTATCCCTTAAAAGCAAAGTACTGCTATCCAAAACCACCACCTACCAAGATCCTGCCTGCCACCAGCACCGTGGCTGCAACCTACAAGAACCGCATTCCTTACCAGTCTGAGAGCATCAGCCTGCCCTGGATGCCCAACACCTACTACAAAGCAGCTGCTCTCAACCCAACTTTGGCTCCCCTCTCCGAGAGCTTCCCAGGGTTACCCCCCACCAAGATAATTCCTTTTGTTTCCGAAAGACCAAACGGGGTCTTCACCCGGCACACCCTCGATGACTGGCACAGGTCCAACATGACCAACTACAAAGAGTCGGAGACCACCCGGCACAACGCGGAGCGCCTGCGAGCCGATCTCAGCCGCACCATTAAGGACGTGTATCAGCAGGCAAAGAGAACCCAAGGGGAAAGCACCAAGAACCTGGGAGAACGTGTCAATGATACCGAGTATTGGAAGTCAGAGCTCTGCCTTGAGCTTGATGCCATGATAAGGGAGACCAACTCGCTCACAGACATGCAGAAACGGCTGGAGAGAGCCTTGGCGGACACGGAGGGACCTTTCCAGGTAAGGACCTTGCCCAGCAGGCCACAAGTTGTACCCTCATGTCAGAACGTCTGCAGCCATTCAAAGGCCTAAGGAAGTTTCATCACAGCTCTGTAACATCTAGAAAGTTTTTCTTAAGAGCCCATCAGCTCTGTTAGTAATAAATCCCCTGCCATCTGCTGCGTCCCCCACCAGCACACGCAGAGAACATCAGAACAGCACTTGTTTAACCAAATGTTTTTATATCCAGAATCCTGGTTTGGGAGGCAAAAGCCCATGTCTGACTACGAAGCTCTGGTGAGGTCAGCATCAAGCCTGACACAGGTCCCTGCATTCAGCTGTGGACACGTAGGCTCCCTCACATTGATTTAATGCTGATGTTGCAGCTCGGCTGCTCATTGTCAGCTAAACCAGGACAGTTTTTTCCATGCTGCTGTCTCTGTGCCCACCTATAATTTCTTTTCTTACGTTACTGGACATGGGCACCACCCCTGTAGGGCGCCCTGGCCCTGCAGCCAGCACTGATGGCATGGCATGTCCCCAACAGGTTGCTCACAGGTGCTTGCTTAATCGGGAGAAGAGGATGGGCATCGACCTAGTCCATGACGATGTGGAGAAACAGCTCATCACAGTAAGTTTGGCGACACAGATCATGTGTTAAAGTTATTTTTACCTAAACTACCCCAAAGAGGGTTTGCAGCCCCATTCCCTCACTGGCTCCTTAGTGCTGGTGAGGTGCTAAACTCTTCAACCCTCCAAAACCTGCTGCATTCCCACACAGCATTGGCCCAAGAGAGGAAGGAACAGCTGAAAGCCAAGTGTGTTTGTGTGTCACATTTTGGGGTCCTCTGTCCCTCTTGGTGGAGTTTGGGAGACAGTCCCTGCCAGCACAGGATCAGTGTCTATCTATGTGCTATATCTCTGTATCTATAGAACATTAGATATATTGCACACAAATGCACACACAGATATGCAGAAGGCAGTGTGTGCCTGACAGCTTGTCTGGTTTTCCCAACGATATTAGTTGGTCTAATAAAAGATTTTACATCTCCCCCCAGCTTTGTTTTGCTCAGGGCAGTGTGACTGCAGTATGACTCTGTGCTCAGGCAATGAATTTGATAGAAATTATAAAAACATGCACTCCTGCCTGCTTTTATATAGTCTGCTTCAAACTATGAATAAAATCAAAGACAATGAGAGCTGGCACAGCAAATGCGATCCTAATGCAGGGAACAGCGAAACAGAATCACTGCAAAGACATCACAAAACTGGGAAGGAAGTTGCAGCCCCTGGGACTGCGATGCCACTGCTCTGTCAGAAGTTTTCCTTATGAGTCAGGCCCTGACACATTAAATCTCAGTTTAAAAGTCATGAGATTTTAGGAAAATTATCAGAGCTGGAATCTCCGTAATGGCATTTTGGCTTTTAAGTGTCTGGGACACATTTAGGCTGTGCTTTCAGCCGGCTCCTGCAGACAGGAGGGTTTAAAAGCTCCTGGGTTTGGAGCACTGATCACCTGCCTGCAGAAGCTGGAGCTTCATGGGTGCAATAGGCTTGTGCTGAACTCAAGTGAGTTGAGAGCAGCAGGTGCCTTCCCCTGGTAGAGCTGAGTGAGAGGACTGGGGGTTTAGACCAAAGTCCACCTCCTCTTGTCCCATATGGATGGGATTTCTTGTGGGGAGCAAGATATGTTGGGATTGGGAATATGGGGGTGTGCAGCACTGCTGGTCCAGGGAACCACTGTGACTGTTCATATCAGGTCAGGATCCGACCCTGTCACCCTGTAGTGGAACTAAACAGCCCTTGACATTGATGTCAAGATGTAAAAACATTTCAGAGCCCAGCCTGAAAGTGATGTCAGAGGCCAAGGCTGTGGCCACAGCCCCCTCCTGTCCCCTCCTGTCACTGGGTGTGGGTTCAGCTGCACAAGAGGCCTTTTCTGCAGCCCTCTTTGGTTTGGGGGAAAGGCAAGCAGGGAACTTCTCACTGTGCAAGGCTGGAGAGGCTCGAGGGGGATGAGTGTGTCCAGACCATGGATACTGATGGGATTGTGTTTTACCTTTGCCCAGGAAATCAAGGTCATCAGGTCCTGCCGGGAGAGGCTCCAGCAGTGCCTGAATACAGTGAATGCCCAGCTCATGTAAGGAGGGGCTCCTTGTCTTTTGCTGCAGGGCTGATGTGCATTTGCAGCTGTAACGTGAACCCCCAGCAGAGCCCTGGGGGTAAAACCCTGCAGGCTCCATGGGAAGAGGGCAGTGATGCTTGTGGGGCCCCACAGCTGCCCCAGCGGGAGCTGCAGGGCAGCGGGATGGGGAGGAGAAGATTCCACCCCTACCTCCCCGCTGAGACCTGCTGTCTGTGTGTTGAAGGTGCAACAAGGAGGCCAGGCAAGAGCTGGAGAAGGATCTGGCTGACAAGCAGATGGGCCATCACATCGACAACAAGTGCTACCAACTCAAGAACACCTCCAGAGGCATCCACTATTACCGAGGGGTGGAGCGGGTGGACGCAACGTGAGTGCCTGCTGGGTGGCACTGGGGAGTCCCTGGGAGGCACAGTGCCTCTCTCTCCCTGGCAGGGAGCTGGGTTTGCCCAGGCACGTGTCTCTGCATGGCACATCCACCCTGTCATCACCTCCAAGGGGTCGCTTCTCTCCGCTCACCACAAAGGGAGAACTCTGCTTTCAGCTGGACGCCAAACACCCAGCAGGGGAAAGGGAGTCCAGCCTAATTAAACATTATATCAGGGTACAGAGGTCAGCCTGGGAATGAATTCAGGCCAGCACCTCTGCACAGCCCATTAAGTTCCTGCATATTTTCAAAGATGTGTCAGTGCTTGCCTGAGTGCTCTTCCCTGATGTAGTCTGGGGGGTTCAACCCTGCGTGGAGAGAGCCTGGCAGGGAGCTGAAGTGACACAGAACATGGAGAAATAGAGAGTGTGGTCCTGAGACAGGGTTCAGCTGCTTTTGGGTGCCAGGAATTCAGCTTTGGTTCTGCAGTAAATGAACTAAGCACTTGCAGAGTTATGTCCTAAGTGGCAAAGGGCTGAGGGAATAAATCTGCTCACACAGACACACACAGTTTATGGAGAAGCATAGATTGATTCCATTTTTCTAATGGTTTGAATAATTATTCACAGTAGAGCTCTGACTTATTTAGACAGGCAAATGAATTGCAAGGGATTGACAGTAAAATTCAGAGGGGAGTAAAATGTGCCGAGAATCAGCAGGTTTTAAATGGAGCTTATGTGGTATTTAAGTCTTTTGTTGACCTTGTGCTCGACTAGTGCATAGGCAGGAACTTCATCCCAAATGCACAGACAGGGAATGGAGTGGGATCTAATGCTTGTTCAGTTTAGTATGAAACTGAGATGGGCTGTGAGCAAAATGAATTGACTTTGATCTGTGTGTTGTCATGGAGCTGGGAATCCCTTGGCACTTAATGCCTCAAACATGGAAGTAGGAGATCTGATTGGAATCTCTGCTTTTTCTGGAAGAATCTTTTGTTTGTCTGAGCTTTCATAAGATGTCTTCATGAACGGATCATCACTTGATAAATATCATTGAACAAATAGCATACTGATCTTTCACTTTCATGTTATTTAATTAAGAGCATCAATTTAATCTACATTTAATCCTCACTGCTCACTGGCAGGATCCATCATTGAATCCCAGAATCACAGAACATGCTGAGCTGGAAGGGACCCACAAGGATTACCCAGTCCAACCCTCAGCCCTGCACAGGCCCAGCCCCAAGAGTCACCCCCTGTGCCCCAGAGCATCATCCAAACCCTCCTGGAGCTCTGGCAGCCTTGGGGCTGTGCCCACTGCCCTGGGGAGCCTGGGCAGTGCCCACCACCCTCTGGGGAAAGAAGAGCCTTTCCCTGAGATCCGACCTGAGCCTGCCCTGACACAACTCCAGCCATTCCCTGGCTGTGTCCCTGGTCCCCCCAGAGCAGAGATCAGTGCCTGCCCCTCCTCCGCCCCTCCCCAGGGAGCTGGACCTGCAATGGGGTCTCCCCTCAGTCTCCTCTTCTCCAGCTGAACACCCCAAGTGCCCTCAGTGCCCTCACATGCTTCCCCTCCAGGTCCTTCCCCACTTCCATTGCCCTCCTTTGGATGCTTAATATCTTATACTGCAGTGCCCAAACCTGCCACAATATTCCAGGTGTGGCTGCTCTGATTCTGAGCAGAGGACACAACCAGCCTCACCATGAGGGGCTTACCAAGGTCCTCTCCTTTCCACCCCGCAGGGTCTCAGTGCCGGAGACGTGGGCCAGGTTCACAGACAACAACATCTTCCGCTCCCAGAGCCAGCGGGCGACCTCGGCCAAGCTCCGGGCGAGCACGGAGAGCATTCTCATGGGCACGGCTGATGAGATGTGGCGCCAGTTCAGCAAGGTCAACGACGCCTTCACCAGCCGCATCACCGAGACAGCCAACGCCAAGAGCAAGATCCAGACCCACCTGGCCAAGGTAGCCAGAACCCCTCCCCCTCGGGGTCACTTCCCACTCTAGTTTCATCCCAAGGGATGGTTATCCATGCGCTTCCTGCCTTGCTCTGCCAAGGGCAGTGATGGGCACCTGGCTCAGGTGGGTCTCATGGGAAGCTTCCTGAGAAGCGTTGGAGGCTGTATTGATTAGGTGAGCCTGGGCTCGCAGCACTGCAGGTTGATGCCACATCCTTAAATGAGGAGCCATTAAAAACTTTCCCTCTGTTTGCTGGTGGGTGATCAGTCCTTGCAAGCAGGAATTTTGGGAAGCTGGTGGTTCAATAGGTCCATCACTGCTCCTAAACCTTCTCTGATGTGACAGCAATAGCAAAGAGAGGTTTTTCCTTGAAAACCCTGCTGAATCTATGCCTTGATGTGTGACAGAATGACACTGGTCCAAGCCCAAGATCTGCTTATTGAACTTGGGGTTTTTTTCTGCTCACAGACAGGAGAAAAGGGAAATGATGTGATCACTTGAGCAGATATTTTTTTTAATTAATACACGTGTTTGTTTCACGCCAGACACGGCAGGAAATCTTCCAGATTGAGACAAAGATACAAGTCATCCAAAAAACCATAAAGGACAAAGAGGTTCAGCTGAAAGTGGCCCAGACCCGGCTGGATGAGCGCACGAGGAGACCAAACGTGGAGCTGTGCCGGGACGCTGCCCAGATCCGGTAAGGCAGGAGGGCAGGGCTGGCAGGGGCCTTGAGGAGTCACTGTGGGTGGCACTCAGGAGCATCACTGGGTGACAAAAATAATCCTAAATAATCCTTCCATAAGTGCCCTGGTAGAATCCAAAGCAATAAGCCTTGGGATGCTAGGACAGCTCTGCACCCATGGGTGGGTACAGCCCAATGCCACCCCATGAGGGACTGGATTTTTCCCTCTTGGGTAAACCTCAGCTTCTCTCCTGCCTCATCCAGATGGCTGGATGTGCTCAGTTTTGAAGGATAAGCCCTTTACTCTCCTTATTGTGGCCCTCCAGCACATGAAGTGGGCTTGCAAAAAGGAGGAAGAGGGACTTTATATATGGACAAGGGGGAATGGATTCCCGTTGACAGAGGGCAGGGTTAGATGGGATATTGGGAAGGAATCCTTCCCTGGGAGGGTGGGCAGGCCCTGGCACAGGGTGCCCAGAGAAGCTGTGGCTGCCCCATCCCTGGGAGTGTCCCAGGCCAGGTTGGACGGGGCTTGGAGCAACCTGGGCTGGTGGAAGGTGCCCCTGCCCATGGCAGGGGGTGGAACCAGGTGATCTCTAAGGTCCCTTCCAGCCCAGACCATTCTGGGATTCTAGACTATGATTCCACTCTCCGACAGGCTCATGTTGAGAGCCCTTAGCCTTTTCTTTTGGGGTAACTCCAAGGAGGGGTGCACCATATGGAGACCCTGTTAAGGGCTGTCCTCCCCACCCTGGAGACACTGGAAGTCCTTTCAAGGACTTGTGAGCACTTTGGGATTGTATCCCAAAGGGCTGTGGAGCAGCAGGTTGCCCTCAGTGCCCCTTGTGAGGCACCCAAACCTCACACCTCCTTCTGGGAGCCCTCTGAGAATGGTTCCCTTTCAACAGGGATTCAAACCCGGTCCCAGGGCTGGTTTAGCATCTCACATACCATTGTTTTTTCCATCCTCCACTTGTTTCACATTCACTTTCAGCCTCCCCCAGCTGTGCTGTTCTGCTGTGTGAGCCTCTGTGGGTGTGGGGAGGGTCCCTGCATGGGCAAATGCAGGAGGGTGAACCAACAAACCCTCAAACCCAGCAGAAATGGGAAGCCACACCTGCTCATGCCTCTTCTCAGTGGGATGAGCTGCTCTGGCAGTCATGGCTGAACAGATCCAAAGCCTGACCCTGGGATCAGCTCAGTGGGTCAGAGTTTGGTGCTAATAACACCAAGGCTGTGGGTTTGATCCCTGTTTGGGCCATTCTCTTAAGAGCTGGACACCTGTGGGTCCTTTCCAACTCAGAATGAGATCTGTGAAGTTTAAAATCTGAGTAAGTTTGAAACCTTAGAGCAAACTTATCCATTCCTCTCTGTGGATGAACTCTTCCCTCAGCATTCCCATGTATCTGGCAGGGCTGGACAGTCCAAATTAATCTCAGCCTGCTGATGGGGGAAATCCTGTGCCTGAAGGGCCCATCAGCAACAACGTGCTGGAAACCACCCCCACGGTGGGACCTGCTAACGGGGCTTCTTGCTGTTTTCCAGCCTTGTCCAAGAGGTCAACGAAATCAACGAGACTCTGCGGAACCTCCACCAGTGCCTGAGGGCCTCTGAGGACATGCTGCAAATGCTGGTTCGCTCCAAGGCCGTCTTGGAGCACGATCTGGTCATCAAAAGCAACTCGCTCTTCATCGACCAGGAGAGGTGCATGGGGATGCGCAAGACCTACCCCAGCACCGTGCAGATCCTGGGATATGTTTCAGCAGGGCTCACCTGAACACACATGGCACCGACCACGGGACATATTCCCAGTTTTATTACGACTCTTTGCAAATAGATGGTTACAATTTCACAAACGTGCCCAAATTTCATTTCCTCGCGGAAACAAACGAAATGATTAGTTTGTTTGTTGTGTGGTTTACCAGGATTATCCTTCCCCCCCCAGCAATTTGATTTTTCTCTTTCACTCCGTGCCACAAAGGAGCTGGAAATATTCTGTATGCCACTAAGGGTAAATCCACCCACGGGGATCCATTCCTACCCATCCAGTCTGTGATTTTAGAAGAAAAACTGCCGTGTCTTCCTCCTTTCGAGAGTGTGTGATGTGGAAAAAGCACAAGGGGAAGTAAAGCTACTTGTCAGAATAATTAGCTGCTGACATCCATGATGTATTTTTAATGGTGCAGCAGAAGAAACACAGACTGTCCCGGAAAGAGTTGCAGTATGTGCTGTTCCTAAAGAGAAAAACGTGCGGTTTAAGCTGATTTCTAATGATGATTGTCTTGCTTTTGAAAAATTTAAAATGCCATCAAAAATGTCAGTGTTGTGGTCTTAAAAGGAGGAAGTCCTTTTGCCTAGTTAATTGTGGAGAATGCTGTGGGTTTTGTTTCGGGTTCCTTATTTAAACTCTTGCGTGCAGTTTGTTGGTGGATGCACCAAAGCACTTTGAAGATAAAGAGATGGATCGGTGTTTAAGTCAGACCACCCTATACAGAATCTGCTGTCTTGCTCTAAATCACACTGATTTGATCAAGCATTGGAATTTTCAGAGGAATAAGTCTCCAATCAATCTGAGACTCAGTGTGAAAGTCACTTTGCAAGTTATCTCCTTAGACTCACGTGTCACTCTGGAGTCTTTTAACCCCCCAGTTGAGCTCAGCCTGAAGCTTGTGGGCACCAAGAATCCCAAAGGAGCAGAGGCTCAAGTCCCTTCCCCCCCTTTGGAAATCCAGGGCACGGACCTCCCAGCCCAGTGTGGGGGCTCCCAGGAGCTGAGAACATCTTTTCTTGTCTCTCATGCCCATCTCATCTGACAGACCCCCCTGCCCTCCCTGCTCTGCCCAGGGCAGCTCCCGAGAGCTGTACCCAGGTCCTGCCCAGCCTCAGCCGGATCTCCCTCCCCAGCAGCTCTAAACAGGAAGNTTTTTTTTTTTTTTCACTAGCACTTTTGTCTCATGGAGACTAAAAATAAATTTCCTCTACTTTGTGTGTATCTTGGAGCCGGAGCCCGTCAGAGGGAGCAGCCACCCTTTCTAAAGGAAAGATACAAATATAAGCAGGAAAAACTGTCCAGCTAATCACACCTTCCTTTTTTCCACTTATGTGCCTCCCCAAAATAAGCTGATGGCTGATTGAGCTCATAGGCACCTCCAGGTTTTTTAGCATCCTCACCAGCTCCGTGTTGTTACTCTCCCTGTATTCCTTTCCTGAAGCCTTTCCCAGCTCCTGGTGATTTTGGCTGCTCTGCTGGTTTGAAGCCCTGGTTTTCAAGCAGAGTTGTCTGTTTTTTGGGCAATGGGTTTGTCCCCAGCTGAGTGTGGGGCAGCAGAGGCACCCACAGCCCCTTCCTGAAAGGCTCCAGCTTTTGAGTACAAGGAAGCAAGTCCGGCATCAGCAACAGCTTCGCCTTCATTTCACTTCCACCTTCGTTTCTGAGTCACATAAAAAACATCTGAGCTCTGTTTTACAAGGAGGGCACACTGATACCAGTCAGCACCCAAAGTCTCCTACTTCCTCCAGTTTTGCTTTCAGAGCTCCCCAAACACTCATCTTTCCCACTGGCCCAACTCCTTTAAGGCTTTCTCCTAATTGACAGTATTTATGAGGTGTGACAATTACCCAGCTCTTGATTTTCCCTTGCTGCCCTGCCCTCTCGATGCTCTTTTACACAACATTGCCAGAGCATTTCTTTCCCCTGTTTGAGCCACGAACAGAGGAATTTCAGTTGCAGCTTCTCTAATTTCTTTCACAAATACTTTCCACTTTCCTGCAGCACATTTCCCAGACGTTAGAGAATTCCCAGGTCCCTTTGGGGTTTCGTTCTCTCCCTGCCAGTTTTCCATAAGTTGACAGTATTGATGTTACTTCTGGCAGCTGACAGTCCCAAATCTCCCCCGAACACTTTGATCACTGATTCCTACGTGTGCCTCCATGTGAGTCTTTTCTTTTCCCATGACGGGAGCCAGTCCTGCCACAAGAAATCCCGTGAAATGGCTCTCTGGGAGAGGGTTTGGGTGGAATTCCAGCAGACATGTGGCTCGTGGGCAGGTCTCCTGCACATGGGTGGGTTTGTGTTCCCTGACAGAGCTGCTGGTGAGTGAAACTGCTCAGTTCAACCCCTCAGGGCTGAGTTTGGGGCTCAAACAACCTCTATTCTTGATGTGTTCCAGGAGCATGAGATAACAGCCTCCTCCTGCTGATGTGTGAGATGCCTTTGCTGCTGTGCCATGAAAAGATTTGCTTTCATAGATCATTTCTCAATCATATCCCTGGCCACCTCATCCACCTTTCTGCACTGATATGATGTCTCCTCTCTCCAGTCTGAAGAACAGACTTCTATTGCTATTTATTGCTGGCTTTATCAACCAAATTGCTGAGAAAGTTAGTTTGTGGAAATTCCTTTGCATCTTACGACCGTATTCCCACCCTTTTGCATCATTCCTTTTGCATCATTCCTGCAGAGCTGTGTTTGTAAATGAATTCTTTACTGAGCAGAAGAAAGACAATAAATTAATAAAGCCAGGGCACTGTTGATTCATGTCAGTCCAGGATCAAGGTGAACACTCCAAGCAGGTCTGTCAAGAAGCTCTTCAGAAAGGAGGTTTTGTTGTCTAAGAAAATAAAAATCCTTGAATATCCTGGAAGAGTCTGATATGAATTTGGGTGAAATCAAAGCTTGCCAACCCCCCCTGTTAACACTGTATTGCATAACTAGGGCAGATTATTATGCTTGAGGGAGAGAGAATTCCCCAAAGAGCATCAGCAGTCAGAAAAAAAACAAACCCAACTCATTGCTCTTAGGGGAAAAAAAAGGGAGAAAACTTTGGCAAAATGCTAAAGGAAAATTTGGGCAGTGTAGGAGCATAGAAATGATTGTGCTGGCTCAGACCAAGGTCCAGCCTGATGCAGCCTCTGCCAGAGCCAACAGGAGATGCTTAGATAAAAGCACAGAAGGCAGCAAGCACTCTGTGATATTTTCCCAGTCTACTTTCCCAGCTCCCAGCAATTAGCATCTCAAGGACTTCCTGAGCTCACAGAGCTGTCCATGGATTTTAATATCCCCCGATGGATTTGTTTCACATGCTCTTGTTCCAGTTGTTCCTCGAGCCCGTGCAGACTTGCAGCATCCGCTGTGTCCCTGAGCAGGGAGCTGCAGGGCACGGAGCATCCTCGCCCTCAGGGCAGCACTGACCACTCTGGGGACCATGGAGGAGACTTAAAAAAGGGGTCAGACCTGCACTGCCGAAGCCAAAAGTGTAAAACTCAATGGTTTGGGCAAAAAGCAGTTTCAGACCTGTGTCCTCAGCAGGTTCAGCCTCACGGTGGGCTGGTTACTGTTCTGTGCTGTCGGAAGATGAGCATGAGCTGCGAGCTCTGAAAGGATCTCAGTGTGTTCAGAGTCATGTCCCAGCTGGGAAGCTTCGTTGACTTTTTGTGGGTTTTGGGGTCAGTGGGTAAATTTTGGTTTCACTGAAGTCAGTGGGATTTTCTCCAGCGATTTCAGCCCGGCTCTATCAGTCCCGACAACTGGCTTGGAGTGGGAAGCAAAAACAGTTGGATCAAGTTGGTTTGGGGCATGACTGCAGACAGGGCTGAAATGTTTTCTAAATTCTTCTTGGTTTGGTGAAAAACAAATGATAGGAAAAGTAAGTCAATTCCTCTAAGATGTATTAGACCTTTTGTTGCAAAAGTTTGATGAATATAAAGGTCTCCACTTCTATTTTTTTTCTGCATGAAATGTTTTTTCCAATGGCCATTCCACAGTGTACATGTATTTTTATACATGTATATACATATATATGCATATGTGTTGCTTGAGGGAGCACTACAGATTCTGTACAAAATGTGAGTCAAACCACATTTTGCTCTGCTCCTTTGCCTAGTTGCCCAGTTGTTTGAAAACAGGACTTCCCCCTCCTTGTTCCATTCCCAGCCCCAAGGGAACTATGGGATAACTGATGGAAGGGCAGGGCAGATTTCTGCCCCTTCCCTTTGCTTTTCAAATCCTCTGTTGCTAATGGTTTTAATCACCAGGACAGGGAACAGGAAGCAAGTCCCAAAAATTGTGATGACAGAGCAAAGTCTTGGGGGTTAAACTAGTTCATCCACACGATGACATGCAGAAATGTTGTAGTTTGAAAATGTTTGTTTTAAAAGTGGTTTCATTCACCTGGCCTGGGGTAGGGGATGAGCAGAGCCCCTGATGTGCTGGTCCAGGTTAGACATGCACACATGGTTAAATGAGGCTGAGATTCTTTCAGTCTATCACTGCCTTGCCAGACTAACATCTGAGCCCCTTAAAGTGATATAAACCCCATTTTCTCTCCTCAGTTCTCATCATTTTATTCTAGAATTTCAAGCCAAAGCGTCGTATTTTAAGTGATCCCATGGAATAGATTAAAAGCGAGAAATCCACATTTTTTACGCCGTGTTTACACAACCCGCCAATCTTAAGAGTATTCCCAGCACAGCCTGTGGCGAACCTTGTTTGTACACAAAACATTTTTCCAATTTATTGTGGCGCCTGCCTTTATTTGGGCAGCCCAGGCCACACTCACACCGAGTCTGAGCAGGGGCAGCCGGGCAGATGTTGAGCCCCGTGATGGGAAACACCGTGAGATTCTCCAGCCCATGTTAGGTAGGGTGGTGATGTCTCTCCAGCAAAAACCTCAAGGGTTCTGCTGTGAATGTCCTTACTTGCTCGGCTCCTTTTCTCCCAACATCTCTGCCCGATGGAAGGTGCCTCCAGGACTTCCCCGTGAACTCACAGTGCTCCCTGCAGCAAGAGGGTCCCTGCCACCAGAGCTGTCACTGCACGTGCTCAGGAGATGTTTTTCCAAAGCCCTGCTCTGTTTGGACGATGCACCTTCCTAAGAGAAGTGTCCCAGGAGCACAGGGCTGATGTGAACTTCTCCCTGGGCTTCCTCCACTATTTGTGATCCATGACTCTCAGTCAAAACAGCCTTCATGACCTGCAGGTTATTCTTTTCCCTGATTTGAGTCTCAGGTATTTCTCCCGTGTTTAAAAAGCTGCTTTTGGCACCTTTTTCAGAACTGAAGGTGAAGTTGTTCTCCCACATTCATGGAGGAGCTCAGGAGCAGAATGTGACCCCCACACCTCCCAGCTGCCTTCCCTCACTGGGCATCATCCTGCTCTGTTTTTGGGGAATGGATTGGATGTTTTATCCAGAGACACCAGGCTGAGATGTCAGACCTACAAACCCAAATCAGAAGAGGGTCTCTAAGAGCAGACTGTACCACAGCCCTTGGGGACAAGACCCTTCTCGCTCTGTGTTTGTGCAGCCCCAAGTGTGTGGGCTCCTCCCCTCGAGGCAGCCCAGGCAGCCGGTGCACAGAGGCAAAGCAGCCCCGAATAGCCTCATTAGCCAGGAATGCACCGATGGTAGCCCAGATGTTCCAGTCCTCTGGGACTGGCAGTCACAGATGGCACTGACAGGCAGCAGCATCACAGGGTGCAGAGGGTGGCAGCAGCAGAGAAATGGGCATTTTTTTGGGTGAGAGGGCAAATTGCATCCTTTGGACCCTCGTTTCAGCTGCTGGGCTCTCTCCCCAGACCCCCACAGAGCGCTCTGAACTCCCTCTTGCTGCCTAATGCCTGTGAGGGGACCCCTTACGTGAGTGTAAGGAGCCAGAGCCAGTGCTGCCGGAACACGCCTCTGCTTGCCAGGGGGAAGGAGCCAAGCACGCTCCTCTCCCTCTTTTCTCACAAGATTTACAGTCTCGGTGGCTGGATGCCGAATTCCCTCGTCTGTGCAACAACGTGGGACTAGTTTGGAGCTGGTGCATGAAGAGGGGAAAGGTGAAGGGGAGGGTGGTGTTAGTGCTCAGGACTCCCAGCAGTGTGCAGGTCTCCTGGTGGGACTGTTTGGGGGGTGTGGGGGCCGCACTGTGTGTGTGTGAGCTTTGTATCAACAGATTAGCTGTGGGTGAGGAATGAGTGAGGGCTGCTCTGCAGCCACTCCTTCCTCCCTGAGCACTTAAGTCATAGAATCACAGAGTGGTTTGGATTGGAAGGACTTTAAGGATAATCTTGTTCCAACCCCCCCTGCCATGGGCAGGGACACCTCACACTAACCCAGGTTGCTCCAAGCACTGTCCAATCTGGCCTTGGACACTTCCAGGGATGGGGCAGCCACAGCTTCTCTGGGCACCCTGTGCCAGGACCTCACTGCCCTCTCAGAGTGGAATTTCTTCCCAATATCCCACCTAACCCTACCCTTTGACAGGCATTCTCCCTTGTCCTGTCCCTCCAGAGCCTTGTTCAGAGTCCCTTTCCAGCTCTTTTGGAACCCCTTTAGGCACTGGAAGGGGCTTTAAGGTCTCCCCAGAGCCTTCTCCAGCCCTCTCAGTGTCCTCCAGCATTTCGGAAAACCTCACCCTCCATTTAGTGAAAAGTTGCTCAATTCCACCTAATTTGGCTTTCAAGTGCTAAAGTAATGAAGCCCAAGAGCTAGAATCCCTCCAGCACAGCCGGATGCTCATCCCCCAAATCCTGTCTCACGGAATCTGTCCGTGGCTACCCAAACCGCCTCGGTGAGCGGCTCTGGACGGGGATTGGGAGCCCGGGGGAAGGCACGGGGGAGGTGAGAGGTTCTGGGCAGGGATCCGGAGCCCGGGGGAAGCAGCATCTTGGGGTCGGGGCACGGATCGGGAACCCGAAGGGAGGCACAGGGGAGGTGAGCTGCTCGGGGCAGGAATCCGGAGCCCGCGGGAAGGCATGGGGTAGGTGAGCAGCTCCCGGCCGTGTCCCGGGGGGAGCGGCGGGGCCGAGACCGGGACTCTGCAGTGTTTATAGGCGGGCGGAGGGCGGAGGGCTGAGCCCTCCCCGTCCCACAGACGCAAGCGGGGCGGTGGCCCCGGTTAAAGGGGAAACTTGACAGCGCCGCCGCCCGCTCCGCTGCGCTCCCCGCTCCGCTCCCGCCGCCCAGCGCCGCTCGGCTCCGCCGCGACGTGAGTACCCACCGGGATGGGCAGGGGGCGGCCGGGGGAACGGCCACACCGAGGGGCAGAGGGGCTGGAGGGACCCTCCGGGGGTTCGCAGGGGAGAAGGAATGGGGCAGCCCCCCGCCCGCCCCGCCGCCGCCGCTCTAGGGATCCTCCAGGGAGAGGGGTCAGGGCAGCCCCCTCCCCTCTTCACTGAGGGTCTCGAGGGGAGATGTGCTAGGAGAAGCCCCCTCTCCCAGCCCGGGACGGTATCCAGAAGAACCTCTGTTGGCGATGCCAAGGGGAGATTGGCCCCGGAGACAGGGGCTGAGGTAGACGCCCCTTTCCCCTCCACCCCGCCCGGGGATCTCCTGGGGAAGCCTCCTCTGGGGAGGGGGCCGACAGAATCACCCCCGGTGGTCCCGTGGGTCAGTGGGCGAGGTAGTACCCCCTCCTTCCTGCGGAGTGGGGCCGGGGAAGCCCCTCGGGTGAGATGCGCCGATACCGAGCCTTCCCGCCGCCTGGGGCGGGCGAGCAGCGCATTCCTCTTGCGGAAAGGGATCGGAGCCCCCTCGGGGAAGAGGAGCTGGGGGAGCCTCCCTGGATCCTGGAGCGGGGGGCTGAAGGAGCCCCCTCGGTGAGATGGCTCGGGGGATCCGGCTCGGGGGAAGGGCTCGGAGGATCCCCGGGGGAGGGAGCCCGGGCGGCAGGCGCTGCCGCAGCAGCGAGCCCCGGACCCGGCGGGGCGGAGCGGAGCGGAGCGTCTCCTGCTGCCCCCGGCCGGCACGGACAGACGGACAGCCACACAGACACTCAACAGCATCCCTGTCCCCCTCCAGTCCTGCCCTCCACCGCCGCCAAGATGCTGCTGTTGCTGCTGGGGATCATCGTGCTCCACGTCACCGTGCTGGTGCTCCTCTTCGTCTCCACCATCGTCAGTGTAAGTACGGTTTATCCCCTGGCACCGGGGTTCCAGCAAGCCAGGGGCACAGCATGGCAAGAGCAGAAGGTGTTATTTTTATTTATGGCTTGTTTTGGAGCCTGTCTTTTCGTGGGAGGCCTTTACTTGCCTGTTGCTGGTCTCACTAACAGTGGGATTTCGGGATTTTGGAATGTGTGCTGTTGGGTGTAACTGATGGGTCCCTTGGTTATGTGTGCTGTGGTGGGTGCTCAGGGCATCCACGTTAGTACAGAGGGGTGAAGCCCATCTCCTCATCATGCCTGCACTGGCCCATATCAGGGAGCAGTCCCAGAGCACCCAAAATGCCCTCCATGGGGGTGATGGTGCTTTCACTCCCCTTGCACGAAGGAGCTCCACCTGCTAATGGGCTTCAGTGTAGCCAGTCTGAGCGAAGCCCCTTGAAATGGGGCTGATTTGGCCACTGACTCCTCAGCACCAGCAGTTTTGCTCCCCAGCTCTGCTCCTGTGGGGCTGTGAATTAGGCACAGCCTCTGTTTCCTAACCCAGATGGGCTCCTGCCGGCGACTTCCAAGGCTTAAACTCTGCAAGCAGCGGGAAGACTGAGAGCTGGATGCAGCACAGTCTTCCCAGCACTGTCCTGGGGCTGGAGCCCAGTGAACACGTCAGCTGCTTGGGCAGAGCTTTCACTTGGTTTTAAGGCAGCCTTTCTGTGGTGGTGGTGACTTGCAAGAGTTGTTTCACCAGGGACTTTTTTTGCTGGTTTTTTTTTTTTCTTTCTTTTTCTCTTTTCTTTCTTTTTTTTTTATTTTTTTATTTTTTTGGTGGTAATAGTAGTAGAAGACGTTACAAAAACCTTCCAAGCCGTTAGGAATCACGTGGATGCATTCAAATATCCCGAGCAGGCACCAGGCGAGAGCGGCCAAGAGGAGGGGAACGCGCGTCCCCGCGGGACTCGGCCCGTGTTTTAAAGAGCATAAAGAGCTTCTGTTTTGCTGCCGTTGAGGCGAAAGCAGTTAAAAGCAAATATCAGTATTTACTTTCCAAAGCTCTGTCTAAAGAAAAGCGCGTGCCTGGGAGCGCCTGGCTGGGCACACACGTGCTGGGGTGTGCTGGGGCTGCCCGGTGCCCGAGCCCTGGGGGGCACAGGGCTGCTCGCTGCCCCCCGGGCTCTGCTCACGGGGCTCTGTCTGCTTTGCAGCAATGGCTGGTGAATGGTGAGCACACGGCAGACCTCTGGCAGAACTGCACCTCTGGAACCGTCTTCCACTGCCTGGCATCATCCACTAACGGTGAGTGCTCCCTGGAAATCAGGGCTGTCGCTTCCCGTTGCTTTTATTCTCCTCCTGGGAGTTAAGGAATCAAGGGGAATTTGCCATTCCTTCTTGGGTTTTCCCTACATTCCCGAAGTTGTTCCTTCCCACCCCTTCTCCTTGCATTCTCTGCTCTGTCCCCACACTGAGTGGCATGGCTCTGCTGTGGTCCCGGTGGGCCACAAAGGGGGGGATTGATCCCCCCATCCCTCCTAGTCTTTGACGTGGTGGTGGGGCTTAGCATGGAAACCAGACCTGATGCCCATCACTCTGCCCTGCTGACCTGAAGCTCCTGGCAGCACTTATGGCAGGGTGTTTGCACACTCAGCCACAGTGGAGATGACTTGCTCAAGCCCTTTTGAGGGGTCTCCTGTTATTAGCCCATTTTTCCACTTGGATGTACAAACACAAGGTGGTCCTTGGAGCAGGGTCTGCTCTGTCAGCCTGCTGGGAGCAGAGGGGCTGTTTTCGGCATACCTCCCTCTTGCTCTGGTTGTGAGGGGGTTTTAAAGATGCACACAGTGCTCCAGAGGATACCCCATCCCTGCCCAGAACGCTGCCCTGTGTTTTCCTGCTGTGACAAGCTGAGTTTTTGGGCACAACCCTTGCCCTGTGGTTTGCTGTCGGGCACTGTGTGGGATGTGCTGAGTGCTCGGGTCCTTCTTCATCCCGCTGCCGAGAAGGCTCCAGTGCCACCTGCACATCTGTGGTGGGGCTGAACAGCCACCTCTGGACCAAGCTGGGTGAAGGCTGATGTCACACGGGGTGACATCACCCAGCAAGCTGTCTGCTGAGGTCAGCAGGGGAGGAGTGCTCGCTGAGACACCATGACACGGAGTTTCCAGGGCGATTTATGGTACCAGAAACAAGAAATCCGTGCTCAGGGAGTCAGGCAAGCCCGTGCCTCAGTTTCCCCAGAAGACAGAGCTTACTCCAGTGGCCAGCATTTGTTTGGTTAGCTTGGCTTTTGCTTCCCCATGGAAACAGATTCTCCCAGTGCAACCAGCTGTGAGTCACACCGCTGTCACTGGGAGCAGAGTCACTTTATGCCGGAAACACGGTGCTGGCGTAGGAGCAAACCGGTGCCACGTGGGCTTGGCGAGGAGGGAACAGTCACACTGAGAGCACTGAGTGCTTCTAGTGATGGGAGACTCTCAGAGGGATTTTGGAGATTCAGGTCACCCTAATGCCCAGACTGCTGGGAGCAAAACATTCATGTTACCCCCACGCAGGAAGGCGGATGGTGATGCTCTCCCTCTTGTCTTCCCTGCGCTGAAAGCAACAATTTGCCCCTGCGTGTGTGCCCAGGCTCTGGTTTTGGTTGGAAAGAAGCTCCCACCGCTGGTCTCTGCTGACGCCTGGTGGTGTCCGAGGGGGCCGGGAAGCGGCTGGATCCCATCCCAGGCGAGGAGGCTTCTGGAGCCGTGTCCCTCATCAGCAGTTGGCTGGTGCTGGCTATCTGCAGCGTAGGCAGGCTGCTTCACGGCCAGTCATGCGAGCTCCCAAACTGCTGAGCCTGTGCTTTGGAATAAAAGGCAGCCACTGCCCCCAGGAGTCCCCGAGCCGAGGGCTGTAAAGCCTCCCCAAATCTTTTGCCTTTCAAACCCGCATGGCTTTTTCTGGATGTTTGCAGGATGCTGTGTGTTGGAGTTGTCAGTGTTGAGAGGGGCTTGTCCAAAATGTGGTTGGGTGGTCCTACTGGATGTTGTGAGTCCACATTGAGTTGGATTCGATGAGCCTGATTGATGTTTCCCAGCTTAGCATGTCCTATTCCCAGAAGCTACTTCAATATGGGCTTCCCTCTGGACCCTTTCCAGTGATGATTTTTTGTCATTAAAGGGACTGTAGTCAAGATGACGCTGTTAAAAATGCAGTTGAGCAGCTGACTTGGCTTGATAGCCTTAATCTAGAGGGAGGTGTCCCTGCCTATGACAGGTGGGTTGGAACGAGATGGTCTTTAAGGTCTTTTCCAATCCAAACCACGATTCTGTGATTCTGTGATCAGGTACCCCAGTGAACTGTTCATTGAGTAGAAGTCATCTGACAGCATTTATTTATCCAAAGGCTCTGCTCTGGCATCAGGAGAAGGGGGTTTTGCTTG
Organism: Scytalopus superciliaris; assembly: GCA_013400415.1. Classification (NCBI taxonomy): domain Eukaryota; kingdom Metazoa; phylum Chordata; class Aves; order Passeriformes; family Rhinocryptidae; genus Scytalopus; species Scytalopus superciliaris. Next base: position 286,738 of record VXBX01001718.1, on the reverse strand, counting down.
AGCTAAAGCTTGTGCCACATCCACCCTGGGGCAGGAGTGTGGGAGCATTGCTGCTGAGGACCTTCATTGTGTGGGGCCCTGCATGCAGGATCTGGAGCTCACTGCTGCTGTGGGAACACAAAAGGATTTTTCCTGGGCTTGCAACAGGCTTTCAAGATCTGTTTGCAGAAACAGAACAAAAATGCCACATATTCTTTCCAGCAGCTCCTGCTCCCTCCCTCCCTGATGTCCCTCTCCAAACCCTTGCTCCCACTGCTAAGGGGAGAGCTGCTGTCAGCCACTGTTTGGAGCAGTAACAAGGACACAGGGCAAGGACGCTTTGGCAGAACCACCTCCAAGGCTCATGTTTGTCCACTGCCTCATCCTTACGCTCCTCATATGCTCTTTCCTAGGAATATGCTTACTTTCAAAAATAGGAGTAATCCCATATCAAATACCACAAACCGTCCTCAGTTGGTCCCTCTCAGAACACAGGCTGTGCTGCAGTGGGATGTAGACAGCCCTAGGAATTCATTTCCCTGTGCCTGTGCCAAGGTCGGTACTTAATGGTTAATCATGGACTGCCAAGGTCTGCTCTGGGCTAAGAGCAAGGAATCCTCATTTGGGGATTTTGGCAGAACTAAGTCTTTATGTAGAGGCAGTTTTTCTTCTGGCCGTCGCAGTGGTCGCTGTGGTGTGGTTGTTCCTCTCTTTTCAGAAGCAGTGCTGCTCAGGATGTGGAATTTGGGGAATTAGGTAGTGCTGAGTCACCTGTGTTCATTGTGAATGGGTTCTTTGGAGGTTGGTTGTGCAAGAGGAATTTGGGGAATTAGATAGGTCCGGGTCACCTGTATTCATAGTGAATGGGGGCTTTGGGCGTTGGCTGTGCTGTGATGCCCCTCTTGGCCTTGGCATGGATGAGCCTCCCCTGCCTTTGGGGGATCTTCTGTTTAGGTGCCCGTTGCATGGATGCCCAGTGAGAAGCTGAACTTTGTAAACCAGCAGGATTTACTTTTGCTTAACACTGAGGCAGGTTTGGGACTGGGGTCCTAACCCCACATAGAATCCCGTGGAGATGGAACAGTCAGCAAAACAAGCCAGACTGTGACTTCCTGGGACATCAGCAGACCTTGGGTCCAGGGTGGGCCTGGAGCTGAGCTCCCACCTCCCAAATTCCTCTTGGAGGGGCTCAAACCCCACGTGAGGGCTGAGTGGAGCTGAGGGCAGGTGCCCACTTCTTCTTGTACAACCGCCTGCTTGTTGCTTCGATTTTCACGTTTGCTTCTTAGATAATGCCCTTTTTTTTATTTTTTATTTAATTTTTTTTTCCCCCAAGAGGCTGAAAACTATGGAAAAAATGTTGCAATCTTTGCTTCGTTTGCTCTGTCAGACATTCCTGGAAAAGACTTATCTGAAGAATTCAGCTCTGAATCCCAGAATTGTGCGTCGGCAGGGCCGTGTGCCAGCCCCCAGCTGCGCCATCCCGCTGCCGGCACGGGGCACAGCTGAGCTGCTCAAGTGCTCTCCAGTAGATTCCACCCTAAATTTCCAGACTCTGAGATTTTTTTTTTTTCCCTCCAAAAACGGCCTTTTCTTTCCGCCACTGGATTTTTATTTTTTTTTTATGCAGGAGAGAAGACTTTTTTGCTGCTCTTCCTTTGGTTTTGGTGGGAGTGCTGGCAGTGGGGAAGCGATGGGGACATCCTTGGAGGTCCCAACATCCTTCTGTAATGTCAGGAGATGTTTCTCCTGTTGTCTATGCACAGTTTTTCCTGTTCCTGCTCATGGCTTTGCCATGAGTGGCTTGTTCCCAGTCAGGCTGGGGTTTTTTGGCTTTTTTAAAGGGACAAGAAAACCCTAAAGCTTGGAAAATGCTGCCAGTCCATGTGATTGTGTGATGTTGGCTGTGTGGTGCACCCGCTAATTGACTGAGGTGATGGCCATGAGCAAAGCCCAGGTGGGTTGCCCTGGACCACCTGGCCAGGCAGGAATGGGCCTCCCATTGATGGGGACTGCCCTGCTCCTCTGCACACTGACTCTCCCTCTTCCAGAGCCTCTTTCCTCTGCCAGATGGGTCCCTAAGCAGCACTGCTGGTGTTTCAAATGCGTTTTCTTTGTGCTGGAGGAGGTGGGAAAGCTTTTCATCCCTGGAACGAGGCAGAAACATCTGTACCCTGACCCATCTGCTGCTCCCAAGAGGAATTGTGCTGCTGCTTCTCCACTTTAAAATGCATAACTGAAACATCTGAACCCGTTGCTTTGGCTCTGTGAGCTCCCCCAGAGTGGCTTTGCAGCCTTTATTCTTTCAAAGTCTTTTCTTCCACAAATGCTGGACTCACATGACATGGGAAAGGTGGGATGGAGAGAGGGGGAGGCTGTTTAACTTGCTGTAATCCTTTTTGTGACTGAAAATGCTGTTGCAAGACTTCATTGAAGCCTGGTGCTGAGGAAAATTGTTTCTCAATATCTAATTCCATTATTGTTAGTGAGTATAAAGTATCTCAGCAAATAGAGATGAGGGCAAATTCCCTTCCAGTCCACTGGGAAGCCTGAGACTGCACCAACAGGATCAAGACTTGGAGAACGTATCAGTGGTGAGGAGACACTTCCCAGCACAGAAGGGTGAGGTGGAGGTGAGAGTCCAGTCACCCCAGCAAGTTAGAAGTTCAGAGATTCATTGATGCAAAGATTTAAACAATGATTTCAGCTTTTTCTTGAAAGTTAAAGTCACCATCTGCCTACGTGATGTGCATCTGTGGCCACAGTGCTGCTGCTGCTGCTGCCTTTTGCTTTGCTTCTCCTGGGCAGGTGAAAACTGGAAAGAAATTACCAACTAGCAGGAAATTACCCTTGTTTAAAAGTGCTGGATCTGTTGGAGTGAAGGCCTGCAGTAAATACTGGCTAGCTTGTCTGTGTGAGAGCCTTTGTACTTCAGGTTCTGGCCTTCAGCTGGTGGAACCCATGTACTGATATTTAGGGACATATTTGGTCCTTCAGGGTCTTTGCAGTTGGCAGAAGAGTATCAAAGAGGTGGCTTTTAGTGGGTCCAGGGCACCCACTTTGTCATTAATGATGGGTGACACCAGCCTAGCTCAGGCAGGGTTGAACCCTCTCTGCCTGCTCTGTGTGACAGTAATTTGTCCCTTGGTTGTCTGAAATAAACTGGGGGGCATTCACAGAGTCCTGGAATGGTTTGGATTGGAAGGGACCTCGAAGATCATCCAGTGCCACCCCCTGCCATGGGCAGGGACACCTTCCACCAGCCCAGGTTGCTCCAAGCCCCATCTAATCTGGCTTTGGACACTCCCAGGGATGGGGCAGCCACAGCTTCTCTGCCCAACCTGTGCCAGGGCCTGCCCACCCTCTGAGTTAAGAATTTATTCCTAACATCTAAAATCTCTTATTCCAGGAGAGCACTTTTTTATTTCAGATCAGTTTCTCTCATAACTTTGTTGCCTTTGATAGGAAAGGGATTTCCTCTGCTTAAAACCATTTTTTATTGTTGTTTGTCCTTCTCACAAAGAGCATCTGATAAGGAGAGGTAGGGAACTGGTCTGTGTTTTTCTCAGCTGCTCCAGAGATCTTTGGCTCCCATTTTTCTGTGTAAGGAGGGGCCAGACAACCTTCCCTGCTGGATTTGTCCTCTGGCCCATGGAAAAGGAGTGAAAGAGAAGAAGGCAACATGTGGGCAAACAAGGACTGTCTAACCAGAAGAATGGGTGGGGGAATTCCCTGCAGAGTGCAGTGCTGGAAAACCCTTAATCCAACATTTTTTTGCCTCTATGACACTCTTGGATGTCCCTGTGGCCATAGGCTGAGTGTACCCCTGCAATGTGCCTGCAGATCAAGGCACCACCACTGCCAATCCCTGCTCCTGCTGCCTGGACTTGGAATCCCTGGGATCTGGTGCCTAAGCCCTTTGGAGGACCTGAGCCTGCAATGATGGATCTGCCACCTCAGCTCACACTCACACAGCAGCCAAAAGGAGTCAGAGCCACCACGCTGAGGGTCCCGGAGAGGAGCTTTGTGGAGCTGTTGGAAGGTGGTTTCCATGGTGGTTTCCAGCTGCATCAGAGGTTGCCTCTGTGGGATGTGAGCTTTGATGGGCCGATGGGATGTTTGAGTGTGGCTGCTCTGGAGAGCTAAGGACGTCTTGGCCTCGTGGACTTCTTGGATGGAGCTTCAAGGAGAAGGCAGAGAGAGGAGAACCAAGAGGAAAAAAGCAGGAGAGGAGAAAATAGGGGTTGGAAAGGTTCATGTCCTTCTGAAGGAGCTACAGAAGAGGACCAAGAAGCCTTGGGCAGGAATTACAGCACCATGTTCATTCATTACCTCCTTGCAGCCTCAGCATTTCCCTCCTGCTCATCCCCTGGCCATTACAAATACCTTGGGAGCTCTTTAAAATCCCCCTTTTCTGGTGGGATTTCCAGAAATACCTCAATCCATCACCCTGTGGTCTTTTGGATGCCAAACCTGTTTTTCCTGATTCAAACATCCAGCAGCATCATCTGGGGCAGGTTTGACTTTGTGCTGGTGGGAGGTCTGGGGCCAAAACAGGATAAAGCTGCAACATCACGGGGCTGGATTCTCCTTAGGAGAGCTTAGAGGCTCTGCTGGATGGACTGTGATGCTGATCTCCCTCACAGGAGAGATGTTCCCTTGGAGCTCTGGGGCTCTGGGAGGCAGTGGAGGGGTGTGGGTGGTGCAGGAACAGCACTGCAGGTACTGAGCCTTCTTGGTTTTTTGAGTTGCCTCAGTGAGTTGCTGAGGGGCCTCAGTCTGATGCAATTGAACTGATATTTCTGCATCTTCAGTTCACCCTCTTCCAGCCCTCTTGAGGGGTGTTTGAATATCAAACCCACTGCAAGCCCCAGAGCGTTGATGTGACCTGTCCTCTTCATAGGTGAGGATGTGAGCAAAGGTTCAGGTACTTGGTCAGACCTTGAAACCTGAGAGTTTACTCTGGAAAATCTGTCCAGAAAACATGGCTTTTCCTGGGCTGGTACCTTTGTGCCAGGAGGTGCCTGTGCTGTTCCTGACCCTGCTGATATTTAGTTTGTAGCATTGAAAGGGCAGGCTTTACCATGCAGTTGTTGATCATGAATTTCCCCTTCCTCTAGCTTTGTATATATTATATGCTGCAGTTACCTCCTTAATGGATGTTTTCTTCTCCAGAAGTGGTTGCTTTTTAAGTGTACAGTGCATGCACAGTTTGCAAGGGGAAAAATCTACCTGCAAAATATTCCCAGCAGCAGCAGGTCCCAGCACTCAGCTGCTTTTAAAGCATAGCACTGATTTAATGATGTTTTACAGTGGTGGTATAAGCTGATTGCTCAAATAAGTGTCTTTCTCCTTGGCTGGGTCCAAAGAGGGTGTGGGGTGTGTGAATTAAACCCTGGGCAGGCAGTGCCTTTCCTTTAAGGCCCTGGGCATGTTTCTCCCTGTCTAGGTATAAAACCTCCCTGCAAGCAAGGTTGGGGCTGTGCTGGAAGGGGTTGGGTTTGCTGCTGTCTTCCTGTGGGATTCAGCTGCAATTTCTGCTCTAGGCTCCAGTTTCTGCTCTGGGTTTCTTCCTTTCATGCTGGACTTTAGGGCAGTGAAATGTGTTCTTCAGCATCCCAGGGGTGATGTATTCTCCCCTGCTGTTGTAAGTAGTGTGTGTAAGCACATTAGAACTTGAAGAACTTGGGGGAAAATTCAAATTTGCTTTGTAAAAACCATTTGCTTTGTTTCTGACTGCCTGAAAGGGCTCTAAAAACACTCCCAATGGGTCCTCTCTGGAAGCGGTGTGCAGGGGGTTATCTGTCCTTTCCACACTGTTTCCTTGTCTTCCTCCTCCTGAAGAACAAAGATATAAACACAGAGCTGAAGAGATGCAGGAGAAAAATGGAACAACCGTCTCTCTGCCCAAGGGAAACCACAAATAACAGCCTGGGAGTAAACAGTGCTGACAGCCCGAGGTGCAGCTCCCGGGGTCTGGCCTCCCTCCGGGAAACTCGCTGTGTTTGTGAAAGGCTGTGGGCAGGACACAGCACTAACAGCAAAGGAGTTAAAGGCATATGGGGCTGAGGAGGTAAAAATCCTATCTGCAGTTATAAGGGTGATTCCAAATGAATTGGAGGCAATAAGCTGTCCTAATACAGCTGATGTCTGTGGGAAGCTGGGTTTGGAGTTAAAGGAGTAGAGCAGCTTTCACTTGTGGATCTCTGAGTCCTGGGCTGGGCATCCTGTGCCTTTTTTTTACAAGGGATGCCAGCAAAAGTCAGCTAAGGGCTGGATGTTAAAGGGTCTGTGGGATCATGTCCTGCTTTTCCTGCTCACAGGCTCATGCTGCTCTCCGGCTGCTGAAACCCTCTGGCCACAGTGGGCTCACCCCATCAGTGCCTGCCTTTATATTCCTCTGACACAGCTCTTTATTACAATGGGATTCTGCAAAGCCCCTATAAATCATTTGCATTCAGAACCCAAAAACAGCCATGGGGAGATGGGTGCAATTAAAAGGGCAGATCAGCTCAGCCTTGTGTCTAGACAGCCCTCTCTGAAAATAACCAGCAGCTGGAGCATCCACCTCTGAGCAGAAAGGGCTCCTCTCTGGGCTGGATCCCGTGGCCTTTGAGATCACAAAAGGCTTGGCTTTCTGGGTCCTGGATCAAACTGCAGGGCTTGACTTTGGCTCAGCCACTGCACGGAGCTGGACTTGGCTTCAGGCCTTGGGAAGGGCTGAGAGGAAAGCTCAGCTTCCCAGAGCTGGGATGAGAGCCTTTCAGTGCTGAAGCGTGGAAGGAGATTGCAGTCCAGCAGCTGCACCATCTACCCACTTCCCTGAGCCCATCTGGGCAAGGATTTAGGATGATTTTTGGTGGTGCTCGCTCTGCCTCATCCCTGTTTCCCACTGGTGGATCATGGCCAGAGCTGGAGGGGCAGGTGGGAGTGAGGCAAGGGGGTTTTCCTGCCTGGCTGCATGAGCTAGATGAAATATACTGGCTATTTTGTGGGCACATCCCACCACACAGGGATTTCCTGGGAGCACTGAGAGCTGCTCCTTCCTAAGGAACGGCAGCAACTGGTGCACAGGGAAACCAGTGCACTGAAGGAGTGAAGTGCAGCAGCTTGTTGATCCTGCAGAGTAGTTTGGCACGGGAAGCATGGCAAGGAGGGGAAGGAAAAAGCTGTCTGGGATGAACAGGGGCCTCTCTGGGTGGTTCCAGAATGCTTTAGAGAGCAGGGATTGAGTTTGCTCCCATTGCATGAGCGTCCTGAGGCAAATTGCTGGTCCAAACACACCAGACATGACTGAGTGGCACAGGATGTTCCCTGCAGGCATGGATTTGTTGGGAGGGCTCAGGGAGGATCATTATTGCCATCCCAGCTGAAGGCTGTGCCTGCTCTCCAGTTCAGATTCCTCTCTTAGCTCCCTGAGTGCAGCTTGCAGGGGTTTGGTGGGGAAGAGTGATCAGTTCTCTGGAGCAGACGCTGCCCTGGACAATCCCCCTGTCCTTTGTTGTGCCAAGTGCTGGAGGTGGCTAAGCTGAAGCACAGCTTTAGTTGGAAGTTTTGCTACATTTCAGCTATTTGCTGCAGAAAGCTGGTTCTTGCAGTCAGGGGACTGAAGTTGGTGGGAGTAAAAGTGGCAGGAACATGGGACTGAGCCTGAGGCTTTGGTGTTCCCCTAATCCCATCTGAAGATCCAGCGTGATTTTTCTGCCTTGCACTGAGTGGTTTATGCCTCACTTTACCTCTATTGGGTCCTACTGGTTTTCATGGTGACTTAATTGTTGTTGCATCCTCAGAGACCTCTCAAGGAAGGCTGCAAATACACATTTTAGTTTCAAACTTAATAAGGAAAGGGGAAGGCAGAGGTATTTGTGAGCATGGCCCCATCCCAGTGCTGTCAGGCTCTTTCTGTCAAGCTGCAGCAGCTCATGGGATGGAGCCACATTTTGCTTGTTTATTTATATTTTTTTTTACGTGGGGAGTTACACACCCACTAAGCCTGGAAATAGCTGGGCAGTGAGTCATGCAGGGGCTGGTTTAACTGGTCTGCTCTGGGAAGCAGCTGCGCTTGGCAGCTGGGGAAGGCTCTTCCAAAAGGTTTGACTCCACAAGGGCAGAGGGTGTTTTCACTCCCTGTGTATTTATTTGCCCTCGGAGCTTGGCCAGCACGGTGTCTCACAGCTTGTTGCACATGGCTTTGTGTTCGTAGCACAGCTGAACAACCAGGGCCTGGCATGAAGCTGGGGGAGAGGCTTTGTCTGCTTTCTGCAGGCTTTAGATCGGGCTGATCTCTCTGCTCCTATTTACTGGTAAATGTTCCCCAAGGCAATTCCTCACCCTGCAATTCCTTTTACCCCATGGCATCCTAAATCGTGGGAAGCATCTTGTCCATGCTGAGAACCTCACCAGCTGGATGTGGTCTCCTCCCCCCACTGTTAACAAACTCCACGGGGTCCAGGGTGGGATGGTGGGACGGGGCCTGATGTGGTGTGTGAGCCGTGGTTCCCACACTGAGGTGTCCATCTGTCTGTCTCTGCCCAGAATGGCTGCAGTCTGTCCAAGCAATGATGATCCTCTCCGTCATCTTCAGTGTCCTGTCCCTGTTCCTGTTCTTCTGCCAGCTGTTCACGCTCACCAAGGGCGGGAGGTTCTACATTACTGGAGTCTTCCAGATCCTCGCTGGTAAGTGGGGGCTGATGGCTGGGGCTGTCCCTGCCAGGTGGTGGTGGGAATGAGCTGGGAACAACGCTGGGGGCAGGGGCAGGAGGGCCATGGAGCTGCTTCCTGCGTGGTGCAGGGAAGGGAAGAGGGGGATGGATAATTTGGGTGTGTTCAGGTCTCACGTGCCCCAGGATGGGATCCATGTCTCAGGGCATACCCAGGCTCTTCTGCCCTTGCACACAGAAGGTGCAAGAGGGTTGCTGCCTCAGCCAGTGTGATTTTGAAAAGGTGTGGACTGAGGGCTCTGGGTGGGACATCAAGGCTCCAGGGTGGCTGTGCTGGCTCTGTGACCCACCTTTGCCAGTGTGGGTGAGACTTCCACAGCTGCTGGTGGGGTGGGGGAAGTCCTGATGATCCTGTTTTGGCAAAAGAGGATCCAGTGATTGTTTATAAACTTGCCATGAGGGGGCCTGGTGCTTTCCACATCACTGAAGAGCTGCTGGAGCTGCAGGGTGAGCCAGCTGACTTGGAACTGTCAGCTACTATTTTTAACTCTTAAAGAACTTGGTGCTGGAAATGAGCCACAGTTCGTGTCCTGTGTTGCAGTTCCCCAAATATAGATACTGTAAAGCCTCTGTTTACATTTCCATGTATGAAACCAGTGGAGAGGATTTTCAAGTGTTCAGGCTAGAAAAATTTAACTGTGCTTCGAGGTTCTCGCTGCATTATGACAGGGTGTCTGGGAAGGAGATTAATAATTTCCTAGAGCTTCTGATGTTAAAGTAGAAGCCACCCTACGTCTTGCCACTAAGTGGTAAAACTCATCCACTGAGTATAGACAAAGTCTCTGAGAATCCTCTAAGTGCCTGGCCTTCACAAACCCTGGAGAAGTTTAGAACTAACCTTTTCTGGCATGAAATCTATGATAAGTGCATCTGCTTGGCCATAATGCTGGGGGTGAGTTTAGATCAGTTCAGCATCTCTGGAAAGGTAGATGTGTAGAAACCCATTAGAGCCATGGAGACAAGGAGGGGAAATGGGCATTAATAATGCAATTACCTGCCTGAGAGCTTGTCTAATAGACCTGGGAGCAGAAGGCTTCTCTCTCCTGAGTGACTGCTGGTGAATCCTCGTTGTCAGAGGAAGAGAAAATGGGATTGCAGCCCTCCCATCCATGCTGTGCTGGGTGTCCTAAGGGGATGCAGTCAGGCCAGAGATCTACTGACTCTTTGCTTGTTGAGCCTGAGGTGTGGGTCAAATCCATCCCCAGGCAGTATGAAGAAGAAGGGTGACCTGATCCCTGTGAAGCTCCCCCATGGCCCAGGGGCCCTGTAGGCAGAGGTCTGGGTCTGGAGGGACCATGCAGAGGTGGGCACTAGTGGCCATCCTTGCCCTTCTCACCTACCAGGGCTGGAGGAGCGGGCACAGGAGAGTTGTAATCTTTGTGACTCTAAATTTCAGGGTTGTTGGTAGGAAATAGAGCGTGGCTGTGCCAGCACTGCCAGAAGATCCTCCCTGGAGTTATGGACAGCTTTGGTCACAGGAGTTGAACCTGATGTGGCCTCCTTGCAGCATGTTGTGGAAAGCCACTGCTGTCTGAAGTCAGAGAAGGAAATTCCTGTGGCCTTTGGGCTTTGCAGGTGTTTATCCATGCCTTGTCAAGCCCTGGCACCACAAAGCCCTGCTGCAGACCTGCCAGTGGCAGGGTCTTACCCACCTGAATGCTTTGTTCTCAGCTGTAGCAGAGCTGGGGAGGTCCTCCTTCCTTCTAGGAGGGGATGAGGAAGCCCTGCCTGAAGCTCTCCACCACCCTGCACCTCCTCCTGGGGTGGTGCAGCTTAGCAAGGCTTTGGAGCCTGACCAACAGCAGGTGCCAAGGGCAGAACCACTGGATGCTGTTGGGTAGCAGAGCTTGGAAGTGGTGCCCTGAGAGCCAGGATGGAGGTCATGGGCTGGTCTCCACTACAACTTCAGCTCAGGGACAGTGGGGAGTGGAGAGAAAGGCAAGAAGAGATGCATGAGGCCAGTTGGGTCTGTTGTGCAGTGGCCAGGCAGGATCATCCCTGGCACCTTCTCCACACTGCTTGGAATCATGAAGGCTACTTGGATTTGCCCTCATGGGACTTGCAGCTGACAAAAGGGCAACAAAATACCCTTGTCAGGTCCCCTCCACCCTTGTTGGGTCAGTCACATTCGTGGGTAACTCCTCATAGTTGTGTCATTTCAGCATGAGAGACACAACAACTTTTCCATCCCTCTCTCCAGCCTCCTCACGACTTCTATCCCTTCTCTCCCATCCCTCCCACCCTGAGCTGCTGCCCTGTGGGGTGCAGAGGGTGGGACTGCCACATTACCCCACAGCTTTTTGCAAACACCTGGCTTGAAGAGCTGAGCTGGAGGTTGCAGCAGCACCCAGCCTGGTTCCTGTGCAGGGCTGAGGCAGCGCCAGCACACACAGACTGTGCAAGCAGATTCCAGCAAGTGTTTGCCCTCCTGACCTGTCAAAGCAAGTGTGTCCTAAAGTCAGACCCCGAAAGTGGTGATGCATTATTGCTTTCACTGGTGCAGGCAGCTGGAGGCAGCTGTCCTTCACTTCCCAGATGCTGTAGAAGTGCTGCCACAGCCATTGCCTCCCTTCTGCCAAATTCCTCCTGTGGACAATTGCTGCTGTATTTTCGCTGTCTGTAGGTGCCTGGTGTGGCCACACGCCTGTCCCTGTCCCACAGGCTCGGCACACAATGGCTGTGCTCTCTGTGCATGGGCCGGGCAGTGGGAGTTTGCTCCCGTGCTCAGAGAATGGAAACTGCTCCAGCAGCGCCTTAATGAAGCCTATTCCCACTTCTGCACTTTCCCAGAACAAAAGGAGCAGTGTCAAGTGGAATTACAGCTCAAATATCACGGTGGTTAAATGTAGGTGGTCCTGAGGTCTGTGCAGGGGATTTGGAACTCGGCTCCAACAACAGCCCCACGACTGTATAATAGAACTGCTGGGATTGACTAAAAGAGCTTGTTTTCGGGCAGGAATAGAGGTGGCTTTGTGTGAGCCCCGGGCGGTCCCCAGTGCTCATGGGGCAGGCTTGCAACAAAGCTTAAGCACTGCCTGCCAGAGTTGGGCCTGGCTGGACATCCCTCAGGGACCCACACTGGCCCCTGGCTGGATAGGAGTGGGGAAGAGGGACCAGCTGTGGGCACAGTGAGGCTTGCAGGGAGTGGGGTTTGCTGGGAATGAGGTTTGCAGGGAGTGGGGTTTGCTGGGAATGGGGTTTGCAGGGAGTAGGGTTTGCTGGGAATGGGGTTTGCAGGGAGTAGGGTTTGCTGGGAATGGGGTTTGCAGGGGAATGGGGTTTTCAAAGGAACAGAGTTTTCAAGGAAATGGTATTTTGAGGGAAATGGTGTTTTTCAGGGAACAGGATTTGCAGGGGAACGGGGTTTTCAAAGGAACAGTGTTTTCTGGGGAATGGGGTTTTCAAGGAACGGGGTTTTCAAGGAAATGGGGTTTTGAGGGAAATGGTGTTTTCAGGGAACAGGGTTTTCAGGAAGTGTGATTAGCAAGTACTGGAGTTTGCAGGGAGTGCTACTGGGGTTTTCAAGGAACGGGGTTTGCAGGGAGTAAGGCTTTTCAAGGAAACAGGGCTTTCAGGGGAATGGGGTTTTAAAGGAATGGTGTTCTCAGAGACATGAGACTTTCAGGGTGTGGGGTTTGCGGGGAGTGGGGTTTGCAGTTGAGCTCCTGGCACAGCCATGAAGGCTGGGGAAATCACAGGGCACAGACCCTTCTTGGTCAGAGCACCGTGAGGCCCAGCTGTGGTTGTGTCCTTTATCACCTGGACAGGTGATAAAGAAACTTTATTTCTTTAAAAAACCAGGGTTTGTGTCTGATCTCTTGCAGCACCTGAGGAAGGTGGGTCAGGCTACAGCCTGAGTTTTAAACAAGCCGCCCAGGGGAGTGGGGCTGGTCTGGAGGAGCAGTCTGGATCTGGAGCTGCCCAAGGGATGCTTAGCCCAGGCAATGCTTCAACTTTGCAGTCTCAAGAGCCTCTGGCTTTGCTTGCTGAGCATGTCAGAGATATCCCTGCTCACCTGCAGCCGGGGCAGAGCCCACAGTACCATCCCCCCAAACCAGGAGACAGGAGATTCTCATTTTTCCAGGCGACAGGATACGAGGGTGTGAAAGTTCGGGTTGGCTCTCTGCCAATGGCCAAACCTCACAAGAAAAGATTCCCCCCCCTCCCTCTCCCGAAACGGCAAAAAAGCAGCAAGAGAAAATTGAAGGAATATATATATTTACATATATTAAATTTATATACTAGGTACAATGAGACAGGGACCCCCAAACCACCCCAATAAGGGACAAGGGGAAGGGAAAGGGGAGAGGGAGACAAAATAGGGAAAATAAGACAAAACAAATATATACAATCTAAATTCAGAAATTAACTCAGTAAGTAAGTAACAAATGCAATAGTAAACTCACTACTTTCCTTAGAAAAGCAGATTCTTAACCTTCGCTGCCGGCCCAGGCAAACAGCCCTCGGAGCAGGCCTGGCCTAACACAGATAAGCCAGGCCTAAACACCGAGAGCCTGTCACCAAGCTAACCCATGAAGGAAAAGAAAGCAAAAGAGCCCCAAGAACAGCTCCCCCTTCGGCTTATATACACCTGATTACGTAAAGAGATGGGATGGAATCCTTCCTAGGTTTTGACCCTGGTTACCAAGGAAGGCCTACAAAAACCAACCCAGCACAGAGGGGGCTGATGTTGAGTATAATCCTTCAGGGAACGGTCCACGCGTGGCATCACTAACTCCTCGCCTGCGTTATTCCCGGCAGGGCTCTGCGTGATGAGTGGTGCTGCCATCTTCACAGTGAGGCACACGGACTGGCACCAAGCCTCGGAAAACACCTCCTACGGCTTTGCCTATATCCTGGCATGGTTGGTCTTCCCCCTGGCCCTCGGCAGCGGCATCATCTACGTCATCCTACGGAAGCGCGAGTGATGCCAGGCGGCGGGGCGGTGTGACAAGGGCACTCCTGACGTCCACAGAGGAGACACAGGCGGGGGAAAATAGACGAGAAAACGGAAAAGAAAATTAACCAAAAAAAAAAACCCAAACAACCCACCAAAAAAAAAACAAAAAAAAACAAAAAAAAAATAAAAAAAAAAAAAAAAAAAAAAAAAAAAAAAAAAAAAAAAAAAAAAAACAAAAAAAAAAAAAAAAAAAAAAAAAAAAAATAAAGGAATAAACCCTCCCACCAAAACCAAACCCAAACCCAACCGACCCCAAAAGGAAACACTCAAAGGGTTACTTGTTAATTGAAGATGTATATAGTATCTATGGTTTAAAAAACCTATTTATAACACTTTTTACATATATGTACATAGTCTTGTTTGCTTTCGTTGACCATGCGCTATGTTTTAAAGCCTAAAGCAAGTGCCTAAGGAACTATTACTCCTAACAGTGTAACAAGAGCGCAGTGATTTTTTCTCTCATGCAAAATCCTCTTTGACCTGAACTCTCCTCTCTCTCCCGGCCCGTATCGAACCATCAGAACCCCCCCTGGCTCTGAGTGGTTTTAGGCTGGCGTAAATCAGAGTTAGGCCTGTTTACGCCGCCAGAGGGCTGTTCCCTGCTCCTGCCACATGCTGTGATCCTGGTAACCAAAGTGCATTTCCAGATCTGACGGGAGACGCTTCCAAAGGGTTTGAAGGAGTTTGGAGCAAAGGCTTTGATTGCCCCAAGTGCCTAAATGACTTAACGTGCCTAAGTCCCCGTTGCCTTGCCACCACACCCGCTGGGAATTTGGGCTTTTAAATCACTTAGGTTGAGTTGCAATCCAGCCTGGGCCGTCCTGCGGTGGGGTTGGGGGTGTGTGCCGAGCCGTGCCGTGCCGTGCCGTGCCGTGCCGTGCCGTGCCGTGCCGAGCCGCCAGGAGCTGCTGCTCCCACCTGTGAAACGTGCTCTGTCCTTGCCGTGGAGCTAAACTGCCGAAGAGAAGGAAGCCAACCCGGTGTCTCCCCGAAATCAAATCCCAGATGTATGAAATGGTGCTATCTATTTACCATTCCTTACCCTGCTAAGCCATTTAACCTTAGTCACTGGAAATTCAGTTAACGACCTTGAGGTAAACAACAGAGCTAGAAATGAGAAATAACTCTGTGTAATATAAATGAGCTATAACTGCTTTTGTACTTAGATTCGCTCTTACTATTATTTTTAATAAAGCATTTATAACCGAGATTCCTTTTTCCCCCCTCCGTGGTCCAGAGGAACAGAAACAGCTCTGGCTGGAGCGGTCGGTCTCTGGTGCCAGAGCGAGATGTCTGTCCTCTGTCTGTGTCAGCAAAGTGTCTGGCCATGAATTGAACAGGCACCAGCACAGACCCCAGGCTGCCTCTGAGGACTCCAGACACTGTTGCTGTTGGTTTTTTGTTTAATTTTGGGGCTTTTTGGGGTTCTTTTTTTTTTTTTTCGCTTTGCTTTTCTGATTTTATACCGACTGTGTGGACTAAGAAGCAATGAAATAAAAGTCAGAATAACTCAGGTGCTTCTGCTTTTTTCGGTGTTTTTGGGCGGGGTTAGAAGTGGGCTGTGCTCCACCAGCCTGGTTCCACAGCCATCCCATGGAATCATGGAATCACAGAATGGTTTGGATTGGAGGAACCTTAAAGATTATCTCATTCCATGGGATGGGCAGGGATGGGGCAGCCACAGGTGCTCTGGGTAACCTGTGCCAGTGCCATGCCACCCTCAGGAGTCAGGAATTTTGTCCCAATATCCTATCTAAACGTACACCCTCTCAGTTTAAACCCATTCTCCCTTGTTCTGTCACTACATGCCTTTGTCCAGACTCCTCCAGCTCTCTTGGAGCCCCTTCAGGCACTGGAACACCACAGTAGGGTCACCATCAATGTCCCAAAACCAGCAGCTGGCAGGACCACAGTTACCCCTCCCTGAGCAGGGATGGTTCTGGTCAGCATGAACTGCCAGGGGGGGATCTGACCAGCTCTGCCACCTGGCCCAAACAGCAGAAACCTTTCAGTGGCAGAGCCCCCAGGGTGGGGGTGCCATCGTGGGGGGGATTAGCACATTGTGGAGTGTGCACAGCCGGAATGGCTGGCACGGAACCGCTCGCCCTTCCGCTCCCTCATTCATCTGGTGATTAAATATCCGAGCTGATGTAGCAACTGCTGCTGGCAGGGACACGGTGGCTCTTGCAAGGCCACATCCCAAAGCCCTCAGCCCAGCCACATGCCAAGGGAAAGGAGCAGGAGCTACACGGCATCCCCTTGGCCAGAGCCCAGGCAGCGTGGTGGGACCACCTTTGATGGCTGGGGCTCCTGGTGGTGGTCTTTCACAGAGTCACAGGTGGTTTGTGTTGAAAGAGACCTTAAAGACCATCTTTTCCACCTCCCTGCCATGGGCAGGGACACCTTCCACTATGCCAAGATTCTCCAAACCCTGTCCAACCTGGCCTTGGACACTCCCAGAGATGGGGCAGCCACAGCTTCTCTGGGCACCCTGTGCCAAGGCCTGCCCACCCTCACAGTGCATTCCTCTGTGTGCTCATTTTGCTGAGCTCTGACTAAGCTTGGGAGGGATTTCACTTGTTGAAACAGCATCCAAACCCCTGTGAGCTGCAGTGTGCCAACACGTGGTCATCCTGGGTCCTGTTGGGTTTGGCACCTGGCAAAGGGGACAAATATTTCCAGTCTGAGGAGCAGGTGGGAACACAGGTGTTATTATTCCCTTCCTGTGGTGAAATTAAAATATGCTCTTCCTCACTTTGGATCATCTCACAAGGCATTGAAAAGGTGAGTGCTTCGTTTTTTGGCTGTGCTCTTTGGCCCTTCACAGTGTGAACAAGTGAGTGGCACCAGTTCAGATCTTGGGGTTGCACAGTTGTCTCATCTTGGGGGTGCATTTTTGGAAGCACGTGGAGCAAGATGACTTTTCCAAGTGGAAAGAGTGTGAAGGGCTGAATCCCTTTTGTAAAGGGTCTGAAAAGGAACTGCTGCTGATTTGCAGCAGAGTTGACATTCCCTCCATGTTCCCCCACACCAAACTGGCATGAGGCTTTGTCAGGGGAGGTTTAGGTTGGATTTTAGGGAAAGGTCTTACCTTACAGAGGGTGGTGGGCACTGCCCAGGCTCCCCAGGGCAGTGGGCACAGCCCCAAGGCTGCCAGAGCTCCAGGAGGGTTTGGACAACACTCTCAGGGACAAGGTAAGGATTGTTGGGATGTCCTGTGCCAGAAGGTGGACTCAATGATCCTTGTGGGTCCCTTCTAACTCAAGAGATTCTATGATTCCATAATTCTATGAAACTGTCTTATTTGTGCTCACTCTGGTGAGTTGGATGATGCTCAATCTTGTTTCCCTGGCTCTCCACCCTGGCTGCAAACACGTCCCACAGCCTGATGGCCAGCGGAGACAGGAGCTGCTGGGTGAGACTCCACGACCGCCCCTTTGGCCTCCGACAGCCTTTTTTGACCTTTTTTTGCCTTAATTCGCCCAGCCCCGCTCGCTCCGGCTCCTCTCGCGGAGCGCGGGCGCCTCCCGGTGGCTGCTCTGGGAACTGCGGGAGCGGGACAGACCCTGGAGGGGGATCCCCCTCTGTGCCCCCCGAGAGCCGCCCCAGCCCCTCCGAATCCCCCCGGGACTGAGGGGCACGGCCAGGGGGACGATAGGGTGGGATGGCCCCGGGGTGGGAGCATCGCCTGTCACAGATTCATGGAATCCCAGAACGGTCTGCGTTGGAGGGACCTTGAGGCTCCTTCCACCCCCTGTAGGCAGGGACACCTCCCACCAGCCCAGGTTGCTCCAAGCCGTGTCCAACCCGGCCTTGGACACTCCCAGGGCTGGGGCAGCCACAGCTTCTCTGTGCAACCTGTTCCAGAGCCTCACTACTCTCACAGGCAAGAATTTCTCCCTAATATCCAATCTAAATTTGCCTTCTGTGAGTGTGAAACTGTTCCCTCCTGTCCTGTCACTCCAGGCCCTTATCTAAAGTCCCTCTCCAGCTTCGTTGGAGCCCCTTTAGGCACTAAAAGGGGCTCTAAGGTGACCCCGGAGACTCCTCCAGCTGTTCCAGATTGTCCAGGCTTCTGTTCCTCCAGGCCACATTAGCAGTATGGAGGGCTGTCCCCACCCTGAGACATCACTTACTGGCCATGGGGAACAGTGGGTTAAAATGCAAATTATTAGTAAAAAACCCATAGGATGCTCCACAGGTCTTTAGTCCTGTCTCCTGCTTGGGGTGGGAGAGTCACCAAGCTGGGCTGGGCTTTGTTTCACCAAGGCTTGAAAACCTCCAGGTGTGGTGAGTTCCCACTTATGCCAAAAGCCCTTCCTAAACACCCACATGAACATCCCAGGCCTCGGTCTGGTTCTCATTGCATCAAATGGCCATAGAATCCATCCTCAAAAACCCACTCCAGAAATCCTCCTCCACAAGGGATGTGGGGATCACCCACACACGGCTCTTCCAGCTCACCAAACGACAGCAAGACATTCAGGCAGGACCCACCGTGTCTGCCCCATTAGCTGTGAGCACACTCAGAGCTAAATGAGTCTCCGAAATTTCAGCGCTCCCTGGGGCTACAGCCCAATTAAAATCCAAAGAGCCCATAAAGCAGCGAGCTGAACACAACAGCAGCAGCACGGCACGAAACGGCAGAGGGGTGGGAAAAAAAAATATTAGGGAAGTTGCTTTAATGTGCCTTGTGTCATAAAAGCAATTGCTTAAATGGCTTTTGCAGCGTTCTCAGCAGTAAATACTTCTGGAAGATGCGCTGAGCGAATCTCATCCTCCTCTTTCATTTATTGCCTTGTAAATTGAAAAATTATGGTGGGAATAAAAGCCCTGGGGTGCCCGGGCATGGTGGCGGTGCCAGCCCCGACGGCAGGCGGGTCCCGGCGGTGGCCGGGCGGGGGCAGCCCCGGCCCGCGCTCCGGGAGCGCTCCGGGATGGGCACGGCAGAGCGGAGCATCCCATCCTTCTGGAGCCACCGGCCCTGCTCCCGGGGACACGGGGACACGGGCCCTGGGCAGGGATAATTGCGTGTACAAATGATATGCACGCACATGCGAGGATCTTTGCATATGCAAGTAACTCTGTTTGCAGGAGCCGGCTCGCAGACAGAGCGGGCGGTTCCCCCTCTGCCCTGCTCAGGTGGGGCTCTGCCTGCGGTGCTGCCTCCGGCTCTGCGGTCCCCAGCACAAGGACGATGTGGAGCTGCTGGGAAGGTCACAAGTACCTCTGCTTTGGTGACAGACTGAGAGAGCTGGGGGTGTTCAGTCTGGAGAAGAAAAGGCTCTGAGGAGCCCTTAGAGCGCCTTCCAGAGCCTAAAGGGGCTCCGGGAGAGCTGGGGAGGGACTGTGGACAAGAGAATAGATTGACAGGACAAGGGGGAATGGCTTCACACTGAAGAGGGCAGGGTTAGATGGGATATAGGGGAAGAATTCTTCCCAGATAACCCGTTCTGGATGGGAGGACTCCAAAGGAGTTCACCTCAACCCCGTTCAAGACTGGCAGAAAGAGAGACTCGAATCACAGGTGATTTGAGCTGGTTTTACCGCCACTTTGTAATCAGTTTAATGAAAATAAATGTTATAACAACAGCACTGCTGTGACTGGGCTTTGAATAAAGCCATCCATGCCATATCTCCCCTGCCAAACACCCCCAAGCACAGGGATGTCAGGGCTGAATTTTCCCATATGGGTTCGGGTTGGGATATGAGTAGGGAATGATTTGGCTGGAGTGGTCTCAGCCTACTTTCAGCATGTAGCAACACTTCTTTTGCATCCATCCCCACCCCTGAGCCCTCCCATCCCTCTCCCACCCTCATCCTCCCGCCTGCCCTCGAGCCTCTCCCTCCCATCTCTGCCCTGGGGCGCTGACCTGCAGCCCTTCTATTCTCACTTGGTCAACTTTCCCCCCCGTAATTATTTAACATGATTACTGATGCTTCCCTGCACACAGCCCCTTTGTGCACTGATTTATAGAGGGTTTCCTCAGCCTCAGATCCCTTCTCCATGGCAGGGATGGCCGAGCAGGGGCTGCAGGCAGGAGATGCCACATTAGCCTGGGTGCTGAGGGCAGGAGGGGCCTGAGGTGCTGCAGAGACACCCAGGAGTGTGTAGTGGGTCTAATCCTGCTTTCATCCAAGATTAGTTTATTCTGGGGCTGAATGGAACCACCTCTGATGTGATTTTGTACCTCCCACCCCTCTCCCCCACCGCAGCACTTGTGGTGTCTGGCATTGCCTGTACCCAAGGAAACGCTGCCCTTTCCCTGGAGTGGGATGGAGAAAGGGCAGCTGTGACTGCCCAGAGCTGCAGGAAGATGCTCAGAGCTGGGCTGGAAGCTGGCAGAGCTCCCAGGCTCATCCACAAGGTAAAAGGGAGCAGGTTGGTGGTGGCATTCCAGGATCCATCCTCCTGCTCTCCCCTCCCCACCAGCCAAAGGGCAATTCTGCGCCATGTCCCCCAGCCGAGGCTGTTCCTTGTGTTTACATCCCCCCTAAGCTCCCAGTATTAACAACCCACTTCTCCCTGGACTGATGAAAGGATAAAAGCACCGTGTTGTCCGTGGTTTATTCACTTCCTGGGGGATAATTCAACATATTTAGCTTCCCCCAAAGAGTGTGCTTTCCTGGGGGAATCTTTGGCTAGCACTTTGCAGGATGGTTTTATTGCCCCTCTGCAGGCACTGGGTGGGGAGAGGCTTTATTTTAAAGTGCTTTAACTGCTTCATTACAGTCTTTGTCGGTTGTTTCCTTTCATATCCACTTTTTCAGCTTTCATTTCCCAGGGCTCCCTCTTATCTGCCTTTGGAGACAGCCCTTGTAAAAAAATAAAAAAGAAAAATCAAACCCCAGAGCACTCTCCCTGGGCTGCTTTCAAGAGAAAGGCCCCTGCCCCCTTTCAAACCTCTTTTGAGAGAAATAGATCCCAACCCTGCGTATGCCAGAGCCCCCAGGAAAGCCTTTGAAGTAAATTAAACCAAATTAGTGTCTATGATATAGATGAGCAGAGGAGCTCCCCGCTGTGTCCCTGGCCTGGCCCTTGGCGTAATCTTTAACCCCTCTCCCTTGCTCCACTCGCCTCTAATTGACCGTGAAGCACCTGGGGGTGGTTTGGAGGGGATCCATCTGCCCTGTGCAGGGCAGGATTCCCGACCAAGGGGATGGGGAGTGTTTAATAAGCTGAAGACGCTGGGATAATGAATTACTGTCCCCCTTCCTTTCCTTGTGTTCAGGATCTAATTCTTCTTTTCTCTTCACTCCTATTCCCCCCTAATGAGAGGCCCCCTGAGCCCAGGGACCCCCCAGCACTGCCCCAGTTCCCCGGCTGTGCTGGTGGAGGTGAAGCTGTGCCTGACCTCTTCTCAGCTGAGGAGCAGGTGGAGCAGGAGGTTGCTGAGCCCCTGTGCTCTGACAGCTCCACAGCGTGGGCTTTTCCAGTGTCCCAACACCATGACAGCTCCACAGGGTGGGTTTTTCCAACGTCCCGACACTGTGACAACTCCACAGGGTGGACTTTCCCAATGTCCCAACACTGTTGACAGCTCCACAGGGTGGGCTTTCCCAGTGCCTCCATTCTGTCACAGATCCTCAGGGTGAGCTTTCCCACTGTCCCAACACTGTTGACAGCTCCACAGGGTGGGCTTTTCCAATGTTTCAGTTCTGTGGCAGATCCTCAGGGTGGGCTTTCCCAATGTCCCAACACTGTGACAGCTCTTTGGGGTGGGCAGCTCCAAAGGGTGGGCTTTCCCAATGTCCCAACACTGTGACAGCTCTTTGGGGTGGGCAGCTCCAAAGGGTGGGCTTTCCCAATGTCCCAACACCGTGACAGCCCTGTGGGGTGGGTGTTTCCAATGTCCTAATGCTGTAACAGCTCTGCAGGTTGGGCTTTCCCAACACCCAGCACTCCTCTTGTGTCTGACCCTGCACTTGAGGCACTGGCTGCATTTGGCATGAACTGAGCTGGGATGTGCTGGTGTTTAACTTGGCCAGAAAAGGTGATGGTGAGGGGGGGTTTTTGGTGTGTCTGAGGGGGATTTGAGGCTCCTTTGGCCCTGGGAAAGCAGCATTTGGCCTTGCAGGCTGCAAACTGGGCAGGCTCACAGGAAGGTAACAGAGATATCCTGTCGAGGGGTAATTGCACATGCAAATTACCTGCATGCACATGCAAGAAGCATTGCATATGCAAATAACTGGGCAGGAGATAACTGTATATCATAGAATAACAGAACAGGTTGGGTTGGAAGTTCACCCTGTCCCACTCCCTGCCGTGGGCAGGGACACCTTCCACTAGACCAGGTTGCTCCAAGCCTCGTCCAGCCCGGCCTTGGACACTGAAATATGATTATTCTCCAGCACCTGAAGTTGCCCATGTTTTGGTGCTTGGCTTGGGAACATTGTGCCAAGTGCTGACTCCATCACCTCCAGTGCCCAAGATCCTGGCTCACATCCCTTCAGGCTGTTTGGATGTCCAGGATGAGCCTTGATTCTGCTCTGAGCCCTGTGTGTCTGCTGGACATGGTCTGGTGCTTCTCCAGGGATGTCAAAGGATGGGTGCAGGGCTGGTCCCTCCCAGGGTTGGGCTCTGCTGGGGGGCTCCTGACAGGCCCTTTGGGCAGGATGCCTGCCAGACAGGAGTTTGCATTAGATGCTTCCCTCACCTCTCTCTAAGGCCTTCTTGAGCCCCTGACAGCACTTTGGGGTTCACTAGAGAAACCTGCAGCAGGGTCAGCTGCTCCTTTTCCTGAGAGGTCTCAGAGCAAACCTTGGGGACCTCTCTGGGACAACTGTCATTGTGCTGAGATGTCTTCATGCAGTTGCAGTAGTGTCCAAAGGGCTTTGGGCTCAGCTGGTGGCACCAGCTGTGTTTCTGCTGGTGGGGAGTGACCAGAAGGTCTGGGTTTGGCCAGTGAAGGGATGGGAACCCAAGCATGAAATTTGCTCTTAATACCAAAGGGCTGCAGACCGAAAGTCCTGGTCTAGGAGAGGATGTTGTACAGCCCCACAGCAGCCTGGGAGTGTTTCCTCTGGGGCTCTTCTTGCC
Organism: Scytalopus superciliaris; assembly: GCA_013400415.1. NCBI lineage: Eukaryota > Metazoa > Chordata > Aves > Passeriformes > Rhinocryptidae > Scytalopus > Scytalopus superciliaris. Next base: position 264,039 of record VXBX01001718.1, on the reverse strand, counting down.
CAGCAGTGCACAGGGCAATGATTTCAGCCCCTGCAAGCACTCATGTGGACAGAGGTTTCAGAAGGGGCTGCATATTTTATGAGCGTGGCTATAAATAAATCACGGCCAAATTAAATCATGAAGCAAAACTAAAGCCCCGTGGAGCTGGCAGGCAAACAAACGAAATCCCTGATCCCTTGGAAGTGCAGGAGAGGGCAGTAGGTTCCTACAGCACTGGCAGCAGGCTATTCTAGGGAGCTCTTGGGGTGGAGCTGAGCATCCAAGGCTGGGCTTGTCCCCGGGATCCCTGTGTGGGGACACAAGGGGTGTCAGGAGACTGACCCAGGCACTGAGGTGGGAGCCACCCATTGCACTGAGCCATTCCTGCACTGAACCAACATCCAGAGCATTCTCCTCCTCTTCCTTCTCTGGGCTGGCTCAGTGGTTTTGCTTATTCTGTGGAAGGATTCACAGGCAGGAAGCTTTTTAATTTAAAGCATTTATTGACTCTAGGCTGAGGATTCACTTCAATGTAGACCAGCTTGTGGTCAGCACAGCCTGTAGGATCAACTTTTTGGGGTGAATCAATCCCTTTGCAGAATGGATTCTTGCCCTCCCAAAGCCTCATGCTCAGCCCTTGATGGGACTCTGTGGGGGATTTACAGATTTGCTCTAGTCCTGGGCTTCTCTGACTAATGCCTGGAAAAATCCAACAGTCCCACAGTGGGGTTTAACTCAGGACAGAAGGAAGAGCCAATAAATCTCTATGAAAGTAAATGGTGTCATCATTAACCGAGGCTGTGTAGTGGGTGAAGAGATTATAGAGGGCAGGTGGCCCCATGCTGCAAGGTCACACTGGGTTATCTGATGCCCTCCAGGGCTGGGGAGCAGCCTGAGACCATTCCCACTAGCCTTGTAACATCAGGCATGCTGTTAGACCTGCATGGAAAACCTGAATTTGCACCTAGGAAATACAAGGAGAAGTTTTTTAGCAGCAGAAAAGAAATTCTCGTTGGTGAGGAGGAATTATTGGCTGTTATGTTTTAAGTGGTCTAAGTGAATGTTTGAAAGCTCAGAGGAAAAAGACAGGAGGGGAGAAAACAAAGGACAAGAATAAGACAGACTGTGATTTTCATGAAGATTTACAGGGTTTCCTGGTGTGCCAGGGTCAGCAGTGCCATGGTTTTGAGTTCATGTGCAGGTGGGCAATGCTCTTGGTGGCTGAGCATCCTGCTCCCTGTGCTTCCCACACCTCCTTGATCCGTGTCTTCCTGCCCAAATCTACCTCTTGCCACCAAGACAAAGAGATTCAGCTCTCTCAGTCTTTCAATAACTGGGATGAGAAACCAAGTACAGGCATTCAGTCAGAGCTCCAGTCCACCAGGATAGTGAGATTCCTCTGTCTGCTGCATCCCAAATGGGTGTCTCATACATGCATTTACCAAAGTCACACAGCCAGGGCTGTTCTGTGAAAAAGTAGTACAGATTCAATATTTCCTCCCTTTCTGAGAGGCCAAAACCTGGGATGACTCGGCTGCAAATGGAATGGGACTGATCCAAGGGCAGCACTGTCTGGACCTCTGCCCTCCCCTCCCATGCAGGGCAGGTGTGCTGGGAGGAGGAGACTCAGGGGTGTCAGAGCCTGGACTAGCAAATGTTTAAGGTATGGCTCTCCCTGCAAGACCCAGAGTGACAGCAATTGCAGCAGAGCTGGTCTTACCCAGGGTTATCCAGGTATTTGGCTCCTGGATCCTTCCCTCTCCTAATCAGCCCTGGGTGCTTTGCCTTTGGCCTGGAGCTGTTGTACTGCCCAGGTGGGCAGGGGAGGTGGGGACTGTGACTGTGGCTGGGGGTTTGGGAGGCCCAGGCTGGGATTTCAGCCTCCTGCCTGCTGTGCCATGTGGTGCCACCTTGGTTTCCCAGCCCAGCTCTGCCAAGGCTGTCTCTGGCTGTGCATGGTCCTATTGAAACTCCAGCCCAGGATCCAGTGGCAGGACAATATCTGGCAAGCAGGTACCATGATGTGGTACTTCACTGCCATGGAAATCAGATGAGGAAGCGTGTTGGTGATGATGGCAAACTGCAGCAGAGCAGGAAATTCAGTGGGATCAACCCTCTTCCTCATCCTTTATTTTATGGGCTATGGTGTTATTATAAATAATGGATGGAGTGAGCAGGGGGTGAAGAAGGAGGGTAGGGTGGCTTGCCCACAGTGGCTGGTTTGCCATTAAACAGCTGTTTGGAGCATCACCAGGTTGCTCCAAGCCTCCCCAGGGATGGGGTGATGCCTCCCCTGCTGCCTCCTGGGGTGGTTGGATCCCAGCAGTGCCCTCCAAAACCCCAACAGGGGAGATGGGACTGTGGGGAGAAAGGTTGAGGAAGGGTGGGGAACCCCGAGTGCTTAAATATTCTAATCACTCCATCTTCTGGGAGATAATACTTTTAATTTTTGTCAGACAAAGAATATGTCCTGAACCAGAAGGGGTTTGCCTAATTCATCATGCTTGCTCTCCACACAATACCAGGGCTGACAAGCATAACATTTTAAAATGAGAGAAGTGGACATAATTAATGCTCATGAATTGCAAACACTTCTTTATTAAAGGGCTTCTGCTTGCCCCCAGACCATCTGCTTCATATCACTGGGCCGGGGTCCTGGGGCTATAATAACTTGCAGCTTTAATAATTTTACCTCTTAATTAAAGCTCATCTCAAAGTGCAGGAGCACAGACATGTTCCCAGCCCAAATCTGATTTTTAATGGAGGAAACCTTGAGGGATGGGTAATAGAATTTGCATTTTTTTTCCTTTATAACATCTCTCCAACGTGGCTCAGTGAACCTGCTGCCTGGAGAGGACCATGGGACCAGTGTCCTCCAAGATTTCTAGGGATTGGAGGTCTGAGATCAGGACCTCTGCTCCTCCTGGGATGGCCATGTATTGAGTGCAGGGGACAGAGAGCAGTGGGATCTCTCACCCAGCCCTCAATGGATGTGAAATTCTGGATGGTGGGACTTGTGTGGAGACCCTCAGGGATCAGCCCATGCCTGGATCCCAGATTAAGGCATTAGGTCAGCTCCTGCCTAAGCAATAGGAGGGCTGGTGACGTTTTTCCCCTGCAAGGGGATCCCAAGCCTGTGTTCCCTCGTGCTGACTTAAATAAAGCCCAGGGCTGTGCAAGGAAGGTGGTCCCAGACTTAAGCCTGGTGCCATTGGAGCCTTGGGGCACCCCATGCAGTGGACCCCAAACCTTTCCAGGGTGCAGCAAAGCTGACACCATCCACATCTGCTCTCCCCACAGATTTCAGGTGACCTTTTGGGGGACTATGCTCCATTTAGATGGGATGAGTTGACAGCGCATGAAATACGGTGGATTAATTCACACTTCATTGTGCCAGACGTGAGGCCGAAGGTCGAGCTCCATTAAGAAAACTAGCTATGAATTAATGCCCTGCAATTCACACATCTCAGGCCTTCTTATGGACAGAACGTTTTATTTTCAAAATGTTGGTTTAATTATTCATGTGTTAATTGAGTGCTGTAGAACCTGATTCAGTAAAGGCGCGCTAAGGATGAAGAGTTTGGGGTTTGAATGACACTTTGGTTGTCCAAAGTGAAAAATCAATAAATAACCCAAGATCCAGAGAGACATCTCTTTTCTCCTCTCCCATTTTTCCCTTCCCCCTTCCCCTTTCCCCTTTCCTGTTTGTCCCTTCTCTCTTTCCTTTTCCTTTTCCCTTTTCCTTAGTGGCTGGAATGCTCTTTCACAAGTCTTTAAGTGATGTGGCCAACCCCATCAGCCTTGGAAAGACACTCGGAATGACAGGGCCGTGCTCAAGGTCAGAGACACAAAACCCCTGGTTCAGGCAGCTGAGCAAACACAAAGTGATTGCACATGGCCATGGCAGAGCCTCTTCCTCAAGGAATCTCCCCAGGCTGTGTCCCCCATAGCCAGGTTTGGAACTCAAGGGTCCCTCCTGCCCCGAGCAGCAATGCCAACGAGCTGGGGGTCTGCCTGGAAAGGCTCCAGCTCCAATTCCTGCATGGGACAGGTACTGTCCCAGTGTGAGTTTGGAAAAGCTGAGCAAAGGAAGGTTTTTTTGCTGTTGTTCTGCCCTGACCCCCTGGGGCAGGAAGGGGATGAGGGGACTGTGATGCTGCAGACAACAAACACTCAGCATCTGCAGCAGAGTCAAGGGACTCGACTTCTGACTACAGTGGAATTGTGTCTTTCCTTTATATTCTTGGAAGTTCTGAAAAAAAACATTTATTTTAGTAGTTGCAACAGTTTCCTTTTGTTTTTGCTTTGCTGACCAAAGCAGCTGGTGTTCAAAAACGTTTTAAAGACCGACCTTCTGGTTTTAGTTACAGAAAACAAAACAAACAGCTGCTTTTCTGTAACCAACATTTACTTTAAGGAAAATTCTTGCTTTTAATGAAAATTGGAACAAATGATTGATCATGGTTTTGTTGTTGGGTTTGTTTTTTTTTTTTTTCTCTTGCAAGTGACACGTCTCCAGCCAAATTTCCACTCGGATGGGGAGTGCACAGCCAGCTTTGCTGCTGAGTTTCTGCTTGTCTGGGCTCACCCAGAAAATGAGGCAATGTCTGGGTTCAATCTGTGACCCTGCAGGTTGCTGAGCTCCGCAGGGTGCAAACAATTACGCAGGGGACACTCTGCTCCTGATGGCTCCAATTAAAAATATCTGAGCGTGGGGGAGCACAGCTCTCCGAGGAAAACACACGTGCAAGAGTAACTGTGGCCCTGTGCCGAACCAGCCTGCAGGGCAGAATTCCACTTATTTATTAGGGTTATTTTTCCCCCTCAAAGGGAATCCCCCTTGAAAAGGGATGGACAAATGACCTTCCCACGCTTGGATGGCTCGTTTCCTTAGCCAGTGACACAGGAGCAGGGATTCAGGGCAGCTGACTTGTCCTGAAGCTCATCCATTATGGATGGAGCTGGGTGGGAAGGGCTGTCCCCACAAGCTGTTAATCAGCCTTGTTGTGTGTCTCTGAGAACCTTCAATCAGGTGCCAGGAGAAGCTTCTCTTCACATCTACTCACTTACCTTCTGTGTTTCCCACCCTCTCCCCAATGTCCTTCCAGTTCCCACCTCTGAACTGGGTCCCTTTGGCAAAATAGTGTCCCTGAGACAAAATTCCTGACAAAACAATCAAACAGCAGGAAGAATATTGCCTGTATTGAACTCCATACCCAAAGCATTTGGGGTTTTCATCTCTTTGGTGTCATCTCTATTGGGAATGGAGTAAATCCCCTGTCACCCAAAACCACTTGGGCCAAACTACCCAAGGGATCTTCACTTTTTTTTTATCTCCAGTGATTGTGTGGGACCTTTTGATCACTGTGGGCAGAAATCCTGATAGAGTGGTGGGATGACAGACCCTTCCCTGCCCTTGCAGAGGCCAAAGGGGTTGTATGGGCAGAGAGGGGTGTTGGGACAGAGGAACAGGCACCTTGCAGGGAACTGGGTGGAGGGTTTTGAGGTGAAATCTTGAATCTTCCCTCTGCTCTCCCACGGGGACTGTGGGCATGGCCTGCTGTCCCTGAGCTGGGGACACCAAACAAGCCCAGGAGCTGAGGGAGGGCTGGCTCTGTCAGCTCAGCTCAGGCAAAACAGCAGCTATCCAGGAGATGTTGGGAACTGCCTTTAGGGTTGTGTTTTCCAATACCTAGGAAGACTAAAAATGAGCTGTGTGTGTTTCTGGAAGGCTGAGGTGCCCAAGGAATTGTTTCTGGGAGCTGAAGAAAGAACTTATTATGAGTGTTGGGTATAAGACAAGTGGGAGAAGGCTGGAAAAAGGCTGAAGGCTCTGCAGGGATCAATGACCACCCTGGGATAGGAGGAGAGGGGTAGATGTGAATACACACTGGAAAATTAATTCCCAAAGTAGAATCAAACCCTGAATCCAACAGCAGTGAAGCACCCCCAGTACTTCATGTGGGAGGGGGAAGGATATAGAATCACAGGATGATTTGGGCTGGGAGGGACCTTAAAATTCACTTAATTCCATCCCCTGCCATGGGCAGGGACACCTCCCACCAGCCCAGGCTGCTCCAACCTGGCCTTGGACACTCCCAGGGATGGGGCAGCCACAGTTTCTCTGCCCAACCTGTGCCAGGGCCTGCCCACCCTCACAGACATCAAACAGAGGATGGGAAGCACAGAGGAATTACAGAAGGTAAATGAATCTTCCCATTTCTCTCCAAATGAGTTATTAATCATCCTTCATTTACATATTCATTAACCATAACACACACCATCTTTTTATTAATGTGGCAAAGAAACAACTACAGGTGAAAAATGGCTTGTCTGTTTATTTTATACCAGGATCTTGTCCCTCGTTTGCAAGATTTAAAAAATTATGTTCCTTCTTGCCACACAAAAATGAAGAAACTGCTGGGCACGCATTCCAGCCTGAGCCAATGGAAAGGGACACTTGGATGAGCAGCTGGGAAATAAGGAATTGCATGTACTCACCAGCAACTGGTATTGGGGGATTCTTTGATTTTTGGCCAGGAATGGGTTATACTCAGTCAGTTCTGGGCTGGGACGGGGGAGACCAGCCTGGGGCAGGGATTTGCCATCAGGAGGCTCTGCCTGATGTCTCCTCGTAGGGTGTCAGAAGGTGCTTTGTGAAGGGCCTGCAAACCAGCACAGAAATCCTCTCTGTGCATTTCCATTCAAGCAAGAGAACCGTGGGGAGCAGAAAAAAATGAATATTCAAAGCCCAATACTGAATTTATTATAAAGGGGAGCCATCCAGTGGTCAGTAACTTCTTTTATCATCATGGAAGTGGCATGAAGTTCAGGTTTAAAATGCTTGAGGATCTATATCCCCAAGTCCTTCCCACTTCCTTCCCTGCAGTTTTATGATGAATATTACTGGGTTTCAATACATTTTTTGGCAAGCCGGGCATGAGGGGATACCTTGCTTTATCTACTGCCATTTCCAGCTTAAGCTGGACTTAAGCAAAACAATGTGGCAGAGGAAAAAAAAATACATTGTTGATTAAAATCTTGTATTAAAATCTGTGGGTGGGTGTTGGGAATGTTATCTGGATTCTTCCTGACACCAGACATTGAATTTGCTTTGGGAAGGGTCCTTCTCATCCCCACCCCCAGCTGGTCACATTGGCAAATGAAATAAGGGTTGGTTGTCTCTTTCTGCAGCCAGGGCAGCAACCCAGTTTTGAGGGTTCTTCCCACACAGGGACTGAGACTCAGAGACTCTCCAGCTCAGCAAATTCCCATCCTGGTGACAACTGGGAGCCAAGGAGAGCCTTGCTTCCTACAATCCTTCCCTTGGCCACTGCTGGGCACTGCCCACAGGGCAGGATGGCCACCTGCTGCCTTTTCTGCCCCACATTTTTTGTTCTCGGGGAAAATTAAGGTGTTTGAAACTGTCTCTGCTCTGGGGAAGGCTCTTTGCAGATTTTGCCACAGCACTTGAAGGTGTTGCTGCCATTGGGAACCGGGGGAGCTCCCCTTGCAGCTCCAGGGGGGTGTTCATGTCTGGCAGAGTTTGCTTGTGAGACCAGAGACCTTCCTGCACACATTTCTCCCTTGATCCAGAGGAAATCACATCTTGACTCAGCCTGGGAAAGGGAAAAGGTGTCTGGGCAGTCAGTTCATTGAGGGACAATTTATTTCTGTCTGTCTTTGTGACCTTCTCATACCTGATTTCAACTGAATTTGACAGGGAGGTAAATATCCAAACAACCAATTGGTGAATTTATGTGAGAAATTGGCTGCTGTAGGGGAAAATACCCAAACCCTGCTGAGGTTTGGATAGACTCAGGTTTGATTGGTGGCTGATGAGCCACAGCCAGCTTGTCCTGCAAGGAGAGTTGTACAAGGAACAAGAGAGGAATTTTATGGTCATGGGCAGAGATGACAAACCTTCACCTAATTCAGTTACAAACCCAGTTGGAGGACAGACACCCATCCATAGGAAATGGATGCTGCTCACAGGACTCTTGGGGGGAGCTCAAAACACCTTTTACTTCCTGACAAGAATGTTGTGTTTCTTTCCTATTGGAATATATAATTTTAAAGCCCCTGCTTGGGAAGGGGAAGTTTCTTTCAGAGACTGTTTGTGAAGTGGGTGAAGTTTGATCCATTCCCATGGAAATCCAAGTCTGCCAGCAAAGGGAGAAATGGAGAAGTTTAACAATGAACGAGACATTATAAACATTTGTCAAAAGCAGCTGGTTCTGGGTATAAACCTTTTTTCAGTGTACTTTGGTGGTTTCAGGCTGCCCAGCTCCCCTGGATGGCACACGGCAATCCATAACACCTTCCATTTGTTGCCAGCAGGCCAAGTGCCCCACAGTACCTGTGTTTTCCATCTGGAAGAGTCAGTTCAGTGTATTTGTTCTCTTTATTAATGATATTTTTGATAGACTTTTGTTTCTCCATTTTCTGGCTTGCATTTATATCCCTTTTTTTTTTTTTTTTTTAAGCAATTATTCCTACTTAGAAACGCTTTCCTGTCTTTGGTGTTAATGTGTCCTGGAACTGTGCTACAAGTAGGATGCACAGCCCCAATTTCTCTTCCCAGGGTGACACAGTGTGCAAAAACCAGATGCTCAGAGGGTCTAAATAAGCTCCTTTAATAAGTAAATCCAAAGAAATCACACAGAGGGTGCGGGGCTTAAAATGCAGGGAGTGCTGGAGATGGGAAGCATCCCATGGATTGCTCTAAGACCCCTAGAACAGCTGAGAGCTCCTGGAATATCAACAGGGCTGTATTACATGAACATCAATTCCTCTTTCAAGAGGGTCTAGATCTTATACAGCTGTATTTGATCACAAGGCTTTGCTTTAATTAATTGTAGCAAAGCTGTTTTCCTGAAGTTTGGACCAGCACATGCCAACATTGCACTGAGGATAAAACAGGAATATGACACAGCACTCGGTGGTATCTGTCAAAAGTTGGTGGCTATTGCTATTCTCATTTTCTAAAGAGGAAACTGAGGCATGGAGAAGACTTTGGACACCTCTGAGTGTGCTTCTCTCCCTCGTTTTTGTCCCATCTTGTCCCATCCCTGGGAGTGTCCAAGGCCAGGTTGGACGGGGCTTGGAGCAACCTGGTCTAATAGAAGGTGTCCCTGCCCATGGCAGGGGGTGGGATGGGATGCTCTTGAAGGTCCCTTCCAACCCAAACCATTCTGGGATTCTGCCTTGGTGGCATAAATTACTCTGGGCAGGATGAGTCCCGGGGTGTCTGCACAGGCTCTGCCTTACCTTGGTTAAACCAAACTGGTCTCACCACAGACAAGAAGGTTGGTGTGACTGTCCCTGGGGGGTCCCCAGAACTTGCTTACCCTGCCTTTATTCCAGCCAATCCATCAACAACTGTGACAGGAAATGATTTTATCTTCTTTATAAAGTTTGAGCAGCTGCTGCCATTGCTTTTCACACCACTGAGCTACTTGAGCTCCAAATCCACCCCTGAGCCTCCCACCTTTTCTCCTTCTCACTTCCATGTACCACCTCTGGCTCAGGCACAGCAAACTCCCCTCTGCATCCCCGAGGGGGAGGTCATGGGCTCACAGCTCAGGCCCCCAGCCTTAAAATAAAGCTGGAAGGAACGTGCCTCTGTCAGGTTTGCTGCCTGAGTCATTTCCAGTGAAGGCAGAGATTTATCAGCAGTGAAGTCAGGGCAGCCAGTTTTCATCAACTCCATTTCTGCGCTGTAATCAGCCCTGTTAAACCAAATCATCTCCCCCAGACCATTGCAAGCGAGCATTTCTTCCCTCCTTTGTTTCCATCAGTGCTTTTCTGCTCTCCCAAGCCCTTAAACAACCTTGACTGCAACGAGCTGGTGACTGGCAGAAAACCCCATCCGTTCAAAGGGAAAATATTGATGCTTCTGTGTCATTTGGTAGCACATCTGGGGTCCTGTGGGACCACATACCAGCTCTGCCCAGGCCAAGAAAAGCAGGAGGAAGAAAAATAAATGTGATGACAGTTGGGCTCTTGAAAATGAGTCTTGGCCTGAAACAAGCCAGGAAAAGCATCTTATGCCCTCTCACATACAGAGCGAGGCGACAGGGAAAGAGGGAACGTGCAGCGTTCACACCGTCGGGGCAAAGGTCTGCAACATGAGCAGCACCACTAATAGAGGCAGATTTCCTGCCTAATAATGTTGAGGAAATATCTGGGCACTTGCTGCTCAGCTGTGTCACAACACCTGAGTGTGCAGCAGGAGCAGGGACACCGGGAATGGGGCTGGAATTCAGCCTGTTCAATGGGCACAGCTCTTGCCAGTGTGTGTGCTGGAGTTTTGGCCACCCCACAGGTCACAGAATCAAAATGTGCTGAGTTGGAGGGACCCACAAGGATCATCCAGTCCAACCCTCAGCCCTGCACAGGCCCATCCCCAAGAGTCACCCCCTGTGCCCCAGAGCATCATCCAAACCCTCCTGGAGCTCTGGCAGCCTTGGGGCTGTGCCCACTGCCCTGGGGAGCCTGGGCAGTGCCCACCACCCTCTGGGGGAAAAGCCTTTCCCTGAGATCCAACCTGAGCCTGCCCTGGCACAACTCCAGGCCATTCCCTGGGTGCTGTCAGTGGTACTTCAGGTCTCCATTGTATTTTAGCCAATGTGCTTCAGCTTGAGCTGTTTTGGCCTCAAACCCACTGTGGCCGAGTGCAGAGAGATGTGCTTTGAGCCTGTGCTTGAGTTCAGCTGCTTCTGGAGGGACTGAAATGTGCTGTTCACAGCAGCTTAAATTCACTGCTGAGGGATTCAATGCTCAAGGACAGACTCCTCCTGAAGGCAGGAGAAGTTTGACTCCATTTCCTTTGCAGTGAAGAGTTAACTTGAGTTTGAAAAGCACCGTTAGGGTTTTATTGTCCTCCAGCACTACCAAGCAATTCCCTGGGCTGCTTTTTCCAGCCTCTGTAGCCGCTCACTTTCCTCTCCTTCCTGCACACCACGAGTCTCTGCGTGGTTTGTGCACACTTGGCTGTGGCTCAGAGCCCTGTGGCCCTCTCCATTCCTCAGTCTTGGGGGGCTCCAGCACTGGGTTCTGGTTAACTTTTGCTCCATCAGAAACTTGGAAAACTTCTCCGGCAACGTCGGAAATCTCCCGCAGTTGATATTTATTAAGGCTCTTGCTGCCTGTAAGAATTGTGAAAGCCAATCCAAGTGATTGATAGGTCTGATCTGCTTTGCTCTGTGTTTTCCTGGCCAGGTTGAGATTTGGCTTGAATGAATGAATGAATGAAATGTGGAATTCTCTTTCGAGCAGCAGCATGGGCAGCCACAGCTCCTGGCTGGGGTGGAAGCAGAGGCAAAATAAAGCCAGCTGACATCTGCCACCTGAGCCCCTGCCTGTCACACTTGCACAGTGGTGGCTTCCAGGGACCCTTTCAAGGTGTGGTCAAGAGCAGCAAAGAGTTATTTAAGGTTGAGTCCTTGCACCATCTGCATCTAGAGGTACATCTGCCCCTGCTTGTTTGGGAACAAGCCATAACTCATCCCTTCAAAGCAAAGCCAAGCTGCCAAGTTCCAGCGCAGCTCCTCATGTCCACTAAGTCTGGAGAGGGTTCTGTGTCTGCTGCTGTGCCCCTTCCAAACCCTGAGGATCACAGCTGCCCTTCCCACAGATCTGCCACAGCAAACAAACTGCCTCAGCCCACGCATACCCTATGCCCTGTGTTAATCCATGACAGGCATTTTGTGGGATGTGTCAGAGCTCCCTGCAGCTCTGGGCTTGCAGGGATGTGCTGCCAAGGGGGATCTTTCAACCTAAAGATCTCATCATGCTTCTCCTGCAGGCAAATAGCTTGTGGTGGGAACAGACAGTGGCTTTGGATGGCAGCAAAGAGATGCTGAATCACAGGGCACCCCTTTCCGGGGTTGGGAATGGCAGGGCTTTGTTGGAAAGATGGGAATGTGCTGGCACGCTGCAGAGTCTGGCCATGCTGGGTTGCATCTGGGCAGAAGCCCCACATGGAAACCAAGCTGCAGAACCACTGGTTTCACAGACACTTGGAGTCATGTAATCAAGAAGAAAAACTGCCCAAGGGTGGTTGCAAGGCTGATGCTGCACAGCACAGTGTGTTTGGGTTATTGTTCCCATCCTCTCTCCTCAGGCAAATGTATTTCCTTGCCTTTTTTTGCCTCAAATCAGGCCCTTTTCAAGTATTATTCTCCTGCTTGTATGAGTTTATAAAAAGGGTGTGAGCACTGCTGCTGAGGTTACTCATGGACATTCCTCTGCTGCTGGTGTCTGTGGGGCAGCAGGTCCCAGATTTTATATCAGGTAACTCCAGAGTGAGTTTCAGGTGGCATCTCCACGTGTCTGCACAAACAGCCTCAGAACAGGCATTGACAAACAGCCACATCTGTTATTACAATAGTGAGGGCGGGGCAAGGCTGCAAAGTCTTTGTGGTGAAGCTTCTATTGAGACCAGGTTGGAGAACTAGGCCTTGGGTTGGGAGGCTCCTCTGTAAATCACACCAAACCCAGGGAAAGGTCTTTGTCTCCTTGTTCACCAGACCATGCTGCTTCCTTGGTTGCTCCTCAGGGTAGTTCTGGCTCTGGTGATGAGGGAAAACCGTGACTTTTACAATCAGGAGCAGAGGGAACTGCTCACATTTTCCCACATGCTGGAGCCAAGGAGCTGTTAAGCCATGAGGTCATGCTCAAAAGAGGATGGTTGTCCCATGAGCTCATTCCCAGGCGGGTTGGTGAGGAGCAGGTGGCTCTATTTGACAGCAGAGAAGTGGATGGTCTCAGGCTGTACTTCCCCAGCCTACCAGAGATCCACAGAGCAGAACATCCCATGCTGAAGGTAGTGGAAGATTTTCCACTAAAATAATATTATTATTTTTTTTAATAAGGAAGTAATTATCAGCAAAATGAGAAGCTTTATGGTTGAAAACAATTTGTTAGGGTTTTTTTTCCCCCAAAAAAAAATGGAAAACGGGAGTGTTTAAGCAAACACCTAAAAGCAAGACCCAACTTGGAAGCAGCGTTTAGGTGGAATTAAACGAGTATAATCACACTTGTCCGTTATTTCTTGACAAGAGAGATAAAGATTGCTGAGCATCTCAGTTGTGCTGGGCCCGTGGAGGGGAGGCTGAGCTCTGGGAAACGACTTGCCTGAAACAATAAGATCATTTATCTGTCAGCACTGGCTCCATGTCCAACTTCCACACACTTGTGTTTGTGCTGACAGCGCCATCCTGGACTTGGAGACACGTCTCTGGAGAGGCACAGGTAGACTTTGCTCTCAGACTGCACCATGGTTGGAGCCTGTTTGTGCAGATCTGGGAACAAGCTTTGGACTGTTGTCAAGTTTTTTTCCACTGCCTGGTCTTAAATTGCAGGTTTTACTGAGGAATATTGTCACCCCCCCCAGCAGCATCCATCACCTGCTGTGGGTTGTTTGTCCAGGGAACGTTGCTGGTGGTGCTGCCCCATGGCCTGCTCCTGACTATCAGTGCTGGGAGCAAAAGAAATAAAAGCCAATCCATCCTAATAACGGGCAGATTTCTGCAGGGGCTTGGCACTGCAATGTGTGATTTCAACAACAGGACTTTCCTTTCCTGCCTCAACAGCAGTGTGATGTTTTCCTTTAGTGTCACGAGCAGATAATAAGAGAAAAATTCAATGGGGCACCCAGCTGGGGTGGCAGTTTTTCATATGCTACGTGCTGTGGTGCACTGGGATTATTTCCACAGGTTCCAGATGATCAGGTGGAGATGTGTCAGATTGCTCTGAGGACGTGGTTCAGCTCAGCTTCAGGTTTCCATCAAACCTCCAGGCTGGGATATGGCTGGGAGAAGGGTTGGGACACAGGGTGTGGGTTCCCCTTCCCTCCAAGGCTGCTGGTCACCCCTGGGGACAGCAATGGGATCCCTGGGAGGCAAGTGTAGCATCTCGGGATCTGTTGAACAGAAGAATTTTAATTTGCATTATTAAAATGCTTTGCATGACATCTAAAGCTGGGGGATGTAATTTGGGAAACAGCCTTGTAATTTATTCCCAAATATTACTTGGCACGTTGGCTCCTCGGTGACAATTGGAACCGATAGGGACACAATGCTGTACCTTCTCCTTGCTCCTCCCACCATCTGCTTGCAATATTCGTGCCTGAGCACATAAAAAACATTCATGTCCATAAGAACTGGCCCATCTCATCAAGCTAAATATGAACCATGTCAGAGCAATTATAGGAGAACTGGGCAAAAATTGCTTAAACATACAGCCCTCATCATTATTAGCTTGTTACTGGCACGACTGATGTGCATTACTATCCCATACTACACTGATCCAGTACATAAATGTTTTCTTTAGCATATTTTTAATGTTGCTAATTTATCTGTTACTGTCACACTGGGGCTGTTAGCTTTGAACAAATGGCTGTTATTAATCACTGGAGAGCTATTAGACACCGCAGCCGTGGTGTTAAATCAACTCAGGAGTGGCACTTGTAGGAATATTCAAACAGAAATCTAAAATTGCCTCGGTGCTGGCCGTGTGGTTAACGCCTCTGGGATGGGAGCCATGGAGTGCCTGCAAATGCTGCTTCTGTGTGCCCAATGTGCCCAGTGGAAATTCCTTTCTCTGAAGAGTAATTTCAGTTTAAGACCTTATTTGTTATGAAGTCGCTCTGGGGTGGAAAAGAAAAGGGGGGGAAAACATTTGGAGCAGTTGGAGTGCAGCGGTTTGGTGTTTAACCCTGGGTGTGCTTTTCTCCTTGTATGGGATTCTCTGTGTTCCCCTGTTAACCTGCTGATGCTGAGGGAGAACAAAATCCACAGGATCCCTTAGGGATGAGGAGAGGGTTAATTCTTTGTGCTTTCTTGGGAGGCTGTGCCAGTCTGCACACCCCTCCTGGGCACAGGCAATACCTTGGATGTTTGTGGCATGGGGAGAGCAAAGATCTTCGGTGCAGTTCAGGCTGCAGGAGAATTTGGCTCACCCTTTTCCTGTTTTTGACTTTATTTTCATCAGGAAAAATAGAGCTACAGGGAGATCAACATTTTCAACAGCACTAAGCTGGTATCAAAGCCAGATGTGCCCCTTTTAGTGCCCTGCTCTTACCAGTGTCCCACACGAACAGGACATCTCTCTTCCTTCAGCCTCTTGCATGACAAGTTCCCTTTGGGATGATGACAAAGAATAGAATCAGAGAATGGTTTGGGCTGGAAGGGACCTCAAGGTTCATCTTGTTGCAACCCCTGCCATGGGCAGGGACACCTCCCACCAGCCCAGGTTGCTCCAAGCCCCATCCAACCTGGCCTTGGACACTTCCAGGGATGGGACAGCCACAACTTCTCTGCCCAACCTGTGCCAGGGCATTACCATCCCCACAATTTCTTAATATCTAATCTCTCCTCCTCTCCTAAATAATAAGGATTTAGATTAGACCTACCCACTCAATAGCCTGGGAAGACTCACTCCAGTTCAGGTATTTCCAGAGCTGGATGGAGATGAACAAAAGATGGAGCTGAACAGAGGGAAGGAAATCTCAACAAGAGCTCTTTCAAAGGGGAGATGTTTTACACAAATCATTTTGGGGCTTAATGAACTTGTGTTTTGCAGCAAGACACTGATTCATGAGTAGCCTTTGATTCATGAGACCTGCTGGACTCATACATCCCTTAAATATATGGACTTGTTGGCTGCTGTAATGAAGCTGCCAAAAAGCAGCCGTGAGTGGGAGATGTCTGGTGGTCACCTATGGTGCTCCACAAATGTTTCTTCAACCGAAAACAAATGTAATTTAGAACAGTTTTATTGCTGTCCTGTTAGGGCTGCTGTAATTTGCATTCTCTCCATCATTTCTGAGTCACCTCCTGTTGGAAAGAACAGACCTCAGTAGCAGACTGGTCTCATCATTAGCCTTGTGTTAGACTTCAAAGGGAAGACTTTGGAAGGATTTTTGGGTCCCATGGCAATGTTTTAGCTCAGATCTTGCACTGACAATCCACAAATGCACTGTAACTTTACAGTTGTCTGTGTTTTCCTCTAAGGATGGCTCTTTGCATGCACTTTGTGGGAGCATTGCAGGGGAGTTTATTTAGGGACTGATTCCATGTTTGGAACTTCACCCCAGTGCAGTCACAAAGCGCTGCTGCTCAACTGACTGGGCAAAGAGACTTCTCTGTCCTTTCTGCACTTCCTGCAGTGTTTTTGCATACCTTGCACAGCCTGGGCAAATGTGGGAGTTAGAGAAGGTGTGCAGGCAGCTGAAAGGCCCTTCCTTCCGAAATGGTCAGGTGCTCTCACTGAGTGTCATTAATGCTGAGTAATCAATGGACAGAGGGGGGAGGTCGTGGCTTTGTATCCCCATTGACTTCTACATGTTTTGGCACTGATTGGACACCTTACAGCTGGGGTCTCACAGTTGGGAGAAACCTAATTGGGTGCCTTTTTCAAAAAGCCACCGTGCAAAGGCAGCACAGACCCCAGGGATGACCCAGCCTGACCCGCTGCATAATTCAGGTCTGAGAATCCCACAAATCCTTTCTGTGTAAGGTCTGCTCGGGTGGGACTGAACACATCGGCCAAGGTTTCTCAATGTGCACTTCTTTCCAGACAGTTTTGTTTAACTTTTGGGGAGACAGCCACGAAACCTTGCTGCATCTTTGCCTCTTGGTATCAGAGGCTTCTCTGGAGGTTTTGAGATCACTTCTCTGGTGAATAAGCTCAGTAAATAGAGCATCTTAAAGCTCTCACTGCTGGGCCTTTGCTGTCATCGCTGTTTCACATCACAAAGCTCTCCACACCAGACAGCTGCCTACCACATCCTCATCTGGCCATGCAATTAGTGCAAGGTGGCGGGGGTGTGTGTGATTTTTTTCCCTCCCTTAACACACAGCACCATTTTCTCCCCTTGAGAAATTAATTCTGTGTTGGTTCCAAATGGGTGGCCCCAAAGATTGCAACCCTTCACTAAACAAGGTCCCCCGGGGTTCCCCAGCCATCAAACCCTTTTCCAGGCTGCTACACGGGGGAGCCACAGGCTTGGGCTTAGATCAGAAGATGATCTCCCTGCTGCCAGTTCTAACCTTGCCTGGGCATCAAAAGAGAGAGTGTTGTATCAGTTCTGTTAAAGAACTCACTGATTTTACACTGAGACGCTCCCAAAAGAATAACCAGTTGAATTCATAGTCTTGGGTGCTCCCCAGCACCTTCAGATTTGGGACCAGTGCCAATGCAAAGGGAGTTTTCCAGTGGGGAAAGTTTTCCCATTTTCCAGTGGAATCTTCCATTCTTTCTCTCCTTAGGACACATTTCTGGCACCTGGCACTGAAAATCCCCAAGTGATCTTTTCTGGCTGATGAGACGTGGAGTTCAGGCAGGTAAAATACAGGCAGACCAGATTAACTGCCTCATTCCTTTATGCTCTTTTCTGGCTTGTAATGGAAACCTAAAGCCTACATTTTTTAAAAACTCAGATCTAAACAGTAGCTGCTATAACTTATTAGGTTGGAATATGAACTCTGCATGAAAGATGAAGGGGGAATATGATGTATTTTCAAAAGGATCTTAGTGGGCCTTAACTTGAAAGCATCTGTATAAATTCATTGCGAGTAATATGCTCTTAATTATTCATTTTCCTTGGCACCACTTAAAGATCCAAGTAACGGCTTCTGTCTCTTTATATTTAGTCTATTATTGTTTGAAAAAGGCCAGGGGGACGCCAGAAATGATATTCACCCTTATATATACACATCCATATTACCAGCAGCCCTAGTAAAGGGGGATATAATCACCAGCAGCTGAGAGACAATGACATTTTTATTGACCTCCTGGCAAATCTGCGGTGGGAGAGAGCCTGACAACTCCTTGGCTTTCACCCACATTCCTCCACAAGCTCTGGTGGGGAGCTGGGCTGAGCTCTGAGCTGCTCCCCTCCCCGGGAAGCAGCTCCTGGTGGCCAAACAGCAGCTGCCTCTGTGGGCTGAGCTGTCCCCTCCTTCTGCTGGAGGAGAAGCCTGGAGGGAGAGCAGGGCAGCTGCAGGGGCAGGAGGGGTCTCACTGCTGGCTTGTTTGGTGGAGACATGAAGTCATTGTCTGCCTTTTCACAGAAGGAAACCCCAAGACCCTTCCCAGGCAGGCACACTGCCCTTGGTGGTCTCTGTCAACCCAATGTCCTCAGGGAGGTGAAGGCTCCTGCTGGCCTGGGGGCATGATCTGCTGAAGAGGTCCGGGATGGAGGTAACAAGCTTGGTTCTTCACCAAAGAGGAAACAGCTGTGGGAGTTTAGCTGGTCTTGCAAAACTTGAGAAGATTTTAATCATAGAATCCCAAAGTTTGGGTTGGAAGGGACCTTAAAGCTCATCCAGTGCCACCCTCTGCATGGGCAAGGACACCTCCCACCAGCTCAGGTCCAACCTGGCCTTGGACACTCCCAGGGATGGGGCAGCCACAGCTTCTCTGCCCAACCTGTGCCAGGGCCTGCCCACCCTCCCAGGGAAGTATTTATTCCCAATATCTAATCTAAACCCACCCTCCTTGAGATTAAAGCCATTCCTTATTGTCCTGTCCCTCCAGGACCTTGTCCAAAGTCCCTCTCCAGCTCTCTTGGAGCCCCTTCAGACACTGGAAGGAGCTGTGAGATCATTCCAGAGCCTTCTCTTCTGCTCTGTTCTCTGCTCTGTCCTCTGCAAATAATAAACATTAAATCCTTTAAAGTCTCAAGCAGATCCAGGCTCCCCAGCTTAATTCAGAATAGATGAAGAAAATTTCTGGGGGAAAAAAGTTGATAAATGGTAAATGAAATTTGTTGAGATTTGTCTAAACGTTAAAGACCAAATATTTCTGGGTTTTGGCAGCTGACAAGTTAAACATTTCAAGCAGTTCTTTGGCAATTCAAATAGAAGAGAATTAGTTGCATGGTCAAAACTAATGGGGTTTACTGTGTTTTCCCTTTGACTGGTTGGCATGTTTCATTTTTCAACTGTCAAGAGTCCTGAAAGATTTGTGCTTTGACAGAAAACCCTCAGAACATCATCAGGATGAGCATTTTCATTTGCTCAAATGAGTCTGGGTTAAAAATTGCTTGAATGGAAGGTTTTAATGGTCTCCAGCTGATGGGCCATCACTTCAAATCCTGCCTTCTCTGAGCTTTACACAATACCATGTCTTTTCCCCCACGAACAGCTTGTGTGCCTCACACAGCTGAGGTTGTGTTTAAACCTCCCCTGAACACAGGCAAGTTTTACCACTTTAAGGCTGTTGGGTATTTTTTTGCAGGAGCCTTAAATGCAGCCCTTGGTTGGAGGTGCTGCCAAACAATTTAACACAGCCAACATGTGGGAAGTCTGGGGCATTTAATATTCTCAATATTTGGTGTGAACAGAGCCCTGGTGGCTGACAGCTCTGTTTGCCCTGTGCAAAATCTAAGGGGAGGTGTGAGAGCAACACCTTTGGGGCAGGGCACTTTGCAGAAAGACACCCAGGTATGGACAAGGATGAGGAGCCAACATAATAAATCAGTGTCCCACTGAATATGTTAATTAAAGAAATGAATTTTCCCAGGATACTGAGCCCTAAGACTTGCTTGCACATCAAGCCCTCCCCATGCACCTCTGTGTGTGCCAGGCTCTCATCCCAGCATCCTCTCACCCCTTTTTCCAGCCTTATCTTCCTTCTGTCTTCTGGAGGATCTTCACATCCTCCCTTTTCCCACTGTGCCATTATTTCCTACTTCACCTATTTAGTGCCAGGATTCATCCAAGGGCTCCCACATACGAATGTCCCCTTCCCATGGACTGGCAGTATGACTGATGAGCTGTAGAAGGGGAGAAGGTGTTTGTATGGACCTCTTTTCCCAGGTGTAGGATTTCCCAGTTATCCCCCATCAGCTCCATGCAGTCCTTACTTTTGATGAACTTTTATCCTGAACTACCCCTTTTTTTTCCTACTATCCTGAATTTTCTTCAGTGTAGTTCCTTTTCATTTTGTATTTGCCCTGAGGTTTTCAGGCAGTTGGAACAAGATGAGGGTTGTATGTCCCCTTCCCTTCCCTTCCCTTCCCTTCCCTTCCC
>VXBX01001718.1:181036-243579 GCA_013400415.1 Scytalopus superciliaris | reverse complement strand
CCTTCCCTTCCCAAACCTTCCCAAACCTTCCCAAACCTTCCCTTCCCAAACCTTCCCTTCCCCTTCCAAGGAGGTCAAGAGTATTCTTTGAAACATTATAATTTCAGGAATATTTTCCCCTCCTTTGGACAGACATATTTGAGGAGTGCAAGAATAGCTTTTTAAGCCATCCAAGACATTTTTCTGCTGGAATTAGCTCTTTTTCAAAGTAGCAATAATAATTGTCATTATTACAATTTCTCCCATATTATTTCCAGCTTTGATAATTGCGTATTAGTTGGAATGAGATTCCTTTAGCACAGCAAAATTAACGAGCCCTCCTCTCCTGGAACTGTTTCCTCTCTGCTCTGCCCAGGGCTTCAGAATCTGAGGAGCTGCAGCTTCCCTGAAATGAGTTAAGAGGACTTTTGCTTATTTAGGCTTTTGCTTATGAGCTAAACTGTGCTTATAATTTGCTTTATTCCTGCTCTGACCATGGGCCAAACTGGAGGAATCGCTTTTTAATCCTCCAATTTGCGCGTGATTCATTTCAGGTTTTGACTCTCGCTGACACTTTTGATTTGCAGCTGGGAAACTCCGGCTCGAGTATTTTGGTTTGAATCATCCTGGCATTAAATCTTATCCCGATGGTGTGTGGGGAGCTCCTGTAGCTCCAGAGCACGGGCTGGGAGCGTTCCTTGGGCACACACACCCCACACAGCTCACTCTTGCTCTGCCAAAGCCAACCAGTGCATCAGAAGAGGGATAAGAGGGGAATAAAATGTGGGAAATAAAGTTATTGAGGCTGGCTTTTTTTTTTTTTTTTTTAACTTAGGCATCACTGTTGAGACTGCAGGATTTCCTGTCATACTTAGCTGAGTTTTGGTCCGGCTGTTGGGAAATGGCTATAACAGATATCATGGAATAGTTTGGGTTGGAAGGGACCTTAAAGATCTTCTCTGTCCCATGGGCAGGGACACCTCCCACCAGCCCAGGTTGCTCCAAACCCTGTCCAACCTCACCTTGGACACTCCCAGGGATGGGGCAGCCACAGCTTCTCTGCCCAACCTGTGCCAGGGCCTGCCCACCCTCAGAGTAAAGAACATCTTCCTAACATCTGATCTAAATCCTTCTTTTAAAGTTTAAAACTAATTATCTGTAAAGATACACCAAAGAATCGGAATTCTTTTCATCTCCTTACTCGCCATGTTATCCCCAAAGGCTTTCTATGTTTTCCCCCTGGAAAAAGTGGGTGAGAGAAACCCCGAGGAGGAAAAGTGATGATGCTGGCTGTGAAATAGAAGGTTGGATGAAATCAAATGCAACACAACTCTCAGCAAGGCAGTCTTGCAGCTGATGTGGTTGAGCTGAAGGCAGAAGGAATCAGAACAAAAAGGGGTGATGGCAGCAGAGCAGGAGAAATGCCCAGATCCAGGGGCTGCCTGAGCAGGGAAAAACTCAGTACTTCCAGAGATGTCTTTTATACTGCAAAAGTGGGATGGATTCCCAAAGGTAACAGTGCAATAAAACAAGCCTGGGATGAAAGGAATAGGGGCCAGCTGAAATGAGCATAATACGGATCTGTAGAAATGAGCCTACATATATATCATTTATAGGGAATAAATTCCTTTCTGTGTCTGCATGGTTTCTGAGCACTATTTTATAGATTTCTCTAGGAGGGATGTAATTCTCTTTTTTTCCCCCATTCTTTAGGATGTCCTAATCCTTGGGCTGGCTGCTGCTTATTCCCTACAAGTTCTTTTTCAAAGGAGTTAGAAATTTTCTTTGGGGCCTTTTTAATAAAGTGCCATCGGGATTTCGTAACTCAGAGTGTTTCATAAGGTATGAAATGAAAGCATTTCAGATATTCACAGTCATTGAGGCCAGTAGGAAAGTGAAATTTTCTTTTAAATCCACTGGTAAATCCTGCCTATTTATCATTTCTTTCTGACATGCACTACGACCAGTGTCCTGCTTTTTGCCATCCACAGTGCCCCTTTTCATGCAGGAGGGACAGGGCTCTGCTCTGCCTGGCTGGGTGGATAACGGCCACATTCACTGGTGCATTTTTCCAGCGGATCTGACAGCCAATCTGAGGACTGATGTCGCAGTGAGACACTTCAGATAAATGGAAAGAAAGAAAAAGAGGATGGGAAATCTCACAGAGCCCAGGGGAGCCTCCCCTGCCTGGCTTTCTTCAGGAGGCACAGGGCACGTCGTGGCATTACTCACAAACACTGGCATGCTGGCAAGGAGCAAACAAAGCCTTGATTTCAAACAGGGTGTGAGGACTGGGTAGAGCAGGTTATTTCTCTTTTTTAATCGTTGGAGGTGCAAGGGTTGGAGGTTTTGGTCTTGATCATTGAGAGCTCAGTGGTTTGGAGAGAGCCAGCTAAGAGGTCCCAGGGCACGTGGGGCATCTCCAGGATGTAATCTCTGCACTCACAGAATCACAGGTCGGTTTGGGTTGGAAGGGACCTGAAAGATCATTTCATTCCAACCCCCTTCTATGGACAGGGACATCTTCCACCAGCCCAGGTTGCTCCAAGCCCCATCCAACCTGGCCTTGGACACTCCCAGGGCTGGGGCAGCCACAGCTTCTCTGCCCAACCTCTGCCAGGGCCTGCCCACCCTCCCAGGGAAGAATTCCTTCCTGATATCTAATCTAAATCTCCCCTCTTGGAGATTGAACCCATTACCCCTTGTGTTGCTCCAGTCCCTGAGGAACATCCTCTCACACTTCCTTGTTGGCCCCTTCAGATACTGGAAGGTGCTGTGAGGTCTCCACACAACCTTCTCTTCTCAGACATGCCCGAGCTGCCTGGTGGGACATGCCCAGTTCCCAGTGCCCGAGTGCCTGGACATGACCTGTGGGGACACATGATAAGGCAAATCAGAGCCTTCCCTGCCCCAGGAGATGCGGTTTACATGAGGAATTGGCAGTGCTGGGTTAAAGGTTGGACTCCATGATTCAAATGGTGTTTTCCAACTTAAATTCTATGATTCTGGGAAGAGGATTGGTGAGGAAGTCTCCCAGAGCTGAACTGCTGCCTGGGGTGTTCTCAACATCCTCAGAGCTGCAGGTGACAACAGATGTAAAGCGTAGGCACAATTCAGCTCTGGGGAGGAGTGAGATCTTCCTGTGGGCTCCACCACAGAGGCAGCACCTGTGACTTTGTATTTTTGTGCAGGTCTGATCTGCAAGATGTCAAATATTTCATGTGAATTAAGATGCCAAATACTTCATGTGAATTACTGAGCCCACTCAGCCCCCTTTGCTCCTCCCTCCTCTTCTGGGTGCATAGAAAGGCACGGACTTTCTGGAAACAGAAACCAGAGAAATCAGGGATATGAAGGATATCTCAGCATGGGAGCTCCTGGTGCTTCCCAGGGTGTGAGTGAAAGCATCTTCAGAGGGAGCAGAGGGAATCTGTGATGTCAGCTCATAAATCTCCTGTCTCTTTCCCATCTTCAGTTGAACGCAGAGAATCAGTTTCCGATAACATCTCCAAATTGCTGGGAGCAATTTTACAGCTTGTGTTAATTGCAATCTTCTGCTGAATGCCTCTGAGCTCTTAATAACTTTGTAATTAAAGTGCAATTAACAAATTATCTTGTATATGTCAAATGGAATGCTAATGTTGTTGTTAATGAGGAGATAATTAGCTGGTGTCATGGAAAGACTCGTGGGGCATCTTCAGCATTCAGAACCCTTTTGGCTCACGTAGGAGGTTAATGGGGTTTGCTGGAAGTGAATGAATGAATGAATTGTCCTTCCATGACACGTGGTGGAGCAGTTGGAGACATCCAGGTAAGAGATCCCCACAGCCAGGGAACAGGGGTTCCCATGCAGTCATTTCCCCGGCAGCTGGCCAGGGTTTTACAGAGCTTTTCTACAGCACAACTGGAATGCTCATTAAAATACATGGCCAGGCTTTGGGAAGGGCTTAACAGGTGATGAAACCACTCAGCACCATCCAGGCCTGGAGGCAACATTCCCACTCCAAAAAACCCTGCACAGCTTCTGCGGGTTTCCCTCCAGTCCCACGGGATGGGATGCAAATCCCAGGAACCTGCGGCTGCCCCATCTCTGTGGGACAGTTTCCCTCTCCAGATGCTGTCACACTCTGTGTCTGTACTGTGGCAGCCTGGCAAAAGTGTCCATATTTGTTAAAACTGGCTCTGGGAGTCAATCCCAAATGGAAATTGGGTATGGGCTGTTCCCTCACACGCTTGGGAAAGCACAAACAAGCTTTGCCAGAAAAGGCTGTGAAGTGTGAAGGGAGAGCAGAAATGCTCCTGACTCACATGTAAGAAATTTTCCTGCTGTGGTGGCAGGTATTGGTGAAGGGAACTATGGGGTGGTACCTGAGGGGATGCAGGAGAAGCCAGTGGATGATGTGGTAGGACAGATGTTGCCCATATAGCACATCTGGCTGCCTGTGCTTTTACAGCTTCTACAGCTCCTGATCTCTGTGCTCAGATTTCCTATTAGTTGATGAATCTTGAGAGCTGGACCCGTCAGGTCTAAGCACCTACAAGTGAGGATTGAGATCCAGACTGCAGGATGGGGTTGGCTCCTCACACTCAGGCAGCCCCAAAAACTACTGTCAAAGAGAAAGGAGGCCCTATAACTGCTGTGCTGGTACTTCTGCATCTCCTTTTGGGTTATTTTCCTTTTAGCCTGACAACTGATCTTCCCCAGTCCTCCCCAGCACCACCATTAGCTGCAAAATGTTCTTTTGAAAGGTGTTAGTGAAGAAAAAGCTCTGAGTTCTGGCAGGCTCTGCTTTTCAGGTAGGAACTGGGACTCGAGAGAGTTGTCTTTCAATTAGTAGGGTTTATCCTGGAGTTCTGTGCTCAGACAACTCCAGGCTCATGCAGGGACTTCCCACGCCTGAACCCTGTGGATGCTGTGCTGGGGTGGGCACGATGGAAATGCCCTCCCTGCAGCTCAGCTGTCCCAGTCCAGCTCTCCAGCCTGGATGGAGTCTGGAAAGGGGAGATCTCATTCTCAAGGAATTTGCTCCTGTTACTTGGCCTTTATTTCCCTTTGCTCAATTTCATCTCATTACCCACGGTTACACCCTGCAGGGCCATGTGGCAGCACTCTAACAGGTATTTAAAATGCTGCAGAGGGAGCCAATTGCTGTGTTTAAAATCCATTCCATAGCGTGACACAATCTATTTTCAATATGCTCCGATTTGTCCAGATCCATCGGGACTGAAAAGAGACTGGCATGGGAATTTTGGCCCCACCCTGCCCTTGTGTCCTGGGGCTGCAGGTCTGGACACTGCCAGTGCCCATCAGTCCAGAGGAACAGCTCCAGGAGCTCCTTTGCCCATCACCATCTCTGCCAAACAGATAAACCTGAGTCTGCAGCTACTGGATTGATTTGTGGACCTTGTTTGCCCAATTTCTGCACTGGACTGTATTGGGAGAAACACTTGATTTCATCCCAGGGATAAGATTAAACATAATTTCTACTTAATAGTACTGAAAACGTTGTCTTTTTCTATTTCCCGCTGTGTTTTTCTAATTATTTATATGGCAACAATGCTGTGTTGGGAAGTATCAGGAGGTAAAACCACAGATGATAAGGAAAAACAGCAGGAGGGGGAGAGGAACTTCCCCAAGCCTGAAGTGATGTAACCTGGCTGAGAAAACCCCACTGTTGCTGCAGGTAGAAGGTCCAGGAGGGAAGTTGTGTCAGTGCAAAGTTGCTGCAGGGTGACTTCCAGACTTCTTTACATCCCTTTTGTGTAAAACGCTGGGCCTGAATTCACACATCACACAGGCAAATAAGCCATTACTGGAGAAGAAAGGACCTGCTTGTGGTCTGAAGCCTCAGCTCAACCTCCATGGCTTTAAATTAACTGTGTGTCTCATGTTTTCCTGCCTTAGGTCAGCCAAAATACCCTGCAGATAAATATTTCCCCCCCTCCTTGGATCTCCAAAGAGAGGTAGCTTTGGACTCCACATTCACACACAGAGCTATAAATTGGACATTTCTGCTGCCCCCATTCCCTGAAGGGCCTGTGAGACTCCACACATCAGCTACATAATATTTTACTGGGATTTTCTTTAATGGTTTCAAAAGTGCTTATTCTTCCCCTCAACCAGCATTGCATAAATAACGTAATTCTACAATTAATCCTGAATTACTCATAACAGTGGACTCCATTTTCCTTTGCATTCAGGACTAGTTTTAAAAAGTTATTGCTTTCCCCCTCCATTCTCTTTTTTTTTTTTTAAAAGACTTCTTTAATCAGACCAAATGGGGCTTAAAAGTACTGGAAAAGTCTGGGGTTTTTTTTGTACTCAGCCTGTTCAAAATCAAGTTAATGACAAAGCTCATTAAAAGTGCTGAGAAAAGGGACATGGACAGGGAGTGCTTTGCACATTGCTGATGCTCATTTGGGCACAGGAATCTCTGAGCAACTGTTGGGTTGCTGTGGAGGGGCAGAGGTGGTTTATTTAGGCCTGCATTTTGTGATCATTTTAGGGGGAGTTTCAAATGCCTTGGAAGTTGAGTGGATGCATAAGGTGAGTCCTCAAAAGAGAATGGGATGGACTTAAGGAAACACAGTTAATGGTGAGGTCCCCAAACCAGCCACGTGCTGACAACTTCCAGTTCCCCCACACCTAAAGCCACACAGAGACAGCCCAAAGCTGGAATTCCACCATTTCCAGATGTTCCTGTAGGGTTTTATCCCCTCTCTGCAATCTGGTATTAAATGTTTGATCTGCCAATCGCCAGCAAAGAAGGGGAACACCTGAGTTCTCCCACTGTTGGCAGCTGGCAGCATTTCTTGCAGAGAAGGTGGCACTCTCCTCATCGTGATGCCAAGTGAAAACACCTGGGTGGGATGTGATGCTGCTTGGGAGCAGCTGCAGGTTATTTGTCATGGCATAAGGTCACCTGTGGACCACGGAAACCTTGGTGAGGAGATCCTATTTTAGGGAGTCCTGAGGAGTGGGGTGGTTTGGCTGACAAGAAGGAGAGAGCAATTGCTTAGAGGAGCTGGAGAAGAGAGAACTGATCTTTGCTTCCTGCTGGGTAAGGTAATTCCTTTGCTTTCATCTTTTTTTATTTCCGAAAATGTGAATGTTTCCCCTTTAGCACAAAGTGCTGGGTTTGTGAATCTGCCTGGCTGGGGACTGGTTATGAAATGGAGAGAGATTCGTATGTCACTGTTAAATTTGCTGAATAACTTTCTGAAGGCAAGAAAAGTAGAAGTAGCAACAAAAAGCTGATGGACTAAAAAAAATTCCCAATATGGTTTTGAAAGTGCTGTAGAATAGGGTTTTTTTAATGGATGGGATGCTGAGGTGGAGCTCGTCTTACAACAATTTGATGCCAAAACTGTCATCTGGGTTTGCACACAATGAGCTGTGCAGTGAGAACAGCCCTTCCCCACCTGTGTGGTGGGATGAGGGGGCACATCCCTGCCCAGGGATACCCCCAACATCCCTGGAAGCAACCCTGGTGCTGTCAGGAATGTGCTGGAGTCCCATCCCTGTGGGATGGGGGGCTGGCAGTGCTCTCTCCCCACATCCATGCTTTGCTGGCTGACACCAGTTGTTGCCACTCCACAGATCTGCATTAGCTCAGCCCTTCCCACTGCAGACCCTGCTAATCCTTTGGGAAGCACACAGGGCTAAACTCCTCCGGGTTTTTTTCTGTTTAGTCTAGACTATCAGACTGAGCGGCGCAGCCACTTCGTGGGTTGGTGAGAGATTTACTGGAGTTGGGACATGCCAAACAGAGGGTATTTGTGCACTTGAGCCCTGAGCAAACTGCTGACCAACCTCTGGGGTGCTGCTCCCTGAAAAAATGCAAGAAATGGCTTTTTTGGGGGGCATGAGGCACAGGAGCTTTGTGGAGGAAATTGCTGTACTGATCTCTGCTCTGTGGGGACCAGGGACACACCCAGGGAATGGCTGGAGTTGTGTCAGGGCAGGCTCAGGTTGGATCTCAGGGAAAGGCTCTTCTTTCCCCAGAGGGTGGTGGGCACTGCCCAGGCTCCCCAGGGCAGTGGGCACAGCCGCAAGGCTGCCAGAGAGACACCTTGGACAAGGGCCTGGAGTGACAGGACAAGAGGCAGTGGCTTCAAATTGAAAGAGGACAGGTTTCGATTGGACATTAGGAAGAACTTCTTTACTGAGAAGGGACTGAGGTCGCCCAGAGAAGCTGTGGCTGCCCCATCTCTGGGAGTGTCCAAGGCCAGGTTGGACGGGGCTTGGAGCAACCTGGGCTGGTGGGAGGTGTCCCTGCCCACGGCAGGGAGGTGGAACCAGATGAGTTTTAAGCTCCTTTCCAACCCCAACTATTCTGTGGCAGTCACCTAGGGGGATAAACTTTATAGCATACACTGCTTATTTAAGTGTTTGACTCCCTGAGGAAATGCCAGTGTGTGTCCCCCACGCTGCCACAAATCCATTCATTTAATCACATTTTGCTGGTTGAAATGCACATAAAGTGAATAAATTTCTGTCTTAAAAGAGTAACATGCAGCATCTGCTGCTTCTCCCAAACAGCACCCAGACTGCCCAGTGAGCATTTAGTTGGACCAGTAATTATTCCTGCCTGGACTTAAATAAATTTTTCTCTTTCCATTAATGACTTTGCAGTGTAAACATCTCCCCTCCCTTGGGGATGAGGGCTTCTTTGTCTTTCTGGGTTTTTTTTTCCACATCCAGTCCTTCCTCTCCGGAGTTTCAGGTTTAGCACATTGTGTTCTGCAGCCACTTTGTTCTGCACAGCCTTTGTTGTCCCCTGTTCTTCCCCCAGGCAATCCCCTGCTTTATTTGTAGGGCATCTCCTGTCCATTACACACCCACGCTGTTTCCTGCTCGCAGTCACAGGGACCTCCGAAAGCACCGGGTTTGCTCTGTCACCCACAGCTCCTCCTTTGCCAGCCTGGAGCTGTTACAGCCCCAGCCAAAAGAAAAACCACCAAACACCAACAAAATCAATAGTAACTAGAAAGGAAAAATCTGCAGTGTGTATATAAAAAGAAAAAACTCGCTGTGGGAGATAAATGTGGAAATGTGTATTGCTCCTTTTTCTCCCACCTCTGTTAATGGGAGCAGGAAAGGAAAGGACTAATTCAGAAACTGCCTGCCATGTTGTGCTTGCTCTTTCTTATTTTCTAAGTCTCCTTCTTTATTGGCTTGAAGGTGAAGATACTCCTGCTTTACCCCCTGTAGAAATAAAAGGAGAATCAAACCTTTTGGCTGCTTTTTTCAGCCAGGTGGGAAACTCTGGGAAATACCTTGGGAAGTGCAGAATATGGATATCTCATTTTTGTACCCTCTGGATCTACAATCGTGTCATCCCAGGCTGCTTTTTTCTTTCCCACATCCAGTATTGTGTTTAGCTCCTTTTACGTCCCTGCACTAAGGCAGATTCCAATGGTGCTTTGCTGATTTATGGAGCTGCAAGAGGCTGGCTTGAATCTTTTTCAAGCAAATCCATTTAATGTGGTGCAACCGAGGCCTTAATCTTGTGTTCCCTCTCCAATCCACTGGTATTTCTGAATCTATTTTGATTCAGACAATGCAAAAGCCTGTAGGGGTTCAGGCTACTGCAGACACAAGCTGCCCCTTGCTTGATGGCTTTCTACCCAGTTATGAGCCCACATCACTCTGCCTTTATCACCCAAGGAAAACCCCAGGCTGTGCTGCCACCTGTGATCAGGCAGGTGAGGCAGCAGTGTGGATGCAGTCCGGACCCACTCCCTGAGGTTTCATCTCTGCCAGACCTGCTGCAGGTGCCCAGAGGGCACCAAGAGCTTCTGGTCCCACCCAGCGATGTTGGGTGGTGAGGTGAGCTTGGTGCAGACAGGACTGGATAACCCCCCAACTCCTGAAAAGCGGCCTTGAAGCAAGAACAAAGCCAAGTACCTGCAGCAGCCTGGAAAAGAGGTGGTGGATCCTCTTGATGTTTTTTTCAGCATCCCTGGAAAGCCATTAAATGTGGCTGAATTGAGTCCTTGTGCTTCTCTTTGTGTGCACAAACCTTGGCATAGGAATGGCAACAGTGAGCAGAAATTAGTGGTGACACTCAGTCCCTTCATGGCAGGTGTTCCCTTCTTGGTTTTTAAAGGAACCTCAAACCCAGGTATTTGCAGATATTCAGCTGAGTCTTAGGAACAACAGAGCAAAGTCCTGTCAAAACCTCCTGAGTTTATGCAAGCCCTGAGGGAAAGCTGTGACCTGCCCTGTGCTGGGCTCTGTGAGTGGCAGCTCTCTTGGTTCCTTACTCAGGTTCACCCATCTC
Organism: Scytalopus superciliaris; assembly: GCA_013400415.1. Taxonomy (NCBI): domain Eukaryota; kingdom Metazoa; phylum Chordata; class Aves; order Passeriformes; family Rhinocryptidae; genus Scytalopus; species Scytalopus superciliaris. The sequence continues at coordinate 233,314 of VXBX01001718.1, read as the reverse complement.
ACACATATCAATGTGTTTAAAGTCCTGTATCAGGATGAAATGATAACCATAGTTTAGGTTAAGGAATGTTTTAGGCATCACCAGACTGGCTGGGATTAGTTAAACACTGCCCTTCTGTGCCTATCCAATCTCATGGGGGCAGCCAGTCCTTCCAAGTTGTCTCCTACCAAATTTTGCCTCCATGCAGGTTTTTGGGAACAGCCCTTTGTCCTCCAGGAAAAACAGCCCCAGACCCACCAGTTCCCTCCCCATGTTCCCAGCAGGTTCATACCACATCTCTCCTGAAGTTGTTCCTCCCCATCCCCCTCTTCCCTCCCCCTGCTTCCCCCAGCTCCAGTTCTCACATCCTGAGTTCATCAGTTTAAATCGCATCTTGGTGTAAATTGATTTCATTCCAGCCTCTGCTTCCACCTCTGCCTTGCCTTTAAATTGTATCTCATCTTAAATCAATCTTATCCCAGCCCTCAGCTGCTGTGCTCTTTATTCTTCCACTTCAATTGCAACTGGTTTTAAAGGGCCCAGCTCAGAGAGAGGGTTTTCTCTCTCAGCTTCTGCTGCCTTCTTGCTTCATTTAAATCACTTCCAGTATTAAACAGGGACTTCTTTCCCCTGTTCCCAGTCCCTGTTTAGTCAGTTGATATTTTCCCTTCGCAGCTCATCTGGTGTCAAACCAATTGGATTTAGGTTTTTTTTTTCATCTCTGTAATACTAAAAATTATTCTTTACTTTCGTATCTCTTTTGAACTTCCTTCTTCTTCCTCTCTGTTTCAGTCCATGGTGGCAGAGGTGACCAATGATCTCAGAAATAAGATGTGACACTTGCTGCTTCTTTGCTTCGAGGGCAGGAGGACAAACCCTGCCTGTCCCCACAGAGCTGATGGGAGAGGAGAAAGGAAGAACCTCTTCTGATGTTCTCAGTCTCATTATAAAGTGATTTAAGTAGCTGCACACGTGTCTGGGAGGCCAGTGATGCAAATAGAAGACTTTTGGGATTTGCAAGAGTCTGACTTGGAAATGGCCTCAGGGTTTGCCACAGCTGACTGAGGGCTGGCTGCTGGTGTTCAGAGAGCTGGAAGCAAAAGGTACCAAACTCCTGCTGGTTTCCCAGCGAGGGCAGAGATGACAGGAGAGCCGTGTGCTTTAAAGCAGCTCTCTGCAGGCTGCTGAGCAGGAGGATTCCTGGGCACTGGAGGTGACAAAGTGCCCAAATCCCATGGTCTTTCCATGCTAATTAGGATTCTGAATGGGACAGCTGCCTCTGGAAAGCTCCTTCCAGTTGTCTTTGTTTAGAAACAGCATTCAGGGACTCAGAGGTGCCCAAGGAGTGTCCTTTAAACTGCCAAGGAACGAAATCAGTGGGACGAGTATTTGTCAACCTCCCTGACAGACCCTGGTTTCATCTGTGTGTGGCTGAACACAGATGTATTTCTAGGAAAGAAGGACATTTAAAACACCCCCTGGGTTTTTTTGTGGAGTGTCCATGGAAGTAGCACCTGGACACAGCCATTCCCCAGGTCCCCAGTTGCAGGACCTGCTCCCTGATGTTGCACCACTGGGTGTCAATGGGCTGGTCTCCACCAGCAGATTCATCCTTGAACGTGGTCACCACCCACCCTGTGCATGGGGATGGCTCCTGGTGGTGACACTCAGCAGCTCCTGGCCCAAAACTTCCAAAAGTGACCTTGAAAATTAAAGTTTTGGAGTTCCATGTTCTTGAGGAGGCAACTCTTCCATGGCATTTGTTCCTTTCTCTTAAGAAGAGCCTGCTGTGTTTTGAGGCTTCCACTGGCTATGGTAACCAAGTGGTGCCCTCTGCCTGCTCCATCACAGCACAGAGGGCACAAGCAAGGTGATGCCCACACCTGCTGCCCATGGAAGAGAGATGCCAGTCTTGGAATAATGGATGAAGTTAAGAAGTGGGAGTATCAGAACCAGAAATGCTTAGAGGAGCAGTTTGGGTGATCTGAGAAGTCACACCCTGATTTGCTGTTGGGAGGTTGTAAAGTGCCTGGAACTTTTTTAATGATGGAAAGTTCTGATTAACAAATTAAGATTATTTTTTTTTTCCCTTCTGCTGGAAACTGAGTGGCATTTGGGCTTTTGGACATTTCTTTCTTTCTCTCTTGTAAATAATTACTGGAAGAAAAACAGCTAATAAGCAAAAGAAGTGCTTGCCTGAAATGTTTTTTTTTGACCTGGTTTTCAGTAAATTTGGGCCAATGTTCTTGTCTCAGTTTTTGACTGTCAAAACAGAAACCAAACCTTTTGTGATAGATCAGATCTTTTAATTCCAAAGGCTGTCTCTGCTCCTGCCAGCTCTAAGCAGCAGTGGGACAAGTGCATGAGAGCTTTTTAGATGGAGATCACAGTGAAGCTAAGAGGGAATTGTGGGGAAACCAATCCTTCATTATTATCATTAGATTGCAATTAATTTCAGCTTTACTTGGTAAGTTTGGATTTGAGTGACTTTTTCTTTAGCAGGAACGAAATTGCTGGTTTAGCTTTGATGCTACCAGGTACCTCTGAAGGACGTGGATGGTATTCCAACTCCTCAGGGGTCTGTGTTGGTATCCTGGGCTTTATGACTGTCAGGAAAACTCCAAGAGCCTCTGGATAGTTCTGTCAATGAACATTTGCTTTTGAAAGGAAAGAGTCCCAAGATGCAGGAAAAGGAAGGGCCAAATTGAGTCTTCCCAGCCTCAAGCTGCAGAAAGTTCATGCCAAACCAGGTTAATGTGGGCTGTAGCCTTGGGACCTTGTGTTAATCCCTTGACATCTCCAGCAAAATCCTCATTTTCTTTATTGTGCTTTGGATCAGGTGCTCGCTGAGCCACCCGGAGACACCACCAAACTCAAATGCTCCAGGGTGAATGGAATTGGTTGGGATGTCTCTGTTCCCTCTGCTTTCTCCCTTAGGAAGGTGGAAGGTGCAATTGCTGCGTTAATGAGCAGAACTGGGGAGTTTTTTGGCACAAACAAGACAATTAGAGTGGTCTGTGGCAGATCAGCTTTAAGTATTCCCACACCCACAGAGGTGCTTTAATTGAATCTTCACTGAGTCCTCACATCCCAAAGGATCTGGACATGGTAATCACTGTGATGCTGCACATTGGGTTGATCCCTAAAACATGTAATTAACTAATAGAAAAACAATGCCAGTCAGGCATCTGGCAGAGAAGTTTTGGCCTGTTTGTCTATGCCAAAAATCAATGTATGTGTGGTGATGTTGGTGGCTTCAGAAGCCAGAAGGACCTTGTGGTAAATGCCTTTCATTTCTCCTAATTAGTTACCAGATAAGTGTGTGGTGATTTATCCTGTACACACTGATTTACACAACCTGAAGGTTGGACCAAGTTTGGGAGGGTTTTTGGACTCATGGATTCATAAATGTTGTTAATATCCAGCAATGAATGGAGAAAGAACCACTTGACTTCCTAAACTGGCCAACATGTCCTGGGTGCAATGAGGCACCTGGCTGGGATCTTGGCATTGTGTGGAGCTGGAAGTGCTGCTGTGGGTCATGCAGGACACTTGGGAGCCGTTCCTTTCCATCAGATACATAACTACATTTACTCTGACAGGGAAAAAATGTCTTGGAGATGAATTATTCCATTGCAGAAATGCTCAGGGCTGTTGTTCCCCTGAACCCTGACTGTTTCCAGTCAATCTTCACTCAAGGGGAGCTGTTTCAATGGCACAGAGCAAATTCTGCCTCTCAAGGGCAGCCCTGGGCCTTGGAGAAAAGGATTTATCCAGAAATTTGAAGAAGTGCTGGGCCCTTGCAGGTTGGAGGGGGATCCTCTGGGCTGCACAGCGAGGTGTTTTGGGAGCCTCTCTTGTAGCTGGGCCTTGGTTTCTCCATCCTGATGTGTGAACATCACAAAAGTTCTGAAAGCTGGAACAGCCAACAGTGCAAATGCTTTCAAAACCCTCCAGTGAGACAGAGAAGAGAAGTTTAAGGACTAATTGTGTTGCTGAATTACAGACACGTCTGTGCTCAGGCAGCTCATAAAAATATAGTTGAAAAAATGAGTAGATGTGGCAACTTTGATATGGTTTTGTGGGATTCAGTTGAAGGTTGGACTTCATGATCCTCTGTGGGTTTTCCATCCTTAATAAATCCATGATTCTATATGGAAGCCCTGACTCAGATGTAGGCCAGAGGTTTGGTCCCTGCTGACACCTGCAAGGAGAGATGTTGTGTGTTTGGGTGGTTTTTGGATGCCCCAGCTGCAGCCAGCAGGGCTCCTCTGCAGAGCCACCCCAAAAACCCCCCTCAGCCTCCTCCTGCAGCCCCTGTGACGTGGAGACCTGGCACTACTCCTGTCTTTGTGATGGATGGATGTGCTGTTTGCTGTCCAGATAACCCCCTCCCATCACCATTTCCTCATTCTCCTGGATGATGCTTTATTTTTTTCCAGCATGAGAAGTGGTCAGATAGAGATCATGAATGTTGGGCAAGGAGAGATGATGAATGGGATGTGAGGCTGAAGGACAGTCAGACCTTGATCACCTTATGGAGCAGCAACTGCTTTTTCCCCCTCTTTCTTGAGTTTCTGCTGGGACATGTAGGAATCCCTTGAAGTGCAGCAAGATCTGACTGCTGGAATAAATGATAGAAAAGCCAAGGTGGAGGGGTGGCACAGCTTTATCCAGTTTTTCTTGCATCTCTGAGCCCCAGCTGGGATTCCCTTCAGCCTCGCAGATGCAGCTCTGAAAGCACCGTGACTGCTTTTGTACTGTGCTGAAATGAGGATAATGATAAACACTGTTCCTGCTGAAATTCTTAGAAAACCTACCAATGCCTGCCCAAGATATCACTGCAATGCCTCCCTGCATAGCTCCATCTGCCTCTGTGTGCTGCAGTAATTACTGAGTGAGACTAAAAATTGCAGAAAGGAGTAATGTAATATTGGGCTGTGAATTAATGTTTTGAGCATTTAACATACGCCTGTTTTCCATGGCTCTTTGGTTATCCATAGAGATGGGGCAGAGGGTGCATTAGCACTGATATGAGGGATCGTTTTTTTATATGCCTGTTTTTGTAGATGGGGTTTTTTTTGCTGTGAAATGCATGTTCTGTTCAGCAATCCTACTAAAGCCAGGCCCTTTGGAGGTACAGTAGGGAGAAAAGGATTGCACGTGGCACATGATATCGTGGGCACCAGGCATGGGGATGAATGGCTGAGTTGTGTCCTGTTGGTGCAGCCTGGGCCTGATTTATAACCTGGCTTCCTAGAGAACAAATAAAAGCTAAATGGGAATGATGGAAATCGCTCACAGGAGACTCCAAGCTGGATAATCAGCTTTCACATTCCTGCTCCACCATCCTCCAAGCCAAACTCAACTGACATCGTTCAGTATCTTTGGGTCTGAACAACGTTGTCCCACTGGTTCTTTTTATACCAGTTGCATGAATCCAGCGATACTGATGGGATCTGCAACTATTGATGGATGAAGTGCAGTTGTTCCCTGATCCTGAGCAGTGAGAAGCTATTCCATCAATTCCATAGTCAGTCTGAAACCCCCCTTGTTGCTGTTAGGGTTGGGTGGGAGATGATTTCCCCCCCACCCCCTCACACAAGGATTTTCAGGAGTTTGAAGAAGTCTCCAGTTCCAAATGGGCACTTACAACTCAGAATCTGAAATATGAAAAATAACTCATCAAAATAAAGGTTTTAAGACTGTTTTTTCATAGCTGTTTGCTGCAGAAATGCCTGAGGTATCTGAGAGGAAGATGTGTTGAGTGAAGCACCCTGCAAACTGAAAATCAAACAGTCTGCTCGTTGCAACTGGCCCAGTTTAGTAAAATTTACACTTTTGATGAATGAGCCTTTTGGGGATGGGGAAAAAGGTGCAATTCAGGTCACCAGAAAGAGTTTAATCAGTTCTAGGAAGCTCTATGAGAGATGTTGGCTTTGCAGAATGGTGAAGTGACAGAGAGATGTCTCAGCTCCTCCTGCCCTGGCAAACAAGCTGAGCAACAATCCTGGGCTTTATTCCCTGCAGGCTCAAGTAAAAAGCCTTTTTGCTGTTGAAAGTGTGACTGGCCAAAGCACACCCCCCTGGCCTTGGAATTTACCTGCCCTGGGAGCAACCTGAGGCCAATACAGACAACTGGAAAACCCCATGCCCTGGCAGGATTGCACCTGGACATAAGAAAATGGTAAATGCACATGAGTGTAGGGATGCCTTGTCCTGTCCTGGTCTCTGTGCCGTGTTGGGAGCATGTTGATCTTTAATTATATGGCATTTCTTGACAGAAGGGTAAAATGAATTGCTCTTTTTCACTCTGCAAGTGTATGGAATTGGGAAGGTGCTGAGAGCACGTACATGGGTGTTTTAACTGTGGTGTATTCACAGTCTCTGAGGAAAACTGAGCCCAGTTTGTCCCATCTGCATCTGCCCTCCAGTTTGGAGACAGCCTAGAGCCTGTGCTGGAGAAGCTCTTACCCAGGTGTGAAAGTTTGGTTGGCTCTCTGCCAATGGCCAAACCTCACAAGAAAGATTCCCCCCTCCCTCTCCCGAAACAGGAAGAAGCAGCAAGAGAAAATTGAAGAAATATATATATATTTACATATATTAAAATTATATACTAGGTACAATGAGACAGGGACCTCCAAACCACCCCAATAANAATCCTGCCTAGGTTTTGACCCTGGTTACTAAGGAAGGCCTACAAAAACAACCCAGCACACCAGGAGATGTGTTTCAGAGGGAAGAACAGCAGCTTGTAGGTTTTTCTGGAGGAGAGAGAGGTGTGCTTTGCTCGTAGGATAAATCCACCCGTTTTTCATGCTGAGAATCCAGAAATCCTCTTGCAATGTTCAAGCCCACCAGTGGGGATTGACAAGACTGAGGTCTGGAACCTCTCCCTTACCAATGGGAGTCCTTTATCACCTTGTCTCTTATTCCACATCCCTCTGCCCCAGGGTGGTTACAGGAAAAAAGACCCTTCTTCAGCATCTGGGAGCAATTGGAGAAAAATCCATGCCTTTCCCTGGGTGAGTAAATGCAGTAGAGAAAAGGGACAGTAAGAAATGGAGCAAGGAAAGGCAGACCACAGGTAAGGACTCCACCTTTCAGGAAATGCAGAACAGATAGTGCTAAATAAAGCTATTTCATAATGCAGCATAACTTATTTGGCCCAAAGCCATGGTATTGCTGCTTTTTGGACAGCTGTTTCTCTTGTAGTTATTTTCCCACGATGATGAATTTTTGGTGTGTGGGGTTCAGCCACCTCTCCCATGCACGTGCCAAGCTCTGGGAAGTTGTGCTTTGAGAGAACAGACCCCCCTTTCTATTTTCAGGAAGGGTTTGCACGTGATTTGTGAGCTTGGACTACTGGAGTGCCAAATGAAGGCATGCCCAGCAAACAGAAGGACAAGGTGAAATCCAGGAGCCTTCAAAATTAATTACTGGAACAAGAGAGCTGCTGTGAAGTGATGTGAGCTCACGGTAGCTCATTGAGCTGCCTTCAGGTGCAAAGGTATATTTGTTCATGGCTCAGGGTTTTCGTCTCGGTGCTGACAGGGCGATAATTCAGTCCTATAAAGCAGCGAATTATCACTGCCTTCTTAGCATTAATTTCCCTCCCCAACAGACACCATAAAGAAATGAATGCTTCCACCTCAAGGCCTCAGTGCAGAGATTTCCCATGGCAGGCCATGAGTTACAACTCTGTCTCCAAAGACACCCTGTAAATAGCACGTCAGGATCTTAATTCATTAAATAAATTTAATGGCTTACCCAATCCATAACACACAGTATCTTTTAATGCTCCTTCTAAAGAGGCTGTCAGGGCCCTTTTCCTCTCTCTGAGGCTTATGTGGAGCTCATGGCACTGATGGAATGATCCAAATCTCCCCACTTATAAGAAAGTGTGCGTGCAAAGCACCTGAAGCACTCACAGGGCTGTGGGGAGGGACCAGACCTGATATTTTGTCACTCCAGGAGAGCCCCTGTCCCCACAGCCCCATTAGTGGGTACAATTCCTCATGCTGACTGATTGCCTGTCACTAAATGCATGGATGACACCAGAGACAGTGCTGCACTGACACGGGCCCTCTGATGCCTTGTGATGTCCAGGTGACTCACTTCCAGCTGATGGAGTCATAGAATGGGATCACAGAATGGTTTGGATTGGAAAGGACCTTGAAGTCATCTCATTCAAACCCCCTCCATGGGCAGGGACACCTTCCACTAGACCAGGTTGCCCCAAATCCCATCCAGCCTGGCCAGGGAACCTATAGAAGCCCTTCCTGTTGTCCTTTATATCCCTGGCCAGACTCAATTCCAGCTGGGCCTCAGCTCTCCTAACCTTGTCTCTAACTTCCCATACAGTTTGCCTGTATTCCTGCCTGTCCTCGGGTCCACCTTCTGAAAGCTTCTTTTTTTCCCCTCTGAGTTTTCTCAGCAGCTCCTTATCCATCCATGGAGGCCTCCTGGCATTTTTTCCTGACTTCCTCCTTGTCAGGATGCATTGCTCCAAGTTTGGAGGATGTGATCCTTGAATATGAGCCATCAGTCTTGGGCCCCTCTGCCCTCCAGGGCTCTATCCCATGGAATTTTATCGAGTAGGTCACTGAAGATGCCAGTCTGCTCTCCTGAAGTCCAGGGCAGGCAGGTTATTCCTCTTGAGGAGAGAAAGGAGTGTTACCAAGTATTGCTGTGTTTGTCCCTCTTTCTTTCTATCTGGGAACCTTCGTACTTCAAACTCTTTGGTATATGTGGGTATTTTTGTGTGTGTGGATTTCCCAGGGAGGGTGTCCCGTGTTCCTGTGCTGGTTGGTTTCTGCCTTCCCTCCAGCTGATCAGTTTTATGGAGGTGCCTTCAGCTGACAGTGGTGAGGTTTGGGAATCACAGAACATGCTGAGCTGGAAGGGACCCCCAAGGACCATCCAGTCCAACCCTCAGCCCTGCCCAGGCCCATCCCCAAGAGTCACCCCCTGTGCCCCAGAGCATCATCCAAACCCTCCTGGAGCTCTGGCAGCCTTGGGGCTGTGCCCACTGCCCTGGGGAGCCTGGGCAGTGCCCACCACCCTCTGGGGAAAGAAGAGCCTTTCCCTGAGATCCAACCTGAGCCTGCCCTGACACAACTCCAGCCATTCCCTGGCTGTGTCCCTGGTGCCCCCAGAGCAGAGATCAGTGCCTGCCCCTCCTCTGCCCCTCCCCAGGGAGTTGCCCCTGCAATGAGGTCTCCCCTCGGTCTCCTCTTCTCCAGCTGAACCCCCCAAGTGCCCTCAGTGCCCTCCCACGCTGCCCCTGCAGGCTCTCCTTCCTCCCTCTGCTCTGAGGTCACTTCAGGTTTATGATGTGCCTTGAAAGACAAATCCTGAAACTGCAGGAATTTTCACTTTCCAGCCACGTGGGGACACTGCGAGGTGGCAAAGGGCTCGTGTGAGCATGAGAGAGGGGCTTGAAAAATTTAATTTTCCAAGAAAACGCTGAGCTGCTGTGAATATAATAATTAATCCTGAAAGATCTGCCGGAGCCCTGTGGTGTGTTTGTTTCTGCTCTAATTCATGCTGAAACGGGGGAAATTTTGCAAAGATTGTTTTCATTTCTAGCAAGATAATGCCCCTGCTCTGTCCTTTCCTTTTTGATTAACGTAAAAGAGCAGAAGAAAATTAACTTGCTGCTGGACTAATTTAGTGGATGTTTCACCACGGAGCACAATTGGATTGCTGAGTAGTGCCCTGCTGGATGAGACTGACAGGGAGCATGGCAGGGTTTCCTGATTTACTGCTGTTTGGGGCATTGCCAGTTTGATAGAACCTCCAATTTTATTTTTTTGTCTCTTTTTTTTTAAAGGCTTGAGGGGGAAGGGATGGGAAGGAAAGAAAAGATCTCAGTCAGAAAGAGGCTTTGTATTTCTGGTTTTCCTGGTCTGGATTCAAGTGACATTTTCTGCTGAATCCATTACCATGAGTCTGTACAAGTGATACACCAGGTCCCTTTGTCCCCTCTCCCCTTTCGAAGGGGAGAGGTGCCAAGCTGCACCCCAGCTCTGATAAACTTCATAATTAGCTTCCCTAATAAAGCACTTAATTTGAATCTTTAGCCTTTGCTAATTGCAGCAGGAAGTTTTGGCAGAGCGCTTTGCCTACTGCTGTGCCCAGAACTCCCCACGGACCCTGGGAACTGATACCCACCGGCCCCACATCCCCACCAGAGCCCTGTGCTTCAGTTTGTCCCAGCAATTCAGAATGAAAACAATTCTCTATTTTCTCATTAAAAGATGAAAGAGAAGAGCCTTCGCCCGCCCCCAAATTCTCTTGCCTTAAACACCGAGTGATAATTTCGCGCTGAAGAAGCTGCTCCTCTTTCATGGCCCCTGATTAGGAGAGACAATGGGATTAGTTCAAACCAAGTTGAGAGGCCTTGGTGACTCCTTTGCTGGCTAAATTGTGGACGAGGGTGGATAATGGGAGATTGATTAGGGTTAATAGACTTATTTTTACAGGTCACGCCGCACAGCACTCTGGGTTGCGGTGCTCCAACACATATTATTGCAAGCCATAAATCAAGTGGCTTGGAGGGACTTCAGGGCTCCCTCCCTCCCTCTGGATTGTTGGGGAACAATTGACTTTTGTCTCCCTGTTGCCAGTGCTACCACTCCTGCCCCCCAACTCTTGGCAGGGCCTGATCCTGGGGGGCTCAGCACCTTCTCCCCAAAGGCCAAGCCCCTTGTAGAGCTGTGGAGAGGAGCTGGTGCTTGGCTGTGCTGAGAATCACGCAGGATCCGGCCCTGAAAGGGCTCAGTTTGGACAGATGGGGGGTAGGGAAGAGGGGCTGAGCTTTTTAAAGTGTGTTTTGTGAGTTTTCTGCTCTGGGATGAATGGGAACCTTGAAACCAGCTCTGTGGGACTCCCAGGTTTGTTTTCTCTCATTTCTAAGGTTACCGAGCGCGTTCCAGCAGCTGGAACAACTGTGTGGGGCTTGTCACTCCTGCCTGTGCCCCATCCAAATGCCTCCAGCCTGGAGCTTTCCAAAGGCAGAGGGGGAAGGAGTGGCAGGGGGGGCAAGGAATTCCCACAAGGTTTCAGGCTGTTCCGCCTCCAGAGTCTAAACACGACCAGAGAGAGCACAGGAAAAGTCAACACCACTTGTAACCTGATGGGAGCTCTGCTTAAATTTCAGTGCCAGGTCAATGCTAAGCAGAGTTGTTTGTATATATTGGATGTTGCACGTGGATAGTTTTCATTTCGAGAAGCCCCAACAGGTGGGGAAGGTAGGAAAAGCTTATTCTGTGAAATGCATAGCAGGGGTTCTTTCAAGCAGGGTGAGGATCTGGTCTGTCCCACACCAAGAGAAATCCTCACTGGAGTTTTATGCTTTTTGCAAAACGTGAGCTGTTCTGGGTTTATATGGGTGTAGCTTGATCCCAAATGGGAGATCTCATTTTCTGCAGCGGGTACAAGCTCAAAGTACACGAAATTCTTCCACTGCAATTCATGCTACAACAAACTGCAATAAAAATCCCCCCCTTTCCCACAGCATGTCATGGTGTTACAAGTGTTTGCTGCCATAAGCTGTGTCATTAAGTGTCAGGCCTGTGCTAAGTGCTACAGCTAGCTGGAGAATTTTTTTCCACAGGAATAATTACCTAAAGGAAAGCATCCTCTTTGCAAAATCAGAATTTTTTTTTTATGGGGAAATGTTACATTTTTGTTATTTTCCTCCTTCTCTGCCTCTCACTGCAGGAACTGTCACATCAGAAAAGTTCAGTTATTGTTTTCTTGAGGAAAAACATGGGGTTTATTGGGCTTCAGAAAACTCTGTATCTCTGCATGGGAATGCCAGGCTCACTGCTCCTTGTGCTGTGGGATGGTGTGGGCAAAGCCCCTTTGCTTTGGGAAGGCACTGCTGCTCCCATGGCACTGCTGCAACTGGGCACACCAGTGCACTTACTGGTGGTGGTCACGCCTCTGTGGACCCCACAACACACAGAATGATCCAGCGGTCCAGGCTGACAGCAAAAGCAGGATATACATTCCAAGGAAAGCTCTGACATGATCTCAAGGTATTTCTGGCTAGAGATTAGAGCAAAGAGCTTTAACTCCTTAAGCATTTCTAAAGAGCTGACGGCTGCAGTGCGTGAGAATTGCCTTGTGATGATCTGATCTCTTCTATCCTGCTTTTCCAGCCTTTCTTCCCTTCCCGCACCTCGCTAATTGAAGCTTCACGGGGGATATTTTTCAGGCCATGTAAGGATACGTGGAGGCTTTGGGGAAATGATCTTCTCCAAAGAGGATATAGGATTCATTTTAGCGTGGATCAGGTGTCATGCACTTGTATGGAGTTGGAAACAAAAGGAGGCAGAAATAAATGTAAGCACAGCGAGCAGCTGGTGCACCAACCTGCAATGGTGGGATCTTTGCTGTCCCTGTCATAATAACAAATATATTACCAGTTTCTAGCATGGTTTTTTCCAAAGATGATAAAGTACTTCACCATAAAATGACTTGGAATACCCCAGGGTTAGTTGTGTTCTACAGAACAGGGGGTTGTAAACTGGTGGGGGTTGGCCTCTTCTCACAGGTAACCAGTGACAGGACAAGGGAAAAAGGGCCTCAGGCTGTGCCAGGGGAGGGGCAGGTTGGACATCAGGAGGAATTTCTTTCTGGAAAAGGTGGTCAGGCATTGGAAGAGGCTGTCCCAGGAGGTGGTGGAATCCCCATCCCTGGAGGTGTCCAAGGAATGACTGGCCATGATATTCAGTGCTCTGGGCTGGATGACAAATTGGAGTTTGGTCACAAGGTGGACTTGATTGTCTTGGAGATCTTTTCCAACCTGAATGTTTCTATGATTCTTTATAATTGATGAATCTGAGTCAGCAAGCTGTTACATGGTGTGCCCAGGATCATCCAACTGTCCAGTGGGAAAGGCCTTGGAGTTCCTTCACTCCCTGGATGGGTCTGACAGCGTCAAGGGCTTCAGAGAACCACAGAATCCCAGAATGTTTTGGGTTGGAAGGGACCTTAAAGACCAACCATTCCAACCCCTTGCCATGGGAAGGGGCACTTTCCATTGTACAAGATTGCTGAGATGGATGAGTGTAAAAGAATTTAAAATCCCCTCCTAAACCAAAGCACACTTTGCCTCATAAAAATGTGGGTCATCTTGTCAAAGGTATTTGCCACACCCCACTTTGCCACATCGCCTGTCCTGAGAACACAGGAGTGCCTGTCTGGCAGAAACTGCCCAAAGCACATAAACACAAAATGAAACGTTAATCCCAGTGTTTCACCGTGCCTTGGGAAGTGCCAGGGTGATCCATGAAGGAACAAGTTCAGTGCTGGTGGCTGCAGCCTGTCCCAGGCTGGGTCACTGCGTGTTCCTGCAGCCCCAGCTTGAGGAACACGATGATTTACTGATGGATGAGATCACCGGGAGCAGCCCTTTTTTTGTGGATTTCCCTCCCTTTTTTACACTGAGGCTGTAATTGCTCTCAGCGCCCACTCAAACACAGAACAGCCTCCCCAGCACTTCTGATGTGACTCTCCTTTCCAAAAATGTCCTTGCAAGCAGCATTTCCTTCCTGTGAATGTTTGCAAAAACGAACCAAACGGTTCCCAGAGCTGCTGGAATACGTTGGCATGTCTTTATGCAAATTGAGAGCTGCAAATACTTTTTGGCAGTCTTGTCCTGCCTCACAGCAGTAAATGTAGGTGAAGTCGATGACAACTTTATAATAACAATGAAATCCGGGCAGATCAAGCATGTGTATCACATGTTATGTCTTCACTATTAAAGGAGAGGTGTTTTTACACAGAGATAATTACTAGAGATATCCACCTCGGTGTACATTGCAAACAGTGATAAGATAGTGTTACCTACAAGTGACTGGCTGCCTTTTCTTCACGAGGTATATCTAGGCAAAATCTATAATTCTTTGTCTAGACAATGATCTCAGAACAGGAGAATGAACTTCAATTAGCTGTTTTGATGGGAAAAACCTTTTGTGTAATGGAGACAAAGCCAGAGCACTTATGAGCAACCCTACAATAACAAACCTGTGTATGTATAAACACAGGAGATAGGGCAGGGGGTGGCAACAGCGAGAGGATTTGATTTCAAAGTGTCACGCAGTTGTTCCAAATGTTGGCAAGCACCTGCCTTCGTGGTGGGGTGAGAGGCAGACTTTGCAGTTCTCTGTCCACAGCTCGTGTCAAAGAGGAAGGACAGGGAGCGTTTTGCCTGCTTGTAGTGCCTTTGGAAAGTTCTAAACTGGGCAATAGGAAGAAGTGAATGCAAAAACCACATGGCCATGTGTTTAAAGAGCTGGCAGGGCTGTGGTAGTAAATTCTGCTGGGGAAAGGAACCATTTTAAGTCATCTTTGGCTTTAAGTCATCATTTAAGGCATCTTTGGGGCTCAAACCTCTGCCCTTGCTGCAATCATGGGCCCTGAAATGCTACAGTCAAGAATGGCTGATGCTCTTCAAATAAAAATCTGGATTTTCAGGCTGGTTCTGTACAGGGTGTGAACTCCCTGAGTGCAGACCCTTCAGAGGGTGTCCAGGGACACACACACCCCCCCCTCCATCACTGGGGTGCTGAGTGTGGCACATGATGCTCAATAACTGATGTCATATCAAGGCTACCTAATCAAACAGGTTGGGCTTCTCTGCTTTCACAGCCCAGCTCTGGTGGAAACACAACTTCTGTTGAGTGTGAATAGCACCTAGAAAAGAAAACCAACACTCCAGAAAGATCTTATTTTCCCTTTTCCTTTCTGCAAAAAGGAGGAAGAGGACAAAAGCACAAGGTATTGGCTGTTCAGTACAACTCCAGCTCTTGATTTTGCACCATGATGAGGGTTAGAATGTTAAAATTTAGTCTTATTTGGATGAAATATAAGAAGTCCTGGTGCTTGATAAGATCTTGTTGAGATTGGTGTAAGCTGTTTAAGTTCCAGTACTGCCCGGAGCCCTCCCTGGACCCAGACTCTCAGCTTTACACAGACACAGAGCAAGAAGCATTCTCTGGACTGAACATCTCCCAGCCCTGGAGCTGTAACTCTCTGCAGCTTTGGTGTTTTCTCACAGCTGCTTCTCCCAGGGCTCTGATGCTGCTCATGAACATCCATGTCCAACATTCCCACGTTGGGAGGTTGGAGCAGCACAGGAGTGTGTAGGAAGGGACACAGGAGGAGAGCACAGCAAGCAGCACCTTCTCTGCTGACAACTCCTAAGAGAGTGCAGAAGAAAGTAAACCTGAAAAGTGAGTGCCCCTTGTGAATGACAAAGTTTTGCACATGGATGAGAAGCTAAGCTGAAGCAGTTCTGCTCTGGGAATGGCTGGTGCCAGCGCAAGGATCAGGAATTCTGTGCTTATTCCCAGTGCCATCCCTGTGGTCCCCTCTGAGCTCACAAACAGGGGCTTTGGCTGGAGCCTTTGCCACCACACCCTGAGCTGAGCAGTGCTGGGAAGGAGGCTAGACTGGGGCTGAGGTTGTGTCTGTGGGTTTGGGTGCCCAAGCAGAGCCTCTGATTGCTTAGGGCTCCTCTGTACACAGACCCTACTGGGTCCCTGGGCCTCCTAAGGCACCTGCCTCGCTCCACTGACCAAGCCCCTCACTCAGAAACCTGAATTTGGATGCTTAGACACATCCAGAAGGGCTGGGGCACATAGGAAAGCCAAGGAATTGCTGCAAAAAAAAGGGCATCCAGTCTGGAAAAGCGTAATTCAATGAACATGTCCTGTCAGGCTGAGTGACTTTTGTTCCTGAAGACTTTGGTCAGGAGGGAGGTTGGTATTTGTGTCAGGGGTTGATCCTGAGGGCAGCAACCTGTGAAGGGACAGCAGTGGGTGCAGAAGGAAAGGGCTGTGGAGAGATCAGTGTGTGTGCACATGGCTTCCACACCTGCAGCCTCTTGTACAGAGCTCATTTAGGGTTAGAAATGTGAAGTTGTCAGAGGCTGTGAAAGAGGACAAACAGGCCCTGCTACCCCAGAGTCCAACCATGGGTGTCCATCCCACAGCACTGAAAGCCTGTGGGATGTGGGATGTGTCCCACTGTCTCACTGTGGGCTGTTGAGTTCTTTCCCTGTGCAGAAGGTTATTCTCAGAAAGAGTGGCTGCTCTGCTCCATCCACCCCCTCGGTGCTCTCCTTAATCCCAGCTTTCTCCCCTCAGAAAAGACCCTGATACTGGGCAGGTTTCCAAGGGATATCCATGGGAGTGAATGGAAGAGCTTGAGGTTTTGCAGGTTTTTGTGAATCAGCTCTCACACCAACTGCAGCCCATGGGATATCCCTTGGGGGGGACCTTCTGCTCCTCTTCAAAGCAGAGCATTAAATATATTTCAGCTTTCGTGTCGACTTCAGTGCGGACTCAGATCACTCATCAAAGATGACTTTTGATCAGACTCCCCTTGGGAGGGTCCTCTCAGCAGTAGATTTGAACCAGGGAGGGACAAAAGAAAGACAAGATGAGGAAATAGTAATACGCTTTAAGCATTGCCCTTCATTAATATCTTCAATAAACAAACATGTACATCTGAATATGACTTTCTCTTACACACCCACTGTTATCACTCAGCTATATTCCACATGAAAGCACACTTGTCAGAAGCCATTTCAGCTCCCATCCCAAGTTAATATATTAGCACTCATTTCATTTGCATTTTAATGGCGAGACTACACTTTTCAAATAAATGACTGCACTTTATCAAAGGATTACTTCATTTTGACTGTAATGCTGCTCTGCTGTGCAGGAATCGGGGAGGGAGGAGGTTGAAAAAAGCCCTGCAAAGCAGAGCCACTGGGTTCAAGAGCTCCAGCCCTGCTCTTTGCAACTCCAGCTCAGTAATGAGGGGGAAAATAGCAATGCTGAAGTGTCCTGGCTGCTGCTCCTGGGCTGGAGGGAGATGCTGATTATGTAATTTCACTCCCACATTTTGTTATGTGCATGGATTCCTCCAAGGAACATCATTAAGGGCTATAGGTGGCCTGAAATGAACCTGTGGATAGAAATCCCTGGGGTTTCTCTCTATCCAGGCTTTGAAACTCCACTGTGTAGCTGAAACTTGTTCTAATGGAGGGCCTGTTTCCCTGGCAGATCAGAGCAGCCTCCTGTGGAGAAGGGGCAGGATCCAGCACCCCTGACTCAGAGGAGGGCTCAGCTAGAAGGTTCTAGGACTAAAAAGCCAGAAGATATACATAAAAATAAAATTGTCATTTATTTAAGAGGTAGAAAGACATGCAAAGGCACACGTGGCATGCTAAATCTCCAGGCAGTAAATAAAGTAAGAGAAAAGCAGGAATGGAAAATGCAGTCTGCATGGTGAGAAACTCTGATTCCAGAACAGCACTGATTCCCATCTTCCCAGGGGAAACAAGCAGAATATGTCTGGATGTTTCTGGTGTTGATGCCTGCCTTGTCCCAGGATGGAACATTCCAGGTGCCAGCAGAGGAGCTGCCAACCCTTTAAGGGCCCAGGCTGGCTGGTGAGGGACTGGAGGGAGATAAAGGTGGAAACAGCCCCAGGTGGGGGTTCTGGAGGGAGGGGTGTTGTGGCAACACCGTGGGAAAGCAGCTGAAAAGCTCTGGGGGGGCTCCTGCACAAGGCTCAGCATCCCTGGGGGTGGGGGTGGTGGGATCTGCCTGGGAAAGGGGTGGAAATCCATGAGCCTAAAGGGTTTTTCTGGCCACTTATTTTTCCTCTGAAGTCTTCCCCTTGCCCGAGTGCTGGGAGAGTTTGGAGGTGGCAGTGATGTCCCCAGCTCCTCCTTTCCTGCTGAGTTGAACACCTGGAAATGTGGTGGAAAGTTGCCCAGGTTCGGTGCTTGCTGTTTAATATCGGGCTGCGTGCAAAGGTTTCTCCAGCTGAAAGAAAAATACCACCAAATTTTAAATTTCCTCCTTTCTTGTGATTGTAATTTCATTTATTAGCTTCTGCTTGCTGTAGAAAGCTGGTTCATATGGCCCCAATGACTGGGTAGGCAATCAAATTATCCTTAAACATCAGGAAGTTTTATTTTAAAACTTAAGTCAATCTTTGGCTTGAATTGGAATAAAAGCAAGGTGTCATGTTCCATTTGTTGATGGGAATGCTGCTGTGGCAAATACTATAAAAACAACAAAAAAAAAGAAGTCTGTGGATTAAACCCTGCATTAAATGAGGTAGGATAATGAAGTGATCTGGAGCCATTATTTGCAACCCAGGCTGTGATAATGAAGGATAGAGGAGCCCTAATGTGTGAAATGGTAGTGGAGATAATAAAAACCTCTAGTAGCTTTCCTTCTTATTTTATTTTATTAATTTTTTTTTAATCCTCTGCTACAAATCAGTGCATTTTTCTAACAAACCAGCCATGAGCTGCCAAGGAACCCCCTCCAATACCTGTTTGTACCAGGGCTTCATCATGGCTAAAATCCAAGTGGTTCGTAACTAGAGGTGCTTTATTTCATCAGGAGTTTACAAGCTGGCAAAGTTTGTCCAGCCCAGGAGATGAAAGACCATGGATGGAAACAGCAGATTCTTCAGGAGTGGCTCCAGGCTGAGGTGAGAGGATTTCTCTTTCCTCATGTCCTGTGGTGGCATCCTGGGAGTCAAAGGCTCTAGACCAGTGAGCACTGAGGTACAACAGGAGTTACCTGTGGGGATAAACTGGTGCTGAGGAGCTGAATTTCCTATTTTATACCTTTTGGAGCTTTTTCTGTTGGGATGTTTCTAGTTTGACCTTATGGCTTGGTCTCCTGTAGGAGCTGAGGCACGTTGGGTGCATCTTCTGTTTGGGGTTTTGTCTCCATGGAGTGTCCTCATTTTTAGGATGTGCCTTCCCTCATGGTTTAGATCTCTGCCCCTCCATCCCTCCTGGACTGGGGAAAAGGGGACAAACCAGCCCTGCCCCAGCACAGCAGCCTGGCTGTGTTATAGCTCAGGAGAGTTGCAGCAAATTGGCTGATTAATTGATTAATTGCCTTGAGGACTCTGCACAGAGCAACAGGCATTGCTGGAAGGGCTGTTGGAATGTGAGGATCACTCTGAGATGGAGCCCACAGGACGATGGGGAGAGGGATACCAGCTGGTGGTTGGTCTCCTACTGCCAATTTGAAGTAGGTAGGAGAAATCCTGATGGAAATCATGAGGTTCCTGCTAATTCTGCTGGTGAACTGTCTGTGATTTACCCCTGGGCTGTGCTTGTGCCCTGAAGGACCCAAATAACCTCTGGGCTGCAGCTTTTCTAGCAGGGCACAGGCAGAGGGTTTTGCTGGTAAACTCACCCAGTGCTGGTGCAGGTGCAGAATAATTGCAGGGGTGAGGCTGAGCCCAGGGAGGGATAAGAGCCCATCACTGGGGCCTCTTGCTCAAAACTGTCCCGCTCCAGGTCACACTGAGGTGACAATCTGCACCTTTACTGGCAAACCTCCAGCAAATACCGAGGACTTAACTTGTTACTCATCAATATTTCAGTTATTACACTTCTTACCACACGCCTCAACTGTTTCACAAACACTGGCTCGAAATCCCCTGAACATGTTTGAAATAATTCCTTAGGCATGCATGGACAGAGCTGCCTGCATTCCTCCTTGGATATATCTAATGCTGCTGAAGCCTGGGATGACTCTGGGGCTGGCTGTGCTTATACCACAAAATCTCTTTTGCATTGCCCAGGATTTGAGTTGTGTAATTCCCAAAAAGCTGAGGCAGGCAGCGGGGCTTAGGGATCACTCCACGAGCCTGGAGCAGGAGGAGCTTTGCACACACACACACACACACACATCCATCCCAAAGTGGAGGTGACAGGACACCTCCAAGAGCACAGCCTGGGAAAAATCCCTTGGCTGTGATGTTTGGCACAGATTCAGGGAGCTGCTCCTCTTGCTGGGGACTGACAGATGCTGCCCTGCCCTGCTTGATAGATGAAGGTTACAGCTCCACGGGGCTTTCCAGCCTGGTCCTGGGGCTCGCTCCCTCTTTGTTCAGCTGATATCCCCAGATGGCCTTTGTGTTCTGACCCTCTTCTTTCCCTGACCACTGACTTCCAAGTGCCATCCATCTTTCCCAGGGTTTGACAGAGTGGGGAGCAGCAGGCTCACCCCACAGGGGAGATTTGTCCTCATGCTGTGCTGGGATGTTTTGGAAGAAGTCAGTGTACTGTGTTATCAGCATTACCAAGTCTTGGCCCTCAAGGGGCATTGTGGTGGCAGCAGACAGGTCTTCTGCTCCTCTCCACTTCCATGCTCTGCTGCTTTGTGTAGCTGGGGGGCTGCACATCTGAGATAGTTCTTCAGTTCCCTTGAGAAGCCAAGCATGGGGTCAGGGCACATCCATCCACGCGGGAGAAGCCTGAGCTGAGCCTGCCCATGTGCATCATGCTCAAGTTGGTGGGAAATGATGGTATTTGGGTCCTGGGATGAGCCTGTTGCTCTCCATGGGTGTTCTTCACGCTGTGTGTAATCTAAGGGAGAACTCCAGAGACCAGCAGTGCCACAGCAGTGACACTGACGTACAAAACAAGGTAAATTCCAGCTCCCCGCTGTGCTGAGATGTGCCCTTCAGCTGCTCTGAGAGGACCGTGGTGTCCCCTGCTTCAAGATGTGTTATAGGCAGAAAGCTGGTTAAGGAATCCAGGAAACCTCTGATAGGTTAAGGATGTAAATCTGAGAGATCTGGGCAGGGTGAATCAGCTCAGGCTCAAAATGTGGTGTCTTCTGTCAGCTGGAGGGACAGTCAGATGCTGCACGTGTGGTAATGCTCCCAGTCCCATTGCACCCCTAAATGAGTGTTCAGTGCCTGCATTTACATACACAACTACTTGCACTTCTGTTTGCTCTGTGTGTGTACAAATTAAGGGGTTTTGTTTATTTGTTGGTGTTTTGCCTCTTTTTTTTTTTTAACGAGACCTAAATTTGCATGTCAAAAGAACTGTAGAACGTATAATATGAGGGATTTACAAGGCATTTTCTAGTTCAGTGCCTAATCCATGCAGGATCAGCTCCACCTTTGTCACGCTGAGAGATTTTTGTCTAACTAACTCTTACAGTGATGAGAGGTTCAAGCTTTCAGTGAGGGCTGGTTTAACTGAACCCCCTGGCACCCCACCTTGGGGAAAAATGGGAGTGGGATCCCAGCAGGGTGGGAAATGATCCGTGCTGTGACTGGGGAGGGGTACCTGGCTGAGAGTTGCCAGGTGTGTCCCCATATTTGGATTCTGCTTGGGAGATGCCCCCATCCTTGCAATGGTAAAACAAGCTGTGACTAATATTTTACAAGTGCTGTGTTAATCAGGAAGTGATTTTTGTAAATAATCCTTATTTTCCACCTCTCCTTCTCCCAAAAGAGGGGATGACTTGGTCCTAAGAGCAGATCCCCAGGAGATCCTGTAAGTTAGAATGTCCCCTTGCTCCAAATACCTTCCTGTAACAGCTACATTTAACATGTGCCAGGCAGCTTGTAGTATAACTTGTGCTCTCCTTACTGCCAGTGATGCTGGACTGAATGCCTTTGAGAGATCCAAGTGCACACTCTCAGCACAGTTGGCTTATCCAGAGAGCCTATAATTTTGTAAAAAATACCCCAAAACCTTGATTTGACAACCCCACTAAAAGCAAGGTTTGTGGTGACTTGTGTGTGAGCTTGAAAATGCCTGCTAGTCTTAAATGTGCTAAATCTTGTGTGGTAACATCAGGGCTCATTGTGCTGTAGTTCTGCAGGTTGAGTGTTTTGCTCTTTTAAATGTTGGAATTATGTTACTGCAATCTAATCCCTTGGGACTGCTTGTAGTCTTGAAGAGCTGGGAACAAGAAATCACAGTTCCAGGGCTCTCCAGACAGTTCTTTGGAGACTCTTGGGAGTAACTACACAGTTCCAGTAGAGTTGTTGTGCTTTCATTGTGCTATCTCTCCCTCTCCGCTGAAATGCAGCAATTAAAGCTACAGCTCAGCCCAGTTGTGCTCCTGTCTGGCCCTGAAGTGTGTGACTCCAGGAATGACTATGCTGGGAGAAAAGAAAATGCAAAAGAGTAAGTGACTATGCCAGAATTATCATTAAAATAAAGCTATTACTGTACTTTTCCAGCCTCCAAAATTAAGGTTACAGATGATAAAGCAGCAGTGGTGCTATGAGCCTTTTTCAAGTAGGGTTTTATTCCTAACCCAGGCTTAGTTTTGAGCAATTGTACTGGACAACCCTTCCATTTCCATAGCAAGAGAGCTCACATTTTAAGTGTTGCCTTATGGGGGTTTCTTTGCATCCTTAATGCCTTGCCATTCAATAGCTCTGTGCTTTGCAGAGCCCCGGAGATAAAAGAACCAATATTGCTTCAAAGGTTATTTCTAGCACAGGAGTAGTTAAGAAACCGTCTGCACACAAATGACAAATTATTGTAATCTGAACAAAGAGCAGGGCAGGAAAGATTCCACCAGTTAGAAACTTAAAAGAAGCAATAGGCAAAGATTAAAAGATGGATTAAAAGAAGAGCTCTGATGTTCCCAAATGCAGCACTGGGGCTAATTGGTACAAATGAGAGACTATTCAGGAGCAGACTCGAAGATGAATTGCCAAGTTCTCCTCCTTCTCCCCTGAGCTGTCGTGGCCCCTCGTGCAGCACGGCCAGGGCTCTGTGAATTCTCTAATTCACACGTGCTCACAGCACTGCTGGGAATCCTGCGCTCCTGGGCTGGTCCTGCCTGCCTTGACAGGGAGGGGGAGGCTGAGCTTGCACTGCCTCAGCTGTGAAATCAGAAGGAAAATATTCCTGTGTAGTGCATTTCTTTCCTAATCTCATTTTATCAGCCCGGCTGGCAACTTTCACTGCATGGTGGGAATAACACTCCTGCAGGAATTACTCCAGAATTTGGAGATGTGGGATGACAGAGCACAGTGCTCCTTTCTGTCCTTAAAATCTGCAAGTGGCCTTTTGCTCCCATGTGAGCAACGACAAAATTCCCTGAAGCTTGAGGACACTTTTGCTTGAGTAGAGCAGCTGGGTGGGCAAGTCAGGTAGTGGCTCCTGGGTTTTAATTTCTGGGATTCCTGTGCAAAAAGCAGGTGCCTGGTATGGAAGGCTGTATTTGAGGCAATGCCAGAGAGGACATATCTTGGTGTTTGTCAAACACAGGCTTCTTCTGGTGAGTGAGAATATGTCTTTTGGCATTGCCCCTCCAGTCTTTGGGAGCCCCAGCAGCAGGAGCTGTGGGATTCACCAGTGGAAGTGCTTCAGCTGACCAAAAGGGAGTTGTCTCCTGCTTTTCTCACAGTGGCTTTTATTTGTTAGACATGTAAGAAGAGTGTGTGACATGAGAACATGCTGCTGGAAGGCTCTTCAGGGAGAAGCATTGAGGAAAACAAGAGCCTACAGAGACATGAGCAGATATCCCTGCGGGCACAGCCAGGACCACCAGAGCTCATGGCAGCACTCACAGCATTCCTCATAGAGAGCTTTTGGGTGTGGAAATTCAAGCCAAACCCTCAAGGTCTGCTTAGTTTGAGTGTGAAAGCTTGATTTGCATTCTAGTTATCACTAGGCTTGCCTGGCACTTTGTCTGTTGTTAATCAACCCTTTGCAGAGCCTGGCCTGCTTTTAGCTTGGCAGCAGGACCCGTGCCTGGGCAGTTTACCTTGGCTTTGCATTTCATTGCAAATCAAATGTGTGATAAGTGTAGAGAGTGTCTGGGCTGCATTTGAGAGATGCCATTACGTTGCTTGTTTGGAGCTGTGTGTGTGACAAGGTCATCCCATCTCCTAAAGAGCACAAATCTCATATTGACACCCAGCAGGGATTGTGGGAGGCAGAGATGTAGGGATTGCTGCAGCCCATGGAGCACCGAGATCCCCTACATGGTTTATCCATAAAGTACCTGTCTTTTTCTCTAATTTGGTGTTTTTCAAGCTGTAAACTCACTGGGTGTCTCTGCCCTGGCACTGCCAAACACATCACCTCCTCCTGAAGGCAGTTTTAGGTGCCAGTGGTGTACAGTGGATCAAAACCATTGCTGCATTGAGGGGCAGCACCTTCTGCAGCTCCTGGCTTAGGGCTGGTTCTGATTTGGGGACTGCACAGTGGGGATATGGGCTTTTGTCTCCTTCCATCCTTGGTACTCAGCTTAAAGAGCTGCTGCTGCCTGGCAAGGTCCTGGTGCTTTGGGACCTTGTTATGCCCTGGTGTTCTCTCCAGACTGGCTCACCCCTGACCCCCAAGCCTGTTCTTTCATTCCCTTTGGAAAGATCTGAGCCCTTTGGAGTTTTACCCCATTGGGTGCCAGCTCAGCTCCCTGTTAAACTGAGAGCAAACCTCTCTGTGGTTTCTGCAGCAACTGACTCAGCCTTGGAGTTCTTGGGGGCATCTCATCCTTGGGTCAGTGTCACCTTGCTGCAGGAACAGGAGCAACCCAGGCGCTGGAGGTTCTCTGAAGCCTGAAGTTGTCTAATTGCACTTGCTGTGCTGCCTCCTCTCCTCTGGAGACCTGTCCCAAGGACCATGCACCTCCCAGTGATGGACAAGGAGCAACTCAAGGCACACAAGGCCTTCAGAGTTTCTCCCCCCTGCTCTGATCACAAGATAATTTTCCTGCATCCAGGGATTTTTTTCTGGAAATCTATCTGCCTACAGACATTTCAAAAACCAGGAGGAACCTCACGCTGTCAGCCCTTAGAGACTGTTTTTCTGTTGTGCAGACCCACAGCAATGTGACAAACACGCTTTACTGATGCATTTGGTGGCCACTGATGCAGTTGTTGGTTGCAATGGGCCAAGAGGTGATGATATGATGGGCTGGATCTTTACAGTGTCCCACATGCTGTGGCTCTGCTTGGGTGGAGTTGCAGAAACCCCAATTTCTGCTTCATCCCCTGTCAATATCTGAGTCTGAAAAGTATTGGTGTCTCATCAACTGAGCAAAAACTGCATGAGCTCCACCCTGACAAGTTTTGACTTAGAAAGAGGATGTGGAGGTGCAGAGAATTTTCTCTGGGAAATTATATCTGTATCCACTGCAAAATGTTCCTGTCCTGGACTGTAAGAGCCTGAATCCTGTCATGGTTTCCACTCACCGCTGTGTGCTGTAACCCAAAACAGACCTGGAGATCTGGAGTTTTGACATAAGAAACATGGAAACCAGCTATGATTTGGCTATTCCAGTCCCAGGGAAAAAACCAGCAGAGCTTCATGATGAAGTGTTGGAGCTCTTGCGGGTAATTAAAAGACACAGAAGTTTACCAAGCTATGTAGGGCAGTGCAGCTTCTGAGGGCCCACGGGGTCTATTGCATAGCTGATTGTATTTAAATGATACCATCCATTTCCTAGGCACTCTAGAGGAGATTTGGGCTCATTACTTAATCAGAATTATTTCTCATTGTCCATTGCAGTAGTAAGAAAGCCAATAGATACTTTGCCTTGACACCATAATAGTTCATAGAATTATAGAACCCCAGAAGGGTTTGGTTGGAAGGGACTTTTAAGGTCATCCCATCCCACCCCCTGCCATGGGCAGGGACACCTCCCACCAGCCCAGGTTGCTCCAAGCCCCATCCAACCTGGCCTTGGGCATTTAAGAGAAAGGAATCTGTCTGTCAAGTGCTAAGTAGTTCTTCTATATTTTGAATAATTAAACTCTTCTTGGTCTTTATAATCCCATGGCAATTTACTTGTCCTGTGATTGGGCAGATTTGATTCTGGGACTCTGGTTTGGAAAGGCTTGTTAAAAATGTAGAAAGGAAAAAAGAAATAGAAATTGCCATAAATCTGGGCATGAAGGTTGCTTGTTACATAGGCATAAAGTACCTGGAGAGTGATTAGTGCCCTTCTGTTTTGATACTAAAATGGCTCATCAGTGACAGATGAAGTCCCTGCTCCGAGTGACAATATCCATTTGGGGCTGTTTGGGCTCTGGTTATGGTGATGTGATGGGTCCTTGCTGTTCCTTCTGGGGTGAGAGGGACTCATGGAGCCTTCCCCTGTCACCTGGGCAGGTTCCTGCCAGGCTGCCCTGGTTTTTCACTGGTTTTATGTGTTATTTTGCCTTCAGGCCAGTCACTGTTTGCCTGGACAGTGGTTGGGTGAGGTATTTTGTGGAGTGCTCTTTGAGACAAGGTCACCTCCTTCCAGGTGGTGTCAAACCACACACACCTTGAAGGCTTAAAATCGAAGTTGAGATGATCTTTACAGAGCTGAGAAACTTGTAATAAATTTATTGTGTTTTTGTGTCCAGAAATCCTTGGTGGAGGATTTTTCTCACTGTTGGGAGACCCTGATTACCTCTGTTCATCTGTGGGACCTCATGCCACCTTCTCCCTCAACACTCAGAAATGCTTTTACATCAGGGCACCTGAGCTGGGATATGGGTTGTAAATGCATAAAAAGCCACAGTGAGAGTTACTCCCCCTCTTCACAATGTTGCCATTACACTGAAGAAACACTCTATAGCCACATAATAAAGATGATTCTTACAAATGGAGAAACAGAGGGGAAGAGTTTTCAATCAAATTTTAATGCGTAGCTACTGCCTGGGCTGACAGAGGGAATATCTCCAGAACTTCTGGGAGCAAGAGAAAACAGATTTCCATTGCAATAACTGTCTGTTCCAGCTCTGTTTTAGCACCCTTGAGAAATGCCTGTGCACACACCTTAAATACTTGCAGGCATATTGAACAAACCTGTTCAAATAACTCCCCTGATTAAACATGTCATTACTCGAGGTTAACTCTGCATATGTATGCTCTGCTGGGGTTAAAGGAGGGCTGAATTCCTTGGATTTAAACCTGCCCTGACTAATTTTAGCAGGTTCTATAAATAGCCCTACCAAATACTTGAGCAATTCATGTTCTACTCTCTAAAGGCAGAAAAGGTTTCTTAGGTAATGGAAAGAGTGGTGATTAGTGAGGGTTGGGGATGAAAAGAGGATATGAAAGTAGCATAGAAATCCTTTCATATATCACTCGCTGTTCCTGAGGCATTTTCTTCTCCTTGTCTTGACTTTAAATTTCCCTGTAGTATGTGAGGAATCTGCCTCTTAAATTGACACTCTCCAAAATTATTTTACCTTGCCTTTCTATGTGAAAATATACTTTCCTCCTGAGCTGTGCTTGGCAGAAATGGGGAAACTGCTTTATAAAATAAAATTAAAAAAAAAAATCAATCTCAGAATATTGATTTGAATCTTTATAGAAACATTTTAGGCTAGTTTGAGTCCCTGCTGTGTTCACCTAGGGAGCCATACACAGGCAAAGCAATTCATTTCATCCAAGTTTTTAGCTACCAAAAATGAGGCATTTGGTGTTAAGGCAGTTGTTGAGGTTTCTGTGGTCGGTGCTGCTGAAGGAACAGCCTTGGGGGTAGTTTGTGTTGTAAGGGATGAATCAGCCCCTCAAAGTGCCTGACTCTTTCCATGGGCAGGGGAGAGACTCAATGACTGATGAGTTGTGACACCCAAGGACTGACCAAGGTGTTTAAAAACAGGTGTCCAGGGCTGTTTTAGACACAATATCACATGCAAGGTGCATGCAATGAACTGGGAGATGCAGTTGCTCTGGGAGATCCTCAGAAGAGATGCTCACCTCCCTCTGGACCCCAGGAGAGGGAAGTTTAACATTTGACTTGGAAATTGTTTAAGCACATAAATCCCATGCCTTAATGCTTAGACATCTCAAATCTGGTCAGGGGCATCACTGAGTGTTTTACTGGCTTTCATAACCTTAGGAGCTGGAGGGACATGGGTGAAGTCCAACCCTCACCTACTCTTCAAAAAGAGCTCATGGAGCTTTGGGGAGGCAACTTCCATGGGCATGACCTTCTGGATTGGCCTACAGGGGGCTCAGTTTAGCTATTTGTGTCAAAGCCTTATGTCCCTTCTGATGTCCTGATGGTCCCCAGGGGTTTTGGGGTGAGGCAGAGCTGGTTCCCTCAGGCCCAGGGTGCTGGTGTATAATAAATATGTACCACAAGGTGTTTCCAGGATCAGTGGAATGCAGATGTTGGTTTGAAGGCTGGACTTGATGACCTTAAAGGCCTTTTCAGTCTTAATAATTCTATGAATCCTGTGCTTGTGCTGAATATGGGCTGAGATCAACGTAATCCCACTAGTTTGTTGTTATTCCTTAAAGTTGTGTTACTGAAGTCTCAGGGGTGTGCACAGGGACATGTTCCTGAGCAGGGATAATAGTCACCCTGATTTACTCTCTGCAGAAATATGGTGAGATTTGGAGCCAGCTAATATATCAGAATTGAGTCTGAAGCCATTAGTTGCAGTAAAACACTGAGATATTTGGCTGGAAGTCAAATATTCCAGATCAGCTGCAGTGGCTCACCAGAGGTTTCCCTGCTGCCCTGGTCTTGTTGCTTCACAGCCTTTGAGGATCGAGCTCCTGGCCTTTAAAACAACCAGCAGGGAAGAAAAAGGTGGAACACAGACCCTCAGCAACACCTGTAGCAAACAACAAGTACATTCTCAAAGTTACATCGCAGCTTAATTAAAGGGGGAGAGGCCTGTCAGACTTAATTTATTTTTAAAAGCCCCATCAAATTTAATTTGTGAGAGCAGCTATTCCATCTGCTTCCAGGCATTATCTCTGGAGTTCAGGGGAAAAACATATGTCTTGTGGTTAATAAGAATTTGTTTTAATGGATCATATGACTGGGTGATTAATAACTGCTCCACTCTGATTGTTCTCATTATAAGGAGAACACGCAGCCCTTCTGCCCAGCCCCAACCTATTGTGAAAAGAGATCATAAAATGGGAGATGAAAAATTCCTCTGGTTGAGATGAAAGCAGATGGATCAAGGGGCTGGCTGCTCGGAGCTGTGCTGGGAGAGCGGCTTCCTATGGTTCTTATTATTCCTCGTTTGGGATTATATATCAGTTCATCAAATGTGCACAAAGCAGGGCACTTCGGGCTGTATTTAGGCGTGGAACTTGAGCTGATGTCTGGCTGCCAGAGGCGCTGGGCTGGCATTCGGGAGGTCCTGACTAAATCCCTCCTTTCCACAGCCCCCGCTCTGGAAGCTCAGGCAAGAAAACCCCTCTAGAAATAGAATCCACAAGGAAATATCCCCCATGGAGATGAGAATGGCCTCACCAGATTTCCCTCTTTCACTGCCTTGCTCCTAGTTTTAACTCCAAAAACTCAACATCTCCGTGGAGCTGCACCACATTTCCACGAGAGCAAACGAGATGAGAACACGACCCTCCTGTTTAATTGGCCAACTGGTGCTTTCATTTCATGCAACAACCAAATCCAGAGCGATTCATCATATTTGCTTTCATGATATGCTGGCTGGCTATTGGAAACGTTTGTTGTTTGGCAGATATTCAACCCAGTTACTTCAGAGGAAATTCCACGTATTAAAAAGAGCCCGGCGATTAAGTTTATCATCATCCCCGCGTCTCATTTTCTCCGTTAGCAATGAAAGCTTGAAAGAGAGAAATTTATTTGCTTGTTTGGAAAAGCACGAGTTGAAATGTGCTCCCAGGCAGGAAATAAAGAGACATTATTACTCCATAGCCCCCCCCGGGGGGAGATGGCAGCCGGTCAGGCATGTGGTCCCGGGGGTCATAAAGCAACACAAACCGGAACAGGTAACTGGTGTCATTTGGGCTTTGATTTGCTTTTTCAGTGTTAACCTCATGTTAACCTTCAGAGCAAGAGGTCAGGGAAAGGTTGCAGCCTCAGATGCTGGAAAAAGGAGCTTTGCCTGCCTGAAATGAACAGCCCCTCGCAAAGCCTGTGGAGTTGGTCACAAATAATAATAATAATAAAAAAAAAAGAAATTACTTCTGAATAATGTTTCCATTTCAGCTGAGAATTCTCTTTCGATTTACGTGCAGAAGGAAAAAGCAAGAAGTGCTTCAGAGCAGGGAATAAAATCAATGTTCCCCCCAGAGCAGAGGGGAAAATAATATTTCTCTGTATTTTTCTTTAGAGCTTTCACCATGCCCTTCCTGTCTCCAGGACCACGTGTGATGCCCAGGCACTGAGTGAGCATGGAATAGAATAGGGTCAGTTCATCTAACACCCTGTTTGCCGTGTGGCAATGATGACCACAGGCAGGATTTGGGGCTGAGCTGCTCTCTGTGGTGGGATCTGGGAGCACCAGAACCCTCCCTTGGGATTCAGGGTGGCAAACCAGGGCTTTGCCTCCTTGGTGCAGCCTTTCAGGGGTGGACTGGCCTTTAACAACTCCCTTTTAGCCCCTGCTGCTTGATATTCTCATCTTCCCTCGGTGTTGAGCTGTGGGAGAATGTGGGCACCAGCAATGAAGTGTTAAAGCTCTGATGTGGGCACAAAGCCTTTGTAGAGCTACATAAAAATACCATTCATTGCACAATTGCACCCATAAAAATGGAAAGGGAGGGAAAATCTCAGAGGGTGCACAGAATATTTCAGTGTCGGCTTCGTTCCTTCCATAAGGGACGTTCAGATGGGGCCAATTTGCTCCGAGTGGGAAGTTCCCTACCAAGCTGCATCCTCTCATCTGCTCAGAAATATCAGGGGGAATATAGCAACTGGTGTTTTCTGGCATGATGATGAAAGTGTCTCTGTGGGGAGAGAGGTGCAACAGAATGGGTAAAGTCTTGGAGAGAGGAGAGGCACGGGGAGAGGTGGCTCGTTTTGGGAGATGGGATGAGGGATGGATGCAGCCTGTACGGTCCTCTGCCTTCCACATGTGGGATGTGTTACCTCAGCAGCAGCTGTACTTCACTGTTCAAAGTCTCTTGCAAGGATTAAGCTAATATTGAGTTATAAGTTGTATTATTTATTATTAAACTACAGCTTCTTTGGGACTCTTAAATACAAGCAACTGAAATATTTGTCTTCAGGGAAACACTTTCATGAGGAAGGAAAAAAAGGGAGAATTTTGATTATTAATTTTTTTTGTAGACCAAGTTTTTCATATTAAGAAAAAAATGCTCTAGACATATTTGGGAGCAGCCAAAAGTCCTGCTGGACAAAGGACTCTGGAGCATGGAGAATATTTTGGGCTGTCTTTCCATTTGGACTATTTATTGTAATAATGTCTATTGCCCAAACTCTTACTGGGCTTGTAGTTGGTATCTTATTTAATATTCCTGCCTTATCACTGAGTTCTTGGGCAGTAAAGATGGGATTCAAATGCTGAAATGGAGCCACCAGGATACAAAAATCCAATTTATATCACCAGGAGCTCTGTGTTTAGAAGTCACCTCTATGCTGCACCTCTCCCACCTGAGGGCAGAGGAATCCCCCACTCAGCAACAATTTCACAGCTCTGTATGTGGATTAGCTCCCTATTTAAGGTGGTCACACTCATGTCCATCCTCTCAGCTCCCCGTGAGATCCCAAGTCACATAATGAGTAAGCACAGAAAGTAGGTCTGTTTGGGAAATGCAATTTATTTTAAGTGAAGTGCTTGAAAGGAGATGATGAGTTTAATTATCTGTCCCATGGAAGGCAGGTTTTGTTAAAGTTTCGATTAGACTCCTTTCTCTTTGCTTTTAGTTTGTGTTTAACTTTATATTCTATTTGCAAATCTATGAGAAGTTAAGAAGGGATATAAATATAAGGGAAACAGTTCTATGGGGGGGGTTTTTCTATACTTTGAAAGAGAGAAAACTTTAAAGAGGGGAGAAAGGAATGAAAAGCCCAAGTCCTTCCAGATTTAGAGAACAAACCCAACATGACGCCTTTCAAAATGAACATTTATCATTTTGTTTCATTTTGAAAGTTTTCATTAGGAAAAGAATTCAACCAAATCAACCATGTTTGTGGAAACTCCTGAGTTCCCTTGGAAACCCGTTTTCTTTTTCAGGGTTAGAACTTTATGAAGAAAATTGTAACCACGTCGTAGCTCTTCAACTGCCTGAGATTTATGAAGCATGTTAATCAATCACCTCGTCCTGCAGGTGCAGAATTTTATAAATAGCAATTAGGAGGAGATGGAGCGATGCCAATCTCACTCCTTCCTCCCTCTCCCCCCCACATCCTGAACTCAGCATTTCAGAGAGCCCTCGGTGCTTACGAAGGCTCCCTGAATCATTACATCTGGATTTTTGATCCACATCCCCCTATCATCTCTTTCTTGGGGTCCTCCAAGTGCCCTGCTTGGGTCCCTTGGAGATTTTAGTCTGCTGGGAGCACTCGGTGTTTGGCCATGGCTGGGTTGCAGAACTTCCCTGAGCGCTGCTGCCATTTCAGGTGGGTCAATAAATCCCTCTTCTCGTTTTCACAAAAGGTTATGACATTTTTGTAATGGAAAGTCCTTAACCTGAGTATCTTGTTTCAAATTAATGACACTTCTGACTGAGCAGATTCGCTCTCCACAATGCTGCTTCTTCAGGGTGGGCTTTTTCTAGACCCAACTTTTGACAGGAGACTTTGGTTAAAGCATCTCCTTCTCCTCTCACCCCTTGAGAAGCCTCTGTGATTCCCACCCTCACCTGATTTTCAGCTCATTCATGCACTGCAACTTGCTGCAAACCACCCCAGAGCAAAAGACCATCTGAAGATGACACAGCATGGATAAAATGTCTCCTGGAGAATCGATATCAACCTGCCCATGGGTGTTTCCTACCAATAGTGAGAGATACCCCATGAAGCCTGGGGTCCTACATGTGCCAAACACACCTTGGTCATCCCCGTTGCAATCTGGGGGTCACTTGAGCATCCCCATGTTTAGGGCTGCTTGGACCATCCTCCAAACTGGGATTTTGCCATCAACTCCACTGTGGGAAGAGGAAGGAGCAGAAACTCCTGGACTGGTGACATTTGTTAATGTAGCAATTTTTTCTGGGGTTTTAATAAAGTGTGTCTCCCTGGGGATCCCCAGCTCTGCTGCTCTCTTTGCTCTGCAGAAGTGCCCAAATAAGGTAAAATCCATCGTGTTTCCAAATGATCTTATCCACTGAAAAATCACCGTGCAGGAAAATAATTAGTTGTCAGGAGAAGCTCCTCACCCTGCCTGCCCCCACGTGAGGTTTGTGGGCTCAGATCTGATGCAGAATCACCAGGGGAAGGGGAAAACTGTCCCCAGATTAGATATGGCAAATTTATATGACACGAGAATTTATTGCTTAGTCCAGTTTACAGGAGGTCAGAAAGCAAATAAGAATCCTCCTTGCTTTGAGGAACAGGCAGAGTTTGAGTGTAATTGTGGGGGTGTTAAGTCTTAAAGTAAATTCAGTTGGTGACTGGTGTGATGGACAGATTTATCTCCATCGTGCTCTTTTTGTTGCTTCCAGATGAATCTTAACCAGCACCAATCTGAAACTTTCCTTTAATAAACATCAATAACTTAACCTCCTCTCCATATCATCTGGCAGCACTAGGAGCCCAGGCCACAGTTTTACAGGGGAAATGGTATTTTCAAGGTGGAATATTATGGCCAGACTGGATAAATATCTTGTATTTCCTTGTATTGTCTGGGAACATGCATGGAACAGTTCCCAGTCCACTCCTCAAAGCTTTTAAAACATTGAGAGGCCTTCATAAATTTCAAGCAGCCAGGAAAATATTAGAGGAATGTTTTAAAAAGGAGAAGGGGAAAAAGAAGGAGAAGGGAGGCAAAAGTAAACTCATAAGAAAGCATCAAAGGGTATATGAGGAATAAATGGAATGTGATTCCATTGGGATGTGGGAGACTCAGTTTCTCCCTGTTGCACAAGAGGCTTCTTGATTACCTAAAGGTGCCTTATGCTTCAGTTTCCTATTTCCAAAGGAAAATTTATAGCCCTTTGCAGGGAAAAAAAATAAATATGCTACTAGTGGGCTCTCTGAGCAGGGGAGATGGATTTGAGGGTCCATAAGGGCTGGAATCTGCACCTGGATAACCTGGAATAGCACCCATTGGGACAGCTGGGGTTTGTCCAGCTGAGGATTCAGTGGGCTCAGTGTCTCATCTCTCAGTTTCCCGTGTCAGGGAGATGGTGGTTTGTGATCTGAACTGAGCTGCAGAAACTTCATTTTACTCAGCAGGGAGAAACCTGGTCCGTGGGGGCTTCCAAGAGAGCTGGAGAGGGACTTCTCATGAGGGCATGGAGTGAGTGGACAACAGGGAATGGCCTTAAGGTGAAGGAGGCCAGGGTTAGATGGGATATTAGGAAAAAATTCTTGGCTGGGAGGGTGGACAGGCCCTGGCACAGGTTGGGCAGAGAAGCTGTGGCTGCCCCAGCCCTGGGAGTGTCCAAGGCCAGGTTGGACGGGGCTTGGAGCAACCTGGGCTGGTGGGAGGTGTCCCTGCCCATGGCAGGGATGGGATGAGATGAGCTTTAATGTCCCCTCCAACCCAAACCATTCTGGGATTTGATGATCACTGAGCATCTCAAGGGGTGAGTGGTGCAGAAAGGAAATGTGTTGGGCAGGATATTTGGAATAGCAGCCTTGGTTGACCCTTTCCTTGGGAAAGGGACTGAGACTTTTCATGCACTGTGTGTTGTTTTGGTGCTGTATAAAGTAGATTCAGCCAAAATTCCCTGCCCTGGAGAGCAGGGAACGGAGTGAGAGCAGGGATGCAGGGTGGGGGCATCACACCTGCCAAGGGGGACTGAATGAGGCAGCAGCCCTGGAAATGTGGGGGATTGCTAAATCCACAAGACTCATCTCCATTAGCAAGTGTTTAATGGAGATACCCCTCAGTGCATGGCCTGAGTGCCAGTGCAGGGGTCAGGGTGGTTCCAGTGGGCAAGTGGGTGTGTGGGACGGGGAGAGGGTGCCTTTGGAGCCACAGTCTCATTCCTGATGCTTGTAGGATGCTGGTTCTATGCTCTGCACCCATCCCAGCAACCCCAAAGGAGTGGAGGGAGGGTATGGGTGATGTGGGGGTGTCCTGTGACACTGGGGGCTGCCAAGGACAGGGTGTTGGGCACTGTGTGGGCACCCAGCTCAGGGGTAACTTTGCTCAGAGTGCTGGTGTGTGGGCTCTCCCCTGGTGGCTTCTGCTTCAGCATGTGGGATTTCTTAATAACAGCAAATATCCCCCAGTGGTTTCCCCCTGACTTATTCCTCCTAATTAAATAAATACCAACACATTTGCAAGAAACTGTGTAGTCATATTGCATTAGCCACAAGAAGACAGATATTACTTTTTTTTTTTTGCCTTTCAAGCCTCTCAGAATATCCTACAACTATTAATTAATGCGACTTCCTGACGATTCTTCAGGGATACATGATAGCCATTGCTATGGCTGGGGAAATTGAGTGCTGCAGATCTGAGAGGGCTGGCTCAGCACGTTGTGTGGCAGGGCTGCAAATGCAAAGCAGAGCTCTCCCCTCGCTGTTTCCTGCCCTAACCACGGCCTGGCCACCTCCTCCTCCTCCTCACCAAGGACCCTGCAAGTCGGTGGAAAAGTTTTTGCTAAGGGAAGCGATGCCGGTTGGAGGCTTTCAAAGGCTTCTTGGCAAACACAGATTGATGGGGTGGGGAATGTTCTTTAAACATTCCAGCAAGCACCTTCGCCGTGTCCCTTTCAAGTGAAAGCTTGAAGGAAGGGGATTTGACTGATGTGTGCTTTTATCAAAGCTGTTCCCTACTCTGTAAAGCACGGGAGCCTACGGAAGTTGGGAAGTTAATGGGGGAAACGGGCATTAAACAGAAAGATCAAATGCATCAGGTAATAGCCAAAGGGATAAAAACGATACAGCACCTGAGAGTGGTGGCCATAAATGTAAAACGCTGCTCTCTCATTTCAGATATATTATAAACTGCTTCTAAACATACTGGGGACTGTACAATAAAGGGGGAGCTGGGGATGAGTTTTAATGGGGCCAAAATGTTTCGGGAACTCTGAGCAGAGAACCTGTAAAAGCCTCCTGAGCTCCCAGCTGCCAAGGATGTGCTCTGTCTCTGTGAGAGCAAATATAAAGGTTCAGGGATTTATAAATATGTTTTTACTGGGGGAAAAACAAGCAAATAAACAGAAAAAGCACTGTAGGAAAAGTTATTGGATTGATGAGGATGGCATATGGGGAGAAGTGCAACAGTAAAATTCCGTTTGATATTCCAGAAAGAAAAATGGATTTTTTGTTTCCATTTTGTCCATTACTGAAAATGGTTTTTGAGGAGTTGGGATCACTGGGCTTTTTTCAGTCTCGTGTCTCCAAAGTTTGAAGTGGTAAGAGTGGTAGGCACTGATCTCTCCTCTCTGGGGAGCAGGGACACAGCCAGGGAATGGCTGGAGTTGGGTCAGGGCAGGCTCAGGTTGGATCTCAGGGAAAGGCTCTTCTTTCCCCAGAGGGTGGTGGGCACTGCCCAGGCTCCCCAGGGCAGTGGGCACAGCCCCAAGGCTGCCAGAGCTCCAGGAGGGTTTGGATGATGCTCTGGGTGGGGCACAGGGGGTGACTCTTGGGGATGGGCCTTTGCAGGGCTGAGGGTTGGACTCCACGATCCTTGTGGGTCCTTCCAACTCAGGATATTCCGTGATTCTTTGATTTTGCCAGCACTTTTGCAAATGCTGCTTTGCATGGGAATGCTCTCCTGCTCTTTTCTGTAATACTGGGTTTCTCCAGATGCAAAACATGTTTTAGAAATATTTTCAAATCAGCACCTCGGCCCTTTGCAGAGAAGCACTTTGAAGTCTGAGTTTCTCCAAGCAGCAATGCTTTGCCCCACTGGAACACTTCACATCCCAGGACACCAGAGAGCCTTGGAAAGAACAATTCATTCAGCTTTTTGACGTAGCTGGAAAACCCTATTTCATGCAAAAGAAGAAGAGCTCAGAGGGCTTGGCCTTCTGCCTCCCTGAAGTGAGACAAGCTGTGGAGACCGAGATCCAGCAGCTAAAAACCTAAAATATACCAAAAGAGGCAGCTCCCTGCAAGGCTGTGTGTGTTACCATGTTGGTATTTCCCAAAAAAAAGTCTTTTGGTTGCTCTGGGCTTCAAGCTCAGGTTGATTTGCATCTCTCCTGTAGTGCAAGACACCTTCAAAATCCTTTTTAAGGGCCATTTTGTGGCTGTGGATCCCCCAGTAATTTGGAGGAATCTGTCAGCAACCCTTAGGACCTATTTCTGCTTGCCCACCCTGTCCCTGCGTGGCTGTGGGCTCTGGGCAAACCCAGATTGGGAAATACCTGAGATATTTGGATTGACAGTGTGGTGAAGGGCTGGGATTCTGGGAAAATTCCCCCCATTCCCAGCTGGTCTTGCTGATCCCTGGGCTGGTTTTGAAGAGAAGCCATAGACATCCATGAAGGAGGTGATGTGGAATGACTTATGCCAAGGAGTTTAAACCACTGTGGAAAAATGATGCCTGTATTTTGGTTTTCTGTCAGCAGGATGGATTGCTGGGACTGGAGGAGAGAAGAATCTGCATAGCTGGAGATTTTTAGAAGATCAACCTTTTTTTTTTGAGTGGTTTGGGTTGGTTTAATATTGTCTGGTACCTTTCCTTTTGGTTCTGATTTCTGTGAGGTACCAATAAAAAAGTAAAAAAAAAAAAAAGAAATCACTGTAATCAAGGCATTGATTAGGTGTGTTAGGAAGAAGTTTGCATCCCCTGGCTGGAATCCTTCTGGAAACACAATGGATGATCCTCTCATTCCCACCAGGATAATGCCACACATTCCACTGTGGATGTGCAGGATAAGTCTGAATAGGTGTTAATGAGCACCAAAGAAATGAAATTATAAATGACACCTGTAATGAGTGGGAAGCTGTAACACACTGAGATGGAGATGGATCAGAGAGAGATGTAAAAATAGCCTATAAACTGGAAATTCAGGTTTATTCCAGGAGTCCCAGCTTACAGCTCTGGTGTTCCCTCCCATGACTCACTTGATGTTGCCAGAACTGTGAATTAGGGTGAGAAATAATAAAAAAGTATTTTTTCACCTGATTTCTGTTTCTCTGTCTTTTATGGCTTTAAGTCAGGCTCTTAATATAATCCCCATTTAGCCTGTGAGGGCTTAAGATATAAACCTCCTCCTGGCAGACATCAGCAAGCTTTCACATCCAACATCTCCATCAGGCTCACCATTTGCCTGCACCATTCCTCGTGCATTCCCAGGCATGTGGCAGCCTGTCCAAGGCCAGGATTGGTGTTAAATAGTCACATCATGTCCCTGGGAAGATGTAGAGGCTGTGCAGTTGGTGCTGGGCATGTCCACAACCTGTTCAGGAGGAGCAGGGATGGAGGAGCAGCACTGGGACAACGAATAAGGAGCCTTGAAGAGAACATGGATCTGCTCACCATGGATAGGAGAAACTTTTGGGACAACCATCTCCAGAGACCCAAGGATGTGGTGGAGGTGCTGGAGGAGAATCATAGGGCCACTGCTCTGGCTTAGACCTGGTCTAAGTGGTCTGCCAGCCTGGCCATGCCATCACCCTCTGAGTGGTCTGGCTCATCTCAACTCCAACTTCTGGAAGTCCAAGAGTGTCCTGTTGAGCTCAGGGAGTTCCTGGGCTTGAGTTGTGTATTGAACTCTGCTCTGACATGGTCTGTGTTTCTAAATTGTGAAGCAGAGAGTGTTCCCCAGCTCTGGGGTCTGTTCTGGCTCCTGTCCACGTGTCCAAGGCTGGAGAACTTGCTCAGGGAGCAAGGGAACCCACTGGAACTGCCCTCATGGAGAGGCCAGGAGCAGAGTGAGCAGTGCCTGGACACAGACCATGGGATGTCCAGGGTAGAAAATGAGCAGTTCTCAGATAAAATGGATAAAGAGCCATCTAAGGTAAGAATTGGACCCAAGATGAAGAGGAGGTGAGTGAGAAAGGGTCAGGGAGAACTAAACCTCAAGGTGCCTGGGGCTGGCAGACTGTAAATCTCTCAAAGCTCTGTCAGAGAAAAAGCTGAAAGGTCCTAAGTCTGTGGTTATACACACCAGAGATGGCAGCTGATACAATTAATCTCCTGCCCTTTGTGAATATTTAGATGAAGCCTCTGAGTAAATGAGGAAAGGTAAGGAAAGGTCTTTGTGGCCCTTTCTTTCATCCCGATGGGCTCCTCATCCTGGAGTGAAAGAGAAGCAATCCCAGCTGCAGATGGCTCTGCCTTGGAGCCGGGTTTGTTGCTTCCCCAGCACAAAGCAGTGCCATGTAACTTAGAACACCTTGTTGCCCTGAGCTTGTCCTTTCAGCTTAATTCACTCAGAACTGGCTGTGGCACAGCCTCACTCAGCAGAATCTTGTCTCAAATACTTCAAATGCTAAAGAATAGCCTTAGTTACTAATATTTTAATAAAGTATTATTATTAAAGTATTATTAAAATAATATAAAAAGGTATGGACTCCTTTCACTTAGCCAGGATAAGAGGGAAATAGCTTTTTATTCCTGATTCCCTGTGATTTGAAGACTTTGTGTTCTAATTCCAACTTTGAAAAGCATGTGAGAGGAGGAGGAATACTGCTGTTGTTGGGAATATCTAAGGAGTTCTAGAGGAAAGGTTTGTATCTGTCATGAGACCTGCAGATATAACTGGCAAAAACAGTCACAAGCTGTTTTCAAGTGGGAGGAGGCAGAGCTGCTGTGACTATTTGATTTCCACTGTGGTCCAAACTAGGAGACCCAAGGATGGACCTGGGCTCGGTTCTGCTGGATGCTCTGCAAGCAGATCAGAAACACCTTTCTGCACCCAGGGCACCTGCAGTGTGAGCCAGGGCACAGGGGGAGCATCACATGGGCTGGAGGAGCACAGAGATGCAGTGACACAGATCTCTGGGGACACCAGATCAGCACAGGACTCTGCACCCAAACCCTCCACGGTGCAGGGATTCTTGCCCTCATCATATCCCAGCAACCCCTCAGCCCCCCATGTTTGGAGATGGGTGCTCACTGGGTGGATCTTCAGGCACTGGCTTTGCTGAGGGTTTCCAGTCCCTTCATGCTGTGCTGGATTTGTCAAACAGGCTTTTGCTGCCTGATCTCCTGGTGATTCAGGCTTTCTAACTCCACCTCTGTCACCATCTCAGCGTGTCCCTCACCAGGTCTGGTGACATCTCTTGCAAACCATCCCTGCTGCTTCACCACTGTCCCTCCTCATAGTAGAGCTGCAGAGGACCATCAGTGATCTGTGGGGCCAGAGGGGACTGGCTGATCATCCCCCTGCGCCAGGGTGGGTGTGGGCCTCGTGTCTGGCTGATGATCACCTTACTTTGTCCTTGAATCCCTCTTTTGAAAGATTTTTTCCTATGTCCTTGTATGTTTGTGCAGTCCAGGATCATGCCAGGCAGTCTCCATTCTTTGTCAAAAGCAGGGCTGGCACCAGCCTGGTGTTTTCTCCATCTCCTGATGGCTCTCCAGTCCTCCATGAAAGGACACACCAGCTGCCAGAACCCATTTTAGCCATATCCCTACAAAGTCTGTCTGTCAATCGTCAGAAGGATTTAACCTTATTT
This sequence comes from Scytalopus superciliaris, assembly GCA_013400415.1. Lineage (NCBI taxonomy): Eukaryota > Metazoa > Chordata > Aves > Passeriformes > Rhinocryptidae > Scytalopus > Scytalopus superciliaris. The sequence goes on along the minus strand of VXBX01001718.1, from coordinate 193,061 downwards.
GGGTCTGTTTTCCAGAAGGGAAAAGAGAGGCAAGAGGTGGTTAATTGGGACATTCTCAAAAGTTTCAACCCCTCCCATGCACTCATGTGAGTGTTTTGGACAGAATCATGGTTCTTCCAGGTCTGGAGGAAGCAAAAATGCCACCTCACTTGACTTGAAAACCATCTGAGACTGGTCAAGTGTCCACTTAACTAACACGTCCCTTCTGCCTTCTCCTGTCTCAGTGGTAAATCAGCCGTGGGGTTGTGCAGGTTGCAGGACCCTCAGCACCAAAACACTCACCCTTTGGGGTGCTGAATTTGCCTCCCATCCAGTCAAAGAGCTCTTCCCTCGCTTCCTGCCGCTCCTTAAACCACCCAGTGCTGCCTGTGAATAAAACTAGGTAGCCTAAGCGAGGCAGAAAACGTGGCAATCAATTAAAAGCCCAACAAAGTGCCTTTGTGCTGGGCTTTGCAGTGGGAATGAATGGCTGTCTTGTCAGAAGAGTTTCTACTGTATTAAGAAAGCATTCTACCTTCACCCGTTGTGCTCCTGCTTGCACAAGTCTCATTACTGTGCCAGCAATAATAGTGTCTAATTAAGCAGAATAAAGAGAGATGACGCGTAATGGTTACAGGATAGAGAAGATATTCGTCAGAGGGAGGTAATAAATTACTGAATCCTGAGTCCTGCTCTGCTGGAAAAGATGCAGTCAGAAAGAGCCAAAGCTTGTTTTTCTTTTTGCTGAATTGACCAGCTTGGGTAGATATTTATTTCTGCTCAGGTTGGTGTTTGTTTCAGCTCGGGTTGGTGTTTATTTGTGCGTTGCCTCAACAGATTTATATGTTTTTTTCACTCCTCTAAATGAACTGAGCAAATCCACTGACTTCAGGGTGGAGACAGAGTAATGACGAGATCAACTGGTCATTCTCAGGGGCACAAGGGATGGGCTGGGGGAACTCCTGCACCTGGCACTGTGCCCTGGGAGGTTTGGGTTCGAGCTTTAGCTCCACATTATTGCTGGGTTATTACCCTTTCCCTGGTAAGGAGCTCCACAAACCCTGCCCTGGGCAGGGGGGGAAAGATGCAAGAATGTCATTAAGGTCACGCCGCGATTCCCGGGCTGCGGATAATGAACAATTCCTGACAAAATGAGGTGGTTGGAGCCGTTGTGAGATAAAAACCTGCCTGTCATTCTGTTGCACGAACCTATATTACAATTTTATCTGCGGAGCGCGGTTCTCTTTTATCCCGTTTCCTGTTTGAAGGGATTTGAGCAGAATAGATAATCCTAACTTTGAACATAAATCACTGAGCTGCACTGCTGATAGATGCTTTGCACTTTTTTTTTTTTATGATAATGGCTGATTGGAGGCTGGGAGGGAAAATGCCAGGGGCTTATCTCTGTGGAGCAGCATTTGGAGGGTGTGTGGAGGGCTGAGGGAAGGGGAGGCAGTGGCACGAGGTGGGGCTGGTTTGGGTATTTTTATCTGTTTGTTTATTTTGAGCATGTGAACTGGAGCAGAGATGCTGTGGGATGTGGCTGGGAACTTTGGGAGTTGGGGTGGCATCCCCCGTGGGCCTCTGAGATATCAGAGCCCATGGGGTGCTCACCACATGCAGGGCTGAGCTGCAAAGAGTTCATCGTTCCCCCTGAAGGGACTTGGGGATGCCAAAGAACCATCAAATAGACTCCATGGATTGTTACTCTTTAAAACTAAGAATAGTTTTTTTTAAAAAAAAACCCACACAACTCCTTTTATTTTTTTCCTTTTTACCCACAAAATAGATGACAGCTCTGAAAGTGCACTTTTCCTTCTGAAGATGTAAATCCCCCAGAAAGGTCATGTTTCATTTTGGTTTTGAATGTTTCTTATTTTTAAAAGATTTATTTTACTCCAATTAGCTTGAATTTCAAAGTAATTTTAAACCAGAAAACTGGATTCCTTCTTTGCTTATAACTTCTGTCTCTCTCTTTTTTTTTAATAAAAAAAAAAAAAGGAGAAAAAACCCCTCAACATCAAAACAGATGCTTTCCCAAGAAAAGTTGTTTTTTGATGAAACAGATTAATTGGAGTTTTCTAATCAAATCTTCAAAAAACTTCCAGGCAGTTTTACTGAGGCATTGAAGTCCCCTTTGAAAGGGTGAGCTTTCTTCATGTCACCCTCTGAAAGTCATCTTTCTCCAGTGACTCGAAATGGTGCCTTGGAACTGCTTTGGATTAAATTGCTAGGGGTTTCTTGCCTAGGAATAGATGAATATTTGGGTTCATGGGATGATTGCAGTTTTGAAACAAATCCCCAGCTCGCCTCCAGGTGTGCTCCAGATGCTCTCCAGCCCCTCGTGGAGGTTTAATGGTGCAAATCAAAGCCTGATTTTTCCAACAGCTCTGAACCACAAGCACGCTCAGGATGTTTATTCGGGGGGGATCAGACTAAACCTCGTCCAAAATCAATCCCTCCACGGTGCCCAGAAAGGAGATGGTCCAGTGTCAGTCCCAGCTATGCAGATACTGCAGCTCTGATCATGACTTGTCAATATAGATGCACCTTTTGACCATGGGATCATTCAAGTTGGAAAAGATCTCCAAGACCATCAAGTCCATCCGTTGACCAAATACCACCTTGTCACCCAAATCAGAGCACTGAGTGCCATGGCCAGTCATTCCTTGGACACCTCCAGGGATGGGGACTCCATCACCTCCCTCAGCAGCCCCTTCCAATGCCTGACCACCCTCTCCATGAAGCAATTCCACCTCCTGTCCAACCTGAAGCTCCCCTGGCACAGCTTGAAACCACATCCTCTTGTCCTGTCAGTGATGACTGAAGTTGTGTCAGTTGAAAATCGCCAAGTGTGGTTCAGACCTGTTTGAAAATGAGCACCAGGCACTGAATTGCTGAGGTGGTTTGAAGACCTTCTACATGTTATTTATCCTTTAGCTATTGGTCTGACATCATCAGCTTTTGGAAGGCCCTGTGCTGACCTTTGGGGCAGATGAGGTCTCTGCCTGAAAGAGGTGGTTGCTGTAAGGGGCCTGTGGGAGAGAGGAGATGATGTGGCAGGGAGAAGCTTGTGAAGGTCCTCATGAGATGAATGACTATCCAGTGTCACCTTGGCCTCAGGGTACAAAGATGCTTAATGTGATGGAAAGTGTGTTCATCTGGCACCTGTTCAGTGCACAGGATGGGGTCAGAGAGTTAAAATCATCTCTAAATTATTTCTCTACAAAAGATTGTGGGAGAAGCAGTGTTTCCTCCAAGAATATGCTGCACAACTCAACTCTGAAGGAGGAGTTGCTTTGGGCATGGCTGGGATCTGGGGCTTCAGAGCATTAAGAGTCAATACAAATGTCATGGAAGGGAAGTCGGAGGAATCTGAGACTGAAGGGGTTGAATATGCAAGATCCAGCCTTGATGTCTTCCTTCCAGCTTGTTGGGGGGTCTCCAGGAGAAGCCTCTGGTATCTCTGTGAGAGGTTCATGTAGAGCTCTGACCCTTTGAAGCTGGACTGTTACAAGCTGTTCCTCACTGAGGTCTTTCATGAAGTCAAAATTCAAACATTGTTGTACTTCTACCACCTTGATCCCAAGTGGGTAAAGAGTTTTCATGTTGATGGTCTCTTCAAGTCTGTGGGGGGCACCTCAAGGGCAGGAGACCCCAGGGCACTCAGCCTGAAGAACTGGTGTCCAAGGAGAAACGGCAGACTAAAGTTAGGAGAAAGCAGCATGGCCAACCTAATGCAGGAGTCAGGCCTGGAAAAAAAAATCCTCCATCTCCTCTTTTCCTATGGACACTTGAGGCTCCTGTGGTACTTTGGGAAGGACGTTCCAGCTGCCTCATACTCCTTCTTCTTCAGAGACCAGGTGGAGTTTGAACTTCATCTCCCATCTCCTGCATCACAGTTTTTTGGTGAGGGAACTCATAGACACCAAAACACATTTTAAGGCATGACAATATGACCCCAGAATTAGCCCAACACATCTGAATGGTTCTTTTAATGAACCAGTGTAGTTGCATTTCAAAAGAGAAATCTTTGGGCTTTAGAATGAAAAATGAGCATTCAAAGTAAGTCCTCCAGTTTCTTCCTAAGATTTCTTGATGTCCAGAAGCCCAGTTTTCTGGGAAATAGAACTTTTTTTGGAATGGGATTAATTATTCTATTGCAGTTTCAAAGGGGGTGACATGAGCATGTACTGGAAAAGGAAGAGCTCTTAGAAAAGGCAGTAAGTGATCAAATCTCCCACAGGAGATAATTTGGGTAATGTAATCTGCTCAAACAACAAGTTCTTTAAGCTCTAACTTTAAATTTCTTTTGAGCTTGAACAGGTCAATAACATTTTTCCCCATTTGGAGAGGAATAGAAAAATTAACTTTTTTATTTCCCCCCCCCCTCAGCATTTGTGTTATTTAACAGCCTTTTAGAAACCCATTTCCTGCGCTATTTTAAGCTGCAGGCACAGTTAGGAGGCCACATCTGAGAGACGATTTAAATCTCTAGACAGCTCAGGAGATAAGTCAAAACAAATTTCAGGATGTTCCTCTAAAGAGCTGTTTCCACTTAAGTCAGTCCCATTGGGAGCCTGGTTACAGAATCACCTAATCTGCTACACATTTTATACATTTAAACAGGTCCATTTGAAAGAAAGTTTGTGAAATTTGCTGTGCAGTGAATACATAATGAGCGCCACTGGAGGAGGCTGGAAATTGCTGCTGGTTTTTAGCTCTTCACTTTGTTGGTGTTGATAACTTTATGGTGTCCTGATTATTTTTTTTTTTTTTTTAAACTGCCATCTCTCAGGCTGTTGCACGACTCCTTTGCCCCCCAAAACTGTATTAATGCAGAAAAGCTACTTGATGTGGGAAAGATGCTGTGCAGAGGGGCAGGGAAAGGAATATATTATCATACGGGAAGGAAGGAAAGAAAGGGATGTGAAAAGAAGGAGGGCACTGATGGATCAGGCCGCTGGAAAGGTGGTTTGGAGAAGGAAAGGGAAACATGATCCACCCCTGTGGGTTGTTGTAGTGGTTTCTGTTGCAGAGATATTTGGTACAGAGACCTCCCCTCATTCCCCAACCCTGGAATTGTCCAAGGCCGGGTTGGATGGGGCTTGGAGCAACCCAGTCTAGTGGAAGGTGTCCATGCCCATGGCAGGGGGTTGGAACCCAGATGATGATTTGAAAAATCCCTTCCAACCCAAACCATTCTGGGAGTCTGTGACTCAGGAATATGAAAATCTTCTTCCTACCAGAGCTGGCCTGGGAAACAGCCTGTTGTAGCCCCTGGTCCAGGTTCCAGTTTCCTGGGATCCCAGACAACTTTGGTGTAGAGCAGGTGTGTCTGTTTCTGGTGTCCAAAGCAGGGCAGTGATTTCAGAGGCTCAGACAACACAGAGTGACTTCCCAGAATCACAGAGTTGGAAGGGATCCCCAAGGATCATCGAGTCCAGCCCTCAGCCCTGCACAGGACCATCCCCAAGAGTCACACGACTTCTTACACACTGGGATCCAAACCTGTCCATATCCTGCCTGCAATAGTAACATTCAGATCATCACCCTATTTCTCTCATCAAGAAAGCCAATTCTAATATGCCAGGAGGGAATTCTGGTATTCCTTGGCCATTGTGAACAACTGGAGAGCTAGGACTCAGGTCAGTGCTACCAGTGTAGGTTCAGGCAGCTCCTGAAGGACAATGTAGGACCAGCCTGCAACTACTGCAAGGCCATGCTAAGGACATTGGAGTCAAGTGCTTCTTCTTGTGGTAGTGGGAGATGATGTGATGAGGGGTAATGCCAAAAAATGAGTCCTCCAAACCTCAGAATGGATATTTGGAGAATATCCAGTCAAATAAAAATTCAGTGGATATTGCAGGCTGGAGCAGGCACTCAGAGAAGTAGTGGACTGTCCTTCCTTGAAGACCTGATTCTGTTTGACCTCAAGGTTTGGCTGCATGAGGCCATGGCTGACCTGCTCTGCTGTTGACATTAGTCTTGCTTTGAGGAGGGAGGTTGGGCAAAAAAATCCTCAAAACATCTCAGCAAGGACAACACTCAGCTCCATAATGGCACTCCTCTTTCCCAGCCATCCAATAACAAAAGTCAGCAGCTACAGAAGTTTCTTACTTGAAAAGCAGCATTTACCTTTTGGTGTTTCTTAGTTTTTAAAGACGTTGGTCAGAATATGGAGGAGAAACTGTTGAGTGGAGCCAAACTAATGTAACATCTGGAATATACAGCCCAGTCTGTGTCCTGAAAACTTCCTTTGTCATGTTACTTTGTTCTGGATTTCACAAATGAAACACAAGTTGGGTTTCTCCTGCCTTAACTTCTTACCTTGCACTGACTTTCCAATCCCATCACAGGAGAGCAGGTTGATGGACTCAGATCGTGACACTGGGCTTGTTTTTCACTTTAGATGAGTTTGGCTTTTCCACACTAACTGATCTGTCTCCTAAATGGAATGATATTTGCATGGTTAGTACAAATGCTGGTGTAGTGGTGCACTAGCTGATTTTATTATTTTTTGAAGTTCTTTGCATTTGCAAATGCTCTGTTTCTGTCTGTGATGGCTACTCATGCTCACCCTTTCCCACCCTCTAATAGAATTTGAAGCAGAAGAACCCATTGTGGTTGTCTAATTTGACCTTCTTTGTAACACATCAGGATCTTTCCTATTGATTCCTCCATCAGTGCCTCAGTTGTGCTTAGACTAAAGGAGGTATTTTACACATAATCTATTAAAAACATCATAATTCTTAAGTGTTAACACCATCCCATGGCTCTGGTGCAGCACTTGGACAACTCACTCTTAAAAAAGGTAGGGGGGTGTCTACAAATAGCATTTCATGGTTTATACACTTAATGACTTTCATCACATTCTTACAGTTCTAAGCAGGTTGAATTTTGACTTTATGTCTGGTTATCTTCTGTTGCTCCCTCTCACCAGCTGCAGAATTCCAAATAGTGAATTCCAAATAGTCTCCCCAGAGGTGGATGTGAGTGAGAAATATGCTCTTCAAGATTTTCTTCTCTCATGTCCCTATTTCTGCTCAGGGCACAGCGTTTGCATGCACAAGTGTCACACCAGGTGCTCAGATGCCTTCCAGCTTCTCCAAGTGAGGTGCTGGGAAAACAGAGAGGTCTGAAACGTTTCATGGACTTCTGTCATCTGTTTTCTTACCAGCCTGGCTGCTTAAGAAGAAAAGAAAACACGCACCACCCCGGCAGGAAAAAAAAGTGGCCTTCCACACCTGGGTTCAGCCAGGGTCTTGATGCCGGGGGTAGACAAGCCTGATCATGTTTCTAAGAGGGAATTATCCCAGATTAGAGGGAGGCACTGGTGGCGTTTGCCCTTCCTGGTGACATGTGGCCTTGCCCTCAGATGTGCAGCCCCTCCCACGGGACTGGACAGCTGCTCTGGACTGTCCTCAGACTGGCTGGGGCCAGGCAGGAGCCTGTGGGAACGCACTGAGAGGCACCTGCTCCAAACCCCACTGAGACAGCAGGGAAGGCAACAGCTTAATATGGGCTCCCTTAATCCCAGGTGCCGCCCTGCCTGTTCCCCACCAGATCCCATTACTGGGAAGTCAAACAAAGCCGTGGAGAGGGGCTGCTCCAAAGGTCTCATTGCAAGTTGATATGACTGCAGATCTTCACCTCCAGCATCGACAGCAGCCACTGGGGGTGAGGGGACCTTGCCTGCTGAGCTCTGCTTTGAGTGACTTAGGGGAGGGCTGGTGGCCTCAACCCATCTTTGGAGGGAGCTCGGAAGGTTGGCAGTGTGGGAAAAGACTGGATTGCTGCAAATTAATTTGCTTTGCCCTGGTGAGAATCCTCTGGTGCAGCTCTCAGGGATGGAGGTTGAGTTTGGTTGTTCTCCCACTTGCACCAAAGAAACTGGTCCTAGAAGAGGCACGTGCTCAGTGGAAGGTCTCAGAGAAGAAGCTCTCCCTGTGCCTGAGAGCTACTTGACAATATATTTCTAAGAGATTCAACTCCATTCAGCTGCCTTGGAAAGGTGCATTGATGTTGTTACTCCTCAGGCTTAGCCTGTAAATGCCTGATGGTTTGAGCCCTCAGTCAGGGATTGAGGAGTTGAGGTTTGATGCCTTCCCAGATTGGTGGTGCTCAGAGCCCTCTCAGAGCCCTCTCAGAGCACCTCAGCATAGGCCAAGCAGCTCCTTGGGGCCAAAACTGGGATGAAAAACTGGAATTTTATTCAATCCATTTCCTGAGCTACTGAATTTTGACATTACTGACATGGGCTCCATCCCTGGCAGTGTTAAAGGCCAGGCTGGACAGGGCTCTGAGCAACCTGGTCTAGTGGAAGGTGTCCCTGCCCGTGGCAGGGGATGGAATGGGATGAACCTTAAGGTTCCTTCCAGTCCAAACCATTCTGTGGTGATTCTGTGACATTTCATTTCAGTGTAGTCAAAACACTTTATTTTGATAAATATTTTTTTAAGAAAACCCATTGGATTTCATTCTCATTGTGATATCAAAGTCCAGACAAGGGATTTTGAATTGAATATCTGAATGAGAACAAAATGCTTTGGTGATTTCCCATCAAAAAGTGGACTGAAATTACAGTCTTGCAATGTGTCTTAATTTCATTAAGCCAGCTCTTTCTTAGAAGAAAAAGTAATCTCTAGGAAAACCCTTCAGGCAGTCCTAGTGCAAGTGCCTGCAACAAATCCCAGTCATGTATGGAAAACAGACAAAAAAGGTGGCGAGCACTCCGTGTTACAACAGCAAAGAAAACCATTTCAGACAGCTCTGGTTGTGCAGCCTCCCCGTGTGACTTGACATTTAAAGGGAACCTTTGTGACATAAACACAACTGATGGGTCTGTACAACTTGTGAAGTCTTTTGCTAAGGAAACCTGTTGGAAATACGGGGTTTGGTGTACAAAGAAAGGCAGCCCAAAGGTTTTGATCACATCCTGCTGTGTGATTAGGTGTGACATTATTCCTTGCTGTCTTGTATCGTTGGTTACCAAACCTGGACAGAAAGTACATATAAGTGGTGCCTTTTTCTCTTCTGAGTGATTAAGAGAGCATTTGATCTTACAGATAGAAGCAGTAATTGACTTCATTTAATGATTAACTCAATGTAATGCCTTCTGAAAAGAAAAATGTTATTAAGAAAGTTGTCAATCACAGAGTCGATGCCTTTTTTAATACAGTCTGAAAGTGTTATAATTTTAATACCTCAAAGGCCAAAGCAAATTATCAAGCTGAAATTAGAGATTAGCAATTTTCAATTTCTCTCCCATCTCTTACATTTCATCTTTCACCTTTGGCTGCAGGAAGAAAAAAGGGGGGAAATAGCATTTGGCAGGAGAGGGGGAAACACAGAAGCCTGGCTGTGTTGATATCCTGTGCTGGGAGCTGCAGGCTGACCTCAAAACTGCCCCGGGCAGGGGAGTCTGATTAGAGATTTGATACAGCACCACATCCCCAGGGAGCAGGAGCTGAGGCCAGGCAGCACAGCAGTGTGTGCAGCCAAGGGTTCTGGCACCCACAGACTCAGCTTGTTTGGAAAATCACCTGCCCAATGCAACTTCAAGCATCCACTTATGTGCCTTTGAGTCACGAATGTGGAGTTTGTGCTTTACACTTCACGTGTGTTTCAGGGAAAACATTTTTTCCAGTTTTGGGTAATTGGGTTTTTATTGCTGGCTGTGCAGAAGTGTGGAGGATTTGGACCCAGTTTAAAAAAAAAAACATATTTAAAGTGGAGTTCAGGCTCCTAAATCTGAAGTTTCCACCTCTTTTAGGTGGAGTCTGACATTAGGGCTCTGGAACTTTAGAGGTACCAGAATTTGTGACTATAATATTCTCACAATGTTCTGCCCGTGCAACAGAACCCTGGTGTGGAGGGGCAAGGCAGCTGAAAGAGGGCCAGGAGTACAAATTCCTGTACCAGAGGGACTTTATCCATGTGCAGTTTGCCTCTCTGAGGAGAAATAGAGCTCTGCCCAACAGACTGTGGGAGCTGGGTGTTTCTTTCAAAGGGCAGCTGTGCACAGAAGGGCCCTGCCCTTGGATGCACAATTCCTGGTTCTGCACCATTCATTCAGGGTGTTTTCTCTTGGAGTTTCATTTTTATCCTGAGAAGGTTAAACCCTCAGAGGCTGGAGGAGTCTCTTAACCCTCAGTGGTTGTCTGGTGAGAAAAGTCTCCTTTTCTCCAGCTGTAAATGTCTCACACAGAACATAAGGAGAGAGACAGCAAAGAAAGCCCCTCTAATACAGCTGAAAGGGGACAGACCTTGTCCTGGGCCCCTCTAGCAGAACTAGTTTTAAGGAAGGAGACTGACTCCTGCTCCTTCCATGTAGTTCTCCTTCCACTGGAGAGCCCTGTTGGCAGGAATCACTTGAGACTGGAGAAGCAGCAGGAGGGGATGAAGAAGGTGAGTCCAGGTATCCTCACAGGTGAGCTCTGGCAGCAGGTGGTTACAGGGAGGGCCAGGGGAGCTTTCTGACTGGCATGAATTCAATCGTGCCACCTCTGCATCTTGTTCTAGACACTTGGGGCTCTGGGAACCACTTGCATTTGAAGTCTTTGCCCATGAGAGATGAGACTGGGGCCGTAAAAGGCTGGTAGTTATTGCCTTTGTGTTCTGCTCTGCCCTCCATGTGCAAGAGGTGTATATTTTTCTGAGGAAGAGAGTGAGGTTCAGGGTAATTGAAACTGGAAGAGTTTTCCTCATGAACTCTGGGCTAGATGGGGGAATGAAATTCTCTGTAGTGAAAACATTATTCTCCCACCATAATCTACTAAAGCAGTCTTCATTTCCCCGGTGTAGGAAGGTTCTCTTCTCTTATTGCATTTAGCTTGAAATCAGAGCTCTCAAGCTGTTTGATGCTGGGCGGTGTTTATGCCTTGTGTTGTCATAATAAATGCTCCAGATCCATCATAAAAGCCGTTCCTTTGACACAGAGGCCGATTGGAAACTGCCACAGAGGTGTGGGGCAGTAATGGAGATTTATATCTTTTGCAAAGGAATTGGATTATCATCTGCTGGAGAGTTATTTTACCTTTCCCCTGCCCAGTCAAGTCAAACCAGTTACTGCCATTCATTGCATTAAATACATCAGGGCAGAGAGGAAACAGCCCTGCCACCTCGTTGGCTCCTCTTGGTAGAAGAAGGTGTTTCAGATAATTTACAGTGCCTGTCCAGCAGCCCATCCTCAGGATGACACTTATCCAAACAACACACCTTTCATGTGGTTTTGACCTCCATCAGGATGTTACATTTTAACTGGCCTTGTTTTACTGGAGTAGGACTTGCTCACTTCTAATCCAACTCTATAATTTCTGGGCTTTTATATGTCTTGGGGTGAAACAAGTTATAAAATTCTTTCAAGGATATTTTTTATTGTGTTTTGTTTAAGACAAGCAGGCCTTCCTTTTTATTGTTTTTCCAGGCAACTGCAAAAATTAATAGGTCATAAAAGTAACTTCTCTGCTGGCACTCAGGAGTATGTTAGTGGAAGGAATGAGAATCCTTCTACTGCTGGTCTCTACACAGTGAGATAGTTATGTTTGCAACACCAATAAATGATTTGTTGAGGCATTTCTGCCTCTCAATTGGCTGTTTTTTACCGTAGACCCAGATTTTAATGGTCAAGGTTGGACTTTGCTGCTTCAGCTGAACGACTGGAAACCTGCTGGTATCACCCCCCTCTACCAAAATCCCTTTTTTAGCCATTTCTCATCCGTTCTCTTTGTGCCCAAATACCCATCACGGCTTGGTCCTCTGTCTGGGACCGCGTGATGTGCCGATGCTGATGCGCCCCAGCTCGCTGCGTTAGTGGCGGTGGATCGTTTAAGCATTTTTGGGATGAACTCTGCGCATCCTGGTGCCGCGTGGTGTGTGAGCCCCGCTCCGGGCTCTGTCCGCGGTGCTGAACCCGCCCGAGGGGCGAGCGGAGCCGGGCAGGGACCTCGGGCAAGGCAGGGGGCAAGGGCTCTTTGCAAAGGTGTTCACAGAATCACAGAATATGCTGAGTTGGAAAGGACCCGAGTCCAACCCTCAGCCCTGC
>VXBX01001718.1:157490-180934 GCA_013400415.1 Scytalopus superciliaris | reverse complement strand
GATGGCCCTCCTGGCTCCAGGGCACTGCTGGCTCATGTTCAGCATGGGCAGATCTGGTGCTGTGGTTCACAGTGTGGTGTTGTATGAGGTGCACAGATGTTGGCAGAGCCCCTGCAGTATGGTTAAGGAGGTTGTCCCCGTGGTCCTTGGAGGTGCCTCCATTGAGACAGAAGGGAAAGAGAAACCCAGAGGTTCAAATATTGGTCTTGCTTGGGGCTATGAAAAAACAGGTTTGTTGTTCTGGCTGGCACCTCTCCCTAGCACTGAAACACTGAGGGAAGAAATCTGTTTAGGCAAGTCTGGCAACCTCTCCCCAACAACTCAGAGTGTGGAGTTGTGATCTAAGTATTTCCACTGAATAACTGCTGGGTGGCTACATAAGGGAGGGCAGGAGTCAGGAAGTGTAGGTCACTGCCTGCTCAAATGTGGGACACCACTGCAATGAATGGAACTATTTGTTAAATGGCTTTGCCACGCTAATCACTTGCATTAATTTTTTGGCAAGCAAGATACGTGGCTTGAGGAATATTTGAAACCTTTGAGTTGTGTTGTGTTGTAGGGCAGGGATGATCCTGGGCAGAAAATCATGTAGAAGATGTTCTGCAGCTCCAAACAGGATTTCCTTATTATCATAATCATGTGTTTTCTCTCTGTGAGGGATTTGTGCACAAGCTGATAATAGTGGGAGTGTTGTGCAACCCGGAGAGATCTGGCAACATACCCTGGTGAGCCCTTTGTTGAAGAGACTGTGTTTTGTGAGCAATCCTGAGGAAACAGCAGCTGGTTGCTGCAGCACGAGGGGGAAAGGCAGGTAGAGGCAACAGAATTCCCATTTTGAAGTTGAAGATCCCTTCTGAGGAGAAGCACAGAGAGGGAGGATGAGAAGTTTGTGCCTTGGAGGTTCACAGCCTTTGGATTTGTGGTTCCTGAGCCCACGGAGGGGGTCAAAACATCCTCTGCCACTGCTCAGCAACAGGAGGAGCTCAGCCATGGCAATGCCAGTCTGGGACCTCCTCTGGTGATAAACATGAACTGGCACATCCTCCTGAAACCTTTGCAACAAGTTTCAGTTCGTTTGTTTCAATTAAATATTAAAGGATCCTTTTAAGATGGCTCAAAGCACATGGAATCTCACATGATGCTCTGTGCACAAGTCACTTCATTCCTACAGACTTTTGTGCCCCTGATTGGACTGACTCCAGCCCTTGGGTTTATTCCTCGGTGTTTAAATAGTCAGCTCCTAGTTCAGAACGTTGCTGCCTTGCTGTCTTTCTCCAGGGAAGGTCTCAGAGGAAGGTTGTTACCCCTAAATTCCTGTCTATCCCTGGATTTGACTTGCTCTCTGAAGGTTCTTGTCTCCACTTACAAGAAAATGATCCCAGGGTGAATTGTCTCTTCACCTGTGCACCTTGAGTAAGACCTTTCAGTCGAGTAGGGTGAATGAACACCCTCTGTGTTCACCCTGGGACTGATGTGAACAGCCTGCTCTAGAATCCTGTTGAGCATCTGCATTTGCAAAAGGTGGTGATGGAAATAAGGGAAGTTACCCCAAAACTGTCATTATACACTTGTGAGAAAGAAAGTGAAATCAACCTGATGGTGACCAGAAAAAAGAATTATGTTATAGAAAGTCTGGAACTGGAGTCTTTAAGCTCCGATTTAAATAACCCCTCTTCAGATCTTATATAGTGTCAGTGTCCCTAGGGTAGATATAACTAGTTTCCTTACCAGGGCTGGCAAATATCCTTGGTTCTCAAGTACCTCTGTAAATTGTGCCTCCACTAGATCCATTCTCTTCCTGAGAAATAGCTGCTGCCACCCTCTTTATAATCTCTGCCCTGCATTTTGTCTGACCTTGAGCCAGTCAAACCAAGATTCCTTTATTTAAGAACATAAGGAGACCCATCCACAAAATTCATCAGATTCCACAGGGGATTTTTAATGTCTTTGAGGGATCATTGGGTGATGTTACAAGGATAGCAGGCTTTTCTTGCTCTGTATTTCAGCTTTTATAGCAGGTCCTCACGTTATTATTAAGCTGGCTGATAGTCCTCAGGTTTTACACATCAACAGCTGAAAAGTCTGCCTGAGATCAGGTAACAAAACAGGATGGCACAAACAGATCAAAATCTTGGCAAAAAGAGATGGAAGTTGTTATTTCTTAGTGAGTTTATTCCCCATGGTAAATACTGGTTGTGGGGCCAAATGTGGAAAGGGAAGGGTTTTGTACAGAATTTGAAAAGCTGCCAGGGGAACCCTCTGTGTGGAAAATCTTCCTCTGCCTAGAAAATACTGTGAAACGGTTTTAGCTACTTAAGAAGCAAAATTAGGAATATGGACTGGAACATCTGCAGTCCGGAGTGTGAAACCATCAACCACATTCACAAGTGGGAAGCAGAGAATAATCCTGTGCTGTGCATTAAGTTACATCTTAATCCACAGGCAGCCTCCTCTGGATCTCTGCAAGATGACTTGTGGAGTTCAGGGAGGCTCTGGAGATGCAGATTTTCCTTCAGACTTTATTATTCCATCAGCTGTGAAACTCAGAGTGCCCACAGTGCAGGAGGTCATTAAACAATCAAGCATCTTCCCCTTCACATACACATGAATAACGTCATGGAATGTTGCCCTTGCATTTGGGTTATGCAAATTCATAGTTCATTAGCAGACTTATAGAAGATAAAACCGTAATAAACATTTACATCACACTTCTCATGGCACGGCCAGTATGTTTAATTCAGGTCCCTTGGTGTGAACAGACTAGAGAGAAATGACCTGACCTCTTACAGGAATGTTTGACACTAAACAAAAAAATGTTTTGAAACTGGGTGGGAAGTTCAAAATCCCAATCCAAGATATCTGAAAGCAAATCTTTCCTTTTTAATCAATTGCAAAACATTTTCAAACTGAATGCTTTGAACTATTGGAACCGAAAAATGTGAGTTGAAACAGTGAATTTCTGTTTAAAAAAAAAAGCCAAAGGATCATTTAGCAAGAAAGGTGTTGAAACTTATAATTTCCTATGAAAAGTTCAGGTTTTATGATTGCATTTTCCAAATAAAAATAAGAGCTGATGGCAAATGAGGCCAACACTTACATGTGTCACAGGTCCAAGCTAAAGAGAAAGCCTCTAGAGAAATGTAGCTTAAAACAAACACGTAAGAATTTCAGGTTTATTGTGTTTAAGGAAATACAGAGGCTTTCAGCTTTTAGGGTTTCTGGCTGCACCTCTCATTAGTACTGAAACATTGGGAAAAATGGGAGAAAGGATGTTTATTTATACATAGATATTATTTATTATTGTTTATGAAGCTACTTTCGTGGTGAATATGTGGCATTTCTGCCTCCTGCTATCCATGTACCTGACAGTGTTATGTCAAACCCTTGTCCCAGTCAGACCATGCACATTCCAGCACAATTTTAACTCTACTGGCATTGCAAAACCAGTAGAATTTGCTACAAACAAGTCAGCACTAAAACCGGAGTGGGAGAGGCAAGGGGTGAGTGTACCTAAAGCTGTCCAGAACACCCAGAGGTGTTACAGGGGCTGGATGAGTTTAGTTTTGCTCACTGAGCATATTAATGAATCACAGAATCATTAGGGTTGGAAGGGATCTCTGGGGATCACCCAGTCCAACCTCCCCAGGCTGGGTCACCTGGAGCAGGGGACACAGGGACACATCCAGGTGGGTTTGGGATGTCTCCAGACAGGGAGATTCCACACCCTCCCTGGGAAGCTATTCCAGGCTCTGCCACCTCTGTGGGAAGAAGATCTTCCTCATGTTGAGGTGGAACTTGTATTTTAGTTTATGGCCATTTCTCCTGCTCCTGTTGCTGGGCAAAACTGAGAAGAGTCCAGCACGATCCTCTGACACCCCTTGGAGGTATTTGTATGGATTGATGAGACGAAAATGAGTTTTCATTAGTCACTTACTTAAATGAGCCCAGGCCTGGTTAGAGCTGGGCTGTGGTGTTATAAGGAGTTTGTGCTTGCAGGAGGAGCTTAGAGTGATTTGTGATGGGTTTGTGATGGATAAACAAGGTTTATCCCCTTCAATGAGGGAAAATATAACAGAGAGACCTTCTAACAGTGCTGTGACTTGTGTCCCCTCTCAGTCCTGCACTGAACACCCAGAGGCAGCCACGAAGGAGAGTCTTTTTACAAAATAAAAAAAAAAAAGTGATTAAGCAGCCAATTTACCAAAAAGCCATACATAAAACACTGCCTCTCCAAAGCTAATAGTGCTGTTTGTTATGTCAGAAGCAGCTAATAATGGCCATATTTGTTTGAGTCATAAAACCTCTTTTGCTGGTGCATGATAATGGAGTGTGTTACATGTTCAATTAACCAAACTAATCAAATGCACTGAGGAGAAATACAATGGGAACAAAGACCTGATCTTTGCTATTCTTTGTTGGGCACAGCAGTTGTTTTTCATGTGATTTCCTACTAGTCCTTTGAGCAGATTTCCCAATGATATGCTAACAAATCCTTGACCAATTAAAAAGGCAGGTTTGTTGCTGGAATAAGTATGAAAGGCTCCCTTAGGACAACTTACAACCATATTCAGCCTCTCTGTCACCATGAGGTGCAGTGCAGGGGACAGACTTATCTCCTTCTTGGCACTGTATTGACCTGGTGTACAGAGAAATTAAGCTAAGCCCAAAAACTGAGGTTTGAGGGAGGGAAAGGTGATGTCCAAACACCACAGCATGAAAAAAATTCACCAGACGTTGAGGATAGTGGCCAGATCCTCTGCCTCCAGATGTGGTAACTTGTAACCTTATTATCCCTGTGGAACTGTTTGGCCACCTTTGTGCTAAAATAGGTCCCTCAAGAGATGGGCTGCCCAGGACTTGCCCAGAACCCAAAGCACCTGGAGATGTGGGCACAGCAGGCTCTGGGAAGCAGGAGAGATGATGATATGCACAGCCTGAACTAAGACTCTGGTGTGGACCAGCTCTGAGATAGTCTTAAAGGCAGAAATACTCTGATTTTCTGTGGGCTGAGCTGAGCAGGTTTGTTGGGGTGACACAGACCTGGTGAGTTCCACACATTAAAACAGTCTCAGCTTTAGGGAAAGGCCACACCTTGTCATGGGACCCAAGGTCACATTTCTGCAGGTTGTCTTGCCATGAAGTGACCAGATTCCTGCCCTGGGAATTGAAGTGGCCCAGGAGAGCCTCGTGCAGGTCTGTAAAAGCACAGCTTTGCCTCTCCTGCTCCTGAACATCTGAGGGATCTCCAGGGTTGACTGAGATGGCACAAACGAGTGTCAGTAGACTTGTATTCATTATGCAGGGACAAATTTTATGGGTCTACAAATAGAAAAAGGTTTAAAACCATTGCTCTAGATCAAAAGTGCTTCTCAAGAAGTTGCTTTTTTCTGCCACTAAGTGGCTCCAGATGTTGAAATATTCAACAAAATTCCTTCTCTCTTTTTTTTTTTTTTTTTTTTTTTTTTTTTTTTGACACATTGAGTTTCACAAAGTCAATCTGTGGCAAAGAAATCCCAGTGCCTTTCCCCCCACTGAAAACCACCCAATTGCAACATTAAATATTAACTGAAAGAGGAACTCGATTTGTAGCTTCAGTCTATTTTGATTTTTTTTAATTGCTTCCTTTTTCCTAAACAATTAATTTCCTCTACACGTGAGGGTCACAGAGCTTTCCCTGTCTTATGGGCACAGTGAGAGAGGGTGCTGTGCTTTGGAAAGGGGAGCTCCAATTATTTATTTACCTGCAGTATGGGACAGGACTCATTGAAATGTTGGTGGCTTTCATGAATGTCCCAACTTCTGCCTTTACTCCATCCCACTGTGTCCTCTTTCTGCTGCTGGAATTCCTCTTTATTCCCTGGTCCATCTCGGAGTCCAGGATGGCTGTTGGGTGACAGGCAGGGGACAAAGGCTGGTTGAGTTCCCCTCCCCACAGTGGGAAGCACAGATGGTCACCATGCAGAAATGCTCCTTCCTCTCCGGGGTGCTGGGAAGTGCAGTCAGCACAGCTGCAATGAGGATTCTTTGTGCCTGGATTGCTGCATCCTCCTTTTCCATTTGGAAGTAGATCAAAACTTTGTAAACCTCTGAACTAACATTTATACATGTATTAGGTACGTTGCATTACATTAGGTACATGTATTGGGTTTGGGTATGTTCCTCTGAAAAGTCCTGCTTGCTCAGGGCTTGAAAATCTTTATGCAATAAAAAAAAAGTCCCTCCAAAAGTCAGATGTTTCATTCCTGCTCCAGTGAAGCACAACCCTCCCAGCTGCCACCGAGTGCGTGCCGTTTCATTTTTGCTCCCCTCAGAAGAAAGCTGCCCTGAAAGCACCACTTCCATGAATCACTCTTTTTTTATGTCAACAACTGGCATTTTTCTCTTTATTTGGGAAATTTGCCCCAAGGTCTGTTCCAAAAAGCTCCAGCTTCTTGGTTTTGCTCTTGAATGGACAGGGAAGTCTGGGGGGCTTGGTGCTGCCTTCACCTCTGCACAGGGAGGTTTTACACTGTTGTCTGCTGAGCACCCTGCAGGGATTTGGGAATAAACCAGGCTTCAATATGTGTTGATGGTCTGGAGGCAAAGCCTCCATGGGACACACACAGGTCTGAAAGACAGAGATGCACAGCTGGCCCAAAGCCTTTTGACAAATGATGTCTCTCCACCAGCTCCCCGCTCAGTTTTACAACCCAACCAGCCTGTTCCTGGTTGCCTTGGGTTTGTGGTGGGTGTCAGAGCTGGAAGGTGCCCTCCTGCCTTTGCATCCACGAGGAGCTGAACACAGCACAGAGAGGAGAAGGCAGAAAGGAAGGGGAGGAATTAAATATTTGCCTGCCAAGCCCTTGTGTTTTTCCACAGAGCTAAATATCTTTTCATTTGTTCTTTTTGACTGTTTGTGTCTTTAGTATCTGCCAGGCTCTCCAGAGAGCAGCCTCAAATGAGCTGCCTGGGGCAGACTTTGATGGACAAATCTTTCCTTCCTTCCCTTCCCTGTGCCATTAGAAAGCTCCAAATCTGTGTCTCTTCTTGAAAGGCAACGCTGCCCAACGCTCAGAGCGAGGAATCAGAGCTTCGTGGTGTGAATGTGCCTGTTTGTTGGACCTTGTAACCCGCTCAGAATCAGTCAGACAAAGCTGGTGAGTCACAGCCAAAGGACAGAGCCACTGGAATTAGAGATCTGTCAGCTTGGCATGGCTGGAATGGGTGGGCATGGAGCATCCTGGGCTCAGGAACAGCCCGTGGATCTCCCCACCCTGCGGATCCACCTGGGAGCTGCAGGGAGCTAGGGAGGGATTATTGGTGCAGCATTTCCAAGGTTATCTCTGGGTGTTCATCCATGGGATTCTTAGGGCAGGAGGAGGTCCCTGTGCCAGGGAAACTGGTGCTCCTGCCTGGAAAAAGAGGGCAGGGTGGGCCATGAAGCCTCAAGCTGGGTGGAAGCCCAGCCTGGTTTAAGCTGCCCCAGCCTCCACAGAGCAAAACCAACCAGCACAGGTAGCCCACTGCACCCAGCAGATGCCTCAATCCTCTTTTTCTAAGAAGCTTAAAACCTTTTGAGATCCCAGATGAGTTTTTCCTTATGAAGTGGCACAAGTCCTGCTTCTCTTTGGAACCAGGAGAAAATACACCACAGGATGTGGAGTGGCAGCAAGATCAGCCTTGAGTGTTCTGAGCTGGACAGGTCAGACAGTTTGGGCCAAGTTGTGCTTTTCCCAGTAAGCTCCAGGCTCTGGAGTCCCAACTCATCAGATCAGTGTAGTCATTGCAGTGTTTGTTTGTTTGTTTCTGCTATAAAGGTTTTAAACCAGTCAGGGAAATACAAATTATTCTTTTGTGAGCCCTGTCTTTCAGTGCAGAAAACAAGAATAATGGGGGAATTCAACTAAAAGGAAACAGAGAAAATGTTTAATTTTAGGTGTTAAGCAATAACAGTAACTTCAAAACATTTGCAGAGAAGTTATTTGTCTGTTGAAAAGCTGTTTTCCTCAGTCACCCATACTTTATGTAATTCCAAGCAGTTCTCCCTCTCAGGCAGAAAAAATTCCGTAGAAATAATATTTTACAGCTGGAATAATTGTTTTGTTGTTTATTTTCTGCTTCCCCAACTCTCATGGGAGTAGCAGAAATGCTCTAAGGTTGGACTTTCTCCTTACTTTCCAAGCCTATGCCCCAGGTGTGGAGTGGGACTGGGAGTAAGGTGAGATTCCTCTTGGATCCCAGATGCTTCCAGCCACTTATTTGGTGCCTACCTGTGGCACCCAATGGCAAAGACACCCTGGGCCCTTCTGTTCCCTGTACTGGAATAGGGTCTAGGAAAGGTGGAAAAATACAGAGAAGGAAGCAGAAATGAGATGAGAGTGTAAATGGCAAGGGGCACACAAAAAAATGGGGTAGAAAAGGTGGGTAGCAAAGCTGTGCTGCTCTTATTTACTGTGAGGAAATCATCAGTCAGCAGGTTTCAATCACAAGGAAACAGTCTGTCTTCCCTGTGCAACTGAACTGTGGAACTCTCAGCTGCTGGACCTTGTGGAGGCCTAAACTAAAAAGAAGATGATAAAAAAGGAAAGGGCAAATGAGTGAGAGAGAACTCGACCAGGAGCTGCTAAAGCTCCAGAGTTCAGGGGCAATGCTCTGGTTCAGGTGCAGGTCCCCCAGTGCAGCTGCTGCACAAATCCTGCCTCACACTTGCTTTGTTTTAGGCATTTTCCCAAGGCAGCTCCTGAGGATTACTGTAGGAAATGACTGTAGGAGAATGGATTTGTCTCCTTCCCTCGACTGGCAATTCCCACATTGTTTAACAGAAATCCTGCCCTAGGATAAATCCCAGATTTTGGGAAAGCATTTCTAAACCAGCTCTTCCTTATCTGACAATAACTGGATGAAGTGAAGAGGTTTATCCTCACAGAAGAGCTTAGAAAAATCCTATATCCACAAAAGGTCTTTCTCCCCTTGGGGAACTCAGGAGTTTCTCCTCTAAAAAATGTCTCACCACATCCTTGGACCAGACTTTAATCGTCTCTCCCTGCAAATCCTGAGCTGGAATCAGCCTACAATGTTGCCATGTAATTTTTGAAGTGTGTGCTTCTGTGGTGTTCCTTATGTGAATATATGGAGCTATTCAAGTGGAAAACACAGGAAAGTAAAAACTCTTGACACTAAACTCTCAAGGGGTGTTGGAGGATTAGGACAGAGACACTGGCACAGAGCGTGGCGCTCTAAAAAGCCCTTTTCTTTCTTTTTTCTTAATTTTTCTGTGAGATTATAAAAAGGCAGAACAAAACCACAAACGAACCTTAAGAAGTGAGAAGACAAAAGAATTTTGGCTGGGTTAAAAAGTGTTTGTGCCAAGCCTTCTCTCCCAGGATGATCCCTGTGGGGCAGTTCAGGCTGAGATCTCTTTGGAGATGCCAAGACTGGTCCAGCAGTGCAGGATGGCGAGGGAGCCTTTGGGAAGAAGGGATGTGAATGCAAGTTGGATTTTGTTTCTCTTCCTGAAATCTAAGCATTCCTTGGTGTAAAGTGAGCGTGTCAGCTCTTCACAGAATCACAGAACTGTTGGGTTGGGATTGCAAAGGATCTCTGGGGATCTCCCAGTCCAGCTCCCCTGCCAAGGCAGGCTCACCTGGAGCAGGTGACACAGGAATGCATCCAGGTGGGTTTGGAATGTCTCCAGAGAGGGACAATCCACACCCTCCCTGGGTAGGTGTTCCAGTGCTCTGCCACTGCCACTGAAAGAAGTTCTTCCTTCTGTTGAGGTGAAACTTC
Source organism: Scytalopus superciliaris (assembly GCA_013400415.1). Lineage (NCBI taxonomy): Eukaryota > Metazoa > Chordata > Aves > Passeriformes > Rhinocryptidae > Scytalopus > Scytalopus superciliaris. The sequence goes on along the minus strand of VXBX01001718.1, from coordinate 171,169 downwards.
TTGTGTTTTGGTTTGTGGCCATTGCTCTTCTACCTTCACCTCTACCTGAGGGAAAAAGCCATGGAGATGGCTTGACCAGCCGTGAATTCCTGTTGGCCCAGTGTGGCCTGGAAGAGCTGTGCAGTTCTGCCCTGGGAGAGGAAAAGGGTGAGATGTGGTGTTTTAGGAGGTGTGCACAGGAAAAGAATGAAAGTGAAGTTTTCTCCATCCAGTTTATGTCCCAGCATTGTGGTTGCTCTCACTTGGGGCAGGAGGAGTTTTCCAGCAGCTGCAGGTCTCTTGCTGAATGCCCTTTCCAAGGATGGTGGGGATGGATGTGCACTGCTCCAGGACACAAGGGGGATGGATGTGCATTTTGTGCTGAGCAGATGTCACATGTGCCTGGGATTCCTGGAGGTGGTTTGTCAAAGGGGCTGAAAAGCAGCAGCTGAGAGAGGTTAAATGAGGACTCTTGGACTGAGGTTCCCCTTCCTCCCAGGGGCCTTTCTGCACTGGTGTTACCTTTAAAAACCAAGCACCTCTGGTTTCCCAGTGCTGTGTGTGGATAGAACTGTAGCAGCTTTGTGTCTCTTTTAAAGTTAAGAAAAAAAGAATGAAACATTAAAGCTTCTTTCCCACCTTGAAACCTGCCCAAACCTGCCTGCTCCCAACCAGAGAGGTTTGTATCCCTAATATCCAGGGGGAAAGGCTGGCTGTTTCTCTTAGACTTTTTGCCTGCAGAACTGGGAATTGATCCCATGCCATTAAAAGCAGAGATTTTGCCTGTTCCCTTCAGCAGGAGCTGGTTCAGGCCCCGAACCTCCTGGTGGTGGGAGGGAGGGGATGAATCTCTTGCAAAAATGTCTTTGCTCTGACCTGTTTACTGAGTGTCTGGGGGCAGGGGAATTACTAACACAGGGTTTGCAACACTTGGACTGAATAAGTCATCCTCTTTGCTCAAACTTTCCTTATAAGTACAATCTTCTTCTTCACGAACCCTTTTATGATACCTGGATAGACCTTTCATCTATCAAAAGAATGGACAACCCCCCTAAAATATTAGTCTGAATACCTCAAACTTATTTAGGGATTTATTTAAAAATATGCCTCAAAACAGATGTCACCAGTGCCCCTGGATGTAAAAGTGATCCCTCTGGGGTTCTGGGGAAGAAAATAAAAGTGGGCTGTGCAAGGTTTCTGATTTCCACTGCCACAGCTCTGGGGTTGTTTTCCCAGTGCTGTAGGAGTGACCTTGATTGAGACATCTAATCTCTGGGATCTCCTTGGGGTGGGAACAGCACGTTCATCCTCCCCCAGAGCAGGCAACTGATGTTGGAGATCAGTTCTCAAGGACAAAACGCTCTCTGGAATTTCAGCATTACTGTTTTGCCTTCTTTTCCTGGCTTTAAATTCATCTCTCTGCCAAATGACACACTTGGAGGGGGGGGGAGGGGGTGGAATCAGTAAAAGAGCATTTAGCTGCTGTCACTGGGTTCAGTCTCAGCACCTGGGGAGGACTAACCCCAGTCACCAGCACAGGCTGGGAGTGACCTGCTGGAAAGCAGCTCTGCAGAGAAGGACCTGGGGGTCCTGGTGGACAAACAGCTGTCCCTGAGCCAGCAGTGGCCAGAAAGTCTGGTGGGATCCTGGGATGCAGGAGGAAGAGCATCACCAGCAGGTCAGGGAGGTGATACTGCCCTTAAACTCAGTCTTGGTGCTGCCTCACCTGGAGTGCTGGGAACAGTTCTGGGCTCCACAGCACAAGAGAGGCATGGAGCTCCTGGAGCTGGTCCAGTGGAGGGTTGGAGAGATGATGAAGGGCCTGGAGCATCTTTGTGATGAGGAATGGCTGAGGGAGCTGGGGCTGTTCAGCCTCGAGAAGAGACACTGAGAGGTGACCTCACTGTCCCCAGGGAGGGGTCTGAGGATGGACCAGACTTTGCTTGGGGTGCCCAGCAATGGGACAAGAGGCAATGAGCAGGAACTGATGCCCATGAAATTCCACCTGGAAATGAGAAATTCTTTCCTCTGAAGGTCGTAAGGCCCTGGCACAGGTTGCCCAGAGAAGCTGTGGCTGCCCCATCCCTGGACATGTTCAAAGCCAGGTTGGATAGGACTTGGAGCAGCTTCATCTAGTGGAAGGTGTCCCTGTCCATGGCAGGAGGGTGGAAAAAAATTATCTTTAAGGTCTGTCTCAACCCAAACCATTCTGCAAGTCTATGCTCAGGACATTCCACCTCAGTATGAGAAAGAACTTCTTCAGTGTGCAGGTGGAGATTAGAAGCTGAATGGGCACCTCCTGAGTAACGTGCTCTGGAGACCCTGCTTGGCCAGGGTACCAGATGGGCAGTACCAGATGCTCCTGCGGTTCCTGCCATCCCGAACCACTGATTCTGTGAAAAGCCTGTCCCGAAGAGGCGCAGCCGCAGGCAGGGAGCGGCCCCATCCCGGGATCAGCCAGCGAGAAGGGCTGGAATCCTTGGGAAGGCAAGACCGAGGGTGTGGTGGAGGGTCGGCGGAGCCGGCAGCCCCTCCCCGGCAGAGGGCACTCGGAGCCCGGCCAGCCCGGCCGAGCGCGTTCCCTCCGCTGGATGTTCACACAGCATTCACCCCGGTACGCTCGGCTGGACTGGGCTCATCCCGGACTCGATTCTCTGCTATATTTGCTACTCCTGGCTCACCTCACCGCGGGGAGAGTCCCCCTGAATGGGGCGGTTCTGAGCGCTGCAAAGCCACGCTCAGACCTGAGGCAAGAACTGACAGCATCCCACAGCGAGAAAGGTGCTGTCACCAAGTGTTTTAAGCCGTGCAGGGGGGTTGGCTTGGATTTGCCTACTTGCTAGAAAAAGCTGCTTTTTGTTTGGTTTTTATGCCAGCTTTCCACCCCTAGACTCTCTCCGTGTTCTAGCTGCTGAGTTGGTGCATTTTTGGCAATAAAATCCAGTTCCACTCCATCTGCAGCCTTAAATCTCCCAATTCCCTCTTTATTCCATATGCAGAGAGAGTGGTAGTTGCAACTAACATGTGAGGAGTTGAGATGTTTTTTCTTTTTGAGGGGTGGAAAAACCCCTGATGACTCCTGAGCAGGCAATCACTGCTCCTCGCTCCTGAGCCATCCTCTGTGCTTCCTTCCAGCAGGAGCCAGGAAAACCCACAGCCGTGCACCAGGATCCCTCAGCTTCCTCCAGCACCTCAATCTGGAATGCTGGATACTCTCTGTGCTTCTTCCATCAGTTGTGGCAGCGAGAATTAAACCAGGCTTTGGGCTGGGGGAGGAGGGAAGTCCCATGTCCCCTGTACCGGTCTGCTGGGTGGCTGAAACCCTGCACAGTGGCTGCTGTTGCCCAGCAGGCAACACCAGAGGTATTTGGAATCTGGGGGATATTTCCTATTGGATTTGTTTAATAGTTTTGAGGTTGGTTAAATATGGAGTGACAAATTAATTCCAACTTAACTACTTCCCTCTCGGTCTTCCTGCCGCTTGCAACTCCCCTGTTGCCCTGTTAAACGAGACCAGCTGGTGGGATCAGGGTGGTTTGGCAACTGCCATGGGTTTGTGTGCTGAGCCCCACTGGAGGGTCTGCTCCCCTCTGGCTCTTGGCTCTGCACATGCCCATCAAGAGGAGAAAGGGCAGAGGGAAAAATTCATCTACCTAGAGCTGGAGGCAACAGCTCTTGGAGTCATGGTTTGCACCAAAGCCCCTTTGGGGAAGAGTTAGTACCTAGGGGGTTGTTAAAGGGTTGTTATAGAGACCAGCAAGTCACCAGCTGCTGGTGCCCACCAGAAACCTCCCAGTGTGTGTGTCGGTCCCTGCACAACCTGAGCCAGCTGCAGGGTACACTTGCCACCAGCCCTTAACCCTCTAGAAACGGGGTGCTGCTCAGTGTTCACTGTGAGGGTGTCCCCACTCCCTGTAGCTCGTGGGGGCCCTTTGATTGTGAATCACAGACACAAGGAGGGGGTTCGTGGTCTGGGCAGGGGCAGATCCTGAGGCAGGACAGGAGTGGAACATGGGAAGGGGTCCCAGGAGGTTCTTTGGCTCAGACTCCAAACCAACACTGCAAACTCCCTGCTGAATATATCCATCTCAAGAGGATATTTGTTACCTACCAAGAGGTATAAAATTCGGGTTCTCTAAGTCCATGTGCTGTGTGGTCACAACTCCATTTGGTGCATCTTCTTTGTGTGTGCTGTGGTGAAGCGTCACAAGGGCAGGTCTGATTTCTGTTGTGACAACTTGTCTTCCCATGGGTTTGTCCAGATGCTGCTCACTTGGCTTCCAGCACGGACTGCAGGGAGAGGATCAGATGGGTTGGTCTGCCTGAGGGTGGTTTCATCACTCCAGCACGCTCAGAGCAGTTGGGACACGACCTTTTGGGGCAACAGTGGGAAGCAGTGAAATATTTAATCCTCCTCCTTCGCTGAGGAGGACAGACAGAAAGCCCATTCTCCTCAGCCTTGGAGGCAGGTTGCTGGGGGAGCAAAGTTGAGCCCTTGGTTGCCTCTCAGCGTTGGGCTTGATGAAATCCTATGAACAACAGGATTTGGCCAGGTTGGCCAGGGCTTGGAGCAACCTGGTCAAGTGGAAGGTGTCCCTGCATGGCAGGGGTGTGGAACAAGATGAGCTTTAAAGTCCCTTCCAACCTGAATCAGTCCATGATTCTATAAATATCAAGTGCATTGCTTTCACCTCGGGGAGGGGTTTTGGCATTTGTGTGCATGTGGTGGTTCCTGAAGTGCTGCTTCTCACAGTCCTGCTTATTGGTCCTTCTGTTTCCCAGGTTTTCCTTTTCTGCAAGGTTGGCACGTGGCATTTCTCACCTGCTCTCATCCTGCCAATCCTCCTGTTGGTTTAGCAGCAAATACCAAAGACCAAACCTTCAGCAGGAGCAAAGCAGACAAGCCTTGTGTCCTCCATGGAGCTGTATTCATGAGCTTTATTGAAACAACAACAACAAAACCAACAGAAAGAGTGCATCTTTTCAGCAGTTAAGTTAATTATTTGTGGTCTGGATCTGGCAATATGAGAGGAAATTAGCCTAGTCCTGATGATTGGACATTATTAGCAGCACATGAGGTCCATCTTTTGTTTGGTGGGGCCCATGCTAGTTTTTTTTTAGCCCTGTCTTCTTTGGACAGACATCTTGTGGGGGGGTTACATTAATATTTTGGCTTTCTGACTGTGCAGTCCATTCTTTGCCACACACTGGAGGCCAAGCTTTGCAGTTTCAGTTGACTGAACTCTGTACAGGCTTTTTCAAAGCTTTCTCCACAGATGCCTTAATGATTTTTGAGTTCCTGTCGGAGTTTTGTGCTGGGATAAATGTGAGAGGGCTTGTCCTCAGATGGTGCAGGCTGGCCTAGCGCCACTGACTGCAGGAGAACTAAGTCATTTTGCTCAAGCAGAAGGTCTGCTGCTCAAACTTCAAAAGGCCACCCACATGTGCTTGCTGAGCTGGAGGTCTAAATTAGCAAAAACCAGAGTTTTTTCCCATGGTTTTCACTTTGAGCCATAAAATCACCCATATTTATTGAAAAGCTTCTAAAAGTGCTTAAGCCACAGTGCACTGAGAGCCAGTTCAGGTTTGTGATGCAAGAGAATATCAGGCAAAGTTTCTTCTTCCTCTTCAAAGAACGGTGTTTCGATTGTAAAAAGGTTTTGTAACTCTAAATAGAAGTTAGTTCTTCAGAGAGGGCATTTTGTTTCTTTCTGCTTTTTCTAGTAAAGAGAGTTGTTCATAATCAAAGATCCAAGAGAGTTATTTCCCAGAAAAGCTGTAGCTGATCCATCCCTGGAAGCGTCCAAGGCCAGGTTGGACCTGCCTGGTCTAATGGAAGGGGTTCCTGCCCATGGCAGGGCGTGGATCTGGATGATCCTTGAGGTGCCTTCCAACCCAGGCCATTCTATGATTCTATGGATATCAGCTCCATGGCAAATGTGGTAGTTCTAAGAACAGCTCCTCATTGTGGGGATGGTTGCTGGAAAACGAGGAGGTCACAGCTGGAGAGGTCACAGCTGAGTCAACTTTGAGACCTAAAGCTCTGTAAAGTTGCCTTCATTGCTATCCATCCACCAGCCTTCAAAAGAAAATTGTCCTCGGGGAAAGAATGTCTTCATTTTCAGGGTGCTAATTGTATCCCACCTTTCTAAGGGCTGCTTGCTTGCTGTGTGGCATTGCAGTGAGGCTTAGGGTAGGAAAATTACACCCAGAAGTGCCCTACCCTGCCCACTGGCCATGAAGGGAGAGGAGGGTTGGTACCTCTCAGAGACGTGCATGGTGGCATCAGCATTGGGTTACTGAAGGTTTATCATGCCTGTGTTGGAATACTCTTTGGGAATCGGGAAGAGCCTTTGCTTTTGAAACACCCAGGCACCAAAAGCAGAAGTGTGGCATCCAGGCTGCTGCTTGGCTGAGAGTGCCACTGGGGTGACCTGTCTCTGCCAGCTTCATGGGGCAGCTTTGGCAGGAGAAGGAGCAAGAATTCCTGCATCTGGTGTGCCAATGTGGCTGGTCAGGCTGCTCTCTCTGCTCTCCAGTATAGACAGAGGGGTAGAGGAAAACTCAGGACCCTCAAAGCCAGGTCATTCTGGCTGTCACAGAGCTGTTGTGAATCAGTAGAGCTGTGGTATCTGTCACACTTCAGAGTCTGGTCATGCACACCTTGGTCTTACCCAGAGAGCCATCTGAGTTGACAGCCCTTGAGTCACACACAGAAAGCTGAGCAGACATCTCGAAACAATCCAAGGACTGACTGTGTGACATGTGCCGTGGAAGAGGAGATGAAGCTCCTGGGGTAAAAATAGTGCTGCAGTACTTTTTTAAGGTTAGTGACTTGCACTTTGCAGGAAGGAGTTATAAAAAGAAGTGTAAATCAGCCTTGAAAGCATCCCAGTTATTACAAATTAAAGGATGTTTGAGTGTGATTTTCCAGGGAACCACAGTAAAGTTCTACCTACGCCCTTCATACCTTCTTGCAGGTATTTAACAGACAATAGTATTTATTAGCAATATTGTTGATGTTTAAGGATTGACATGTGTTAATGAAATGTTTTTCCTCTCTGTAAAATGTTCCCACATCACCTCCATTCCTGGGCTATGGAAGGATATTTATCCCGTTCAAAGAGCGGTGGGAGATAAAGCCAGTGCCTGTTAGTGAGAGGGGATTGTGTTTCAGGGCCGTGCCACTTCTTTGCATCTCTGAGCAGTACAAAAAGGTACACCTGGGCCTTCAGAGACACGGCTGGGACAAAGGGGCTGCTAATCCAGCCCAGCAATGCGTAGAGCAGGTGTTCCCCCTTCCCCTGGGTGCCTTCTCCTCCAGCCATACACTGCAAAGCCACCAGAGCCAAAGCCAGGTTCCCTCGGACACCGCAGGCTGTGTCGCTGTCACAAGGTGTGGAGTGTTGCTGACTCTGTGACAACAGAGGATGAAAGTGGAGCTTGCCCTCAGTGAAGCACGTTCCTACAAATTTTTCCCCTGCAGGAAATCCAATATATTTTATCCTGTTTGTCAACACGGTTCATTCTGAGAGAGCCCTGAGTCTGCGGCCAGCAATTAATGCCACTTAAAAGCTTTTCAGGGGGATAATTGCCTGTTGTTCTGCAGGCATCACTCTCATTCAGATGCTAATGGCTGTCAGGGGCAGTGGCCATTCCCACATTGGGGGCCAGGTATGCCCCGCTCCCTCGCCATGGGAGGACGCTTAATGGGTCTATTGTCCCTGAACAAGGGCAGTAGGGAAACCCCCCTGTCCCTGAGGAAGCGGTGGAAATAATCCTCATCAGTCTGTGTCACTTTGGCACAAAAGGCAAGAGGGTGGACAAAAAAAAATGAAAGGGGCGTCCAGCACAAAGGGGATGGAAGTCAAGGTGTCCCACGTTCGGGGACTTGCAAGAAGGCTGCGCCAGGCTCAGGAGCAAAGACTCACCAAAGGCAGCACTGCGAAAACCCAGGGGATTTTTCCAGCCATTCTCAGATTTCAGATTTTCACCAGATGGGGCTGGATGTGGTTTTTTTAAGGTAAAGTTACCTTTTTTTGAAGGTCAGATTTACAAGGACAGAGTAAGAGTGGTCAGCTCTCCAGGCAGGACCCCACCGTGGTGCTACTGATGTCTTTGGGTAGGTTTAGTCCTGGAAGATTCAGCACCAAACCTGTGCTCTCCGTTGTCTGATGGGAGTTGTCTCCTTGCAGGATAAGAAACCTCCTTTCTTCTTATCATGGAAGCACTGATTGGTTTGGATTGGAAAGAACCTTAAAGATCATCTCATTCCACCATCCAGCCATGGGCAGGGACACCTCCCACCAGCCCAGGTTCCTCCAAGCCCTGTCCAACCTGCCCTTGGACACTCCCAGGGCTGGGGCAGCCGCAGCTTCTCTGCCCAACCTGTGCCAGGGCCTGCCCACACTCATTTTTCCTCTCATTTTATTTTGCCACCGAGATTGGGCTGAATCTGTAATTTCTGAGGGAGAGTGGAGTTCACATGGATATGTGAAAATTTAGTCTGCTTCTTTTTGGGATCTCTAGGTATCTGTTCTTCCCAGACCCTACAGACTAAGGTAGGCTGGCCATGGTGAAGGCGTGTTGGCTGGTGACTGTGTCAGGGTTCTGTTCCTCTGGGTTAATCGTTCAGCTTAAGGAAACCCTGGTTTGCAATCTGTGGATGAACAACCCAACCAAATGCCCCTTCCCTCTGTGAACATGGGAGTGAGGTCAGTGAGGAGAAAAGACACTTTCTGGGGGAGCACATGCTGCTCTGTAAGAATCAGCGAGGAAGAGGGAGAGAGGGATCATTTAACAAGCAGGGACATCTCTGAAAATCCATTTACGAGGACTTTATTTTTGAAGCACTGGGGAGAATGGGCTCCTCTCCCCATCGGGCCACCTCCTTTGGGAGCCCTCCCGGGAGACCCTGCAGGTCTGAAACCCCCACCCCTTTGTGCTCCTTCCCCGTTTGGGTTTCATATGGGTTTGCCGGGAGCTGCGGCGCCCCCCCGGCCCCGCTCCCACCCCGAGCCGCGGGCCACTTCTGCAGTGGAGGCAACCCAAGAAAGGACTGAGCCACTTCCATGGAAACAAAAGCCTGTTTTCAAACAGCGCGAAGAGAAACTGTTTCTATCTTAGGCCTTTAATGACCTGAACTGTCCATCTTTTGGAGGAAAGCAACAATAAAAAGGCACTTTGCTGTGCTGTCGCTGCCGCCGCTCTCTAACTACGATTATTTTTTGCCACAAGAGCTTGGCATCCATCCTTTTTTTTACGATGCACATTAAAAAGAAGCGGGGGGAAAAAAAAAAAAAAAAGGGTTTATTTGTCCCCTCCACCAAATCTTGCTGCTAGGAACGGGCAGGCACGTTTGCAGTAGCGGTTCCTATTTTCCCTGGGAGAGGAGTCCTGTGCCCTGCGTATTTCAGTGTTGAATAAATAGTCCTTCATGTTGTATGCGGTGGCTCCGGGCACCCCGCTGAGATCATGTCCTTAATACAAACAATACGACACATTTATTCTAAGCTGACCGCGCTGACCCCCAAAAGTTTGTTCCCTCCGCTGGGACTCCTCGGCCTTTTCATTCAACTGAATGGCCAGCACAAAGACCTTGTCGCATCTACAGTCCCTTCCTAAACAAAACTCGGGGAGGAAGGGGGAAGAAGTGGCGGGGGGAGCGGGGGAGAGGAAGAAATAGGCAAACCTTGACCCCTCCACCTAAAATAAAGTGGAGGAATTTGCATTTTAAACCTTAAGATGCTCGTCCGGCTCTCCCTGCCTCTCCTGCGGCCGCCGGGTTGACTCCCCTTTTGCAAACACCCTGAGAAGCTCCGGGCTTGCAGCATCCCAGCGGAGCCGCTATCCCGGCTCCGGGCAGCATCCCCTGCTGCGAAGAAAGGCTCCTCTCCGCTCTCCTTTGCATTCCTATTTTTTTCATAGATTAGAAAAAGAGAGAAAGAGCTCGACTTAATAAGGAAATAGATGTTCTCTCCCCCTTCCCCCATGCCCGCTCGCTGCCGGTGTTTGGAGGCAGGCGAGCGCTGCGAGCTGCTCCGGGTTTGTGACTGTTTCCCATGGCCCCGGCTCCTCTCTCTCCTCTCTCTCTCGGCCACTTCTCACTCACTCGGGGATGGATGGATAGCTGGTTGTGACAAATCCCCTCAGCCACTCTGGTTTGCAGTCAGCAGTTCGCAGGCAAACACAGAAATTGGTGTTGATTTGCTGTGATTCCTTGAAGGAAACAGCAGGGCTGCTTCATTTCAGGTCCAAGTGGCCTCCAGGGAAAGACCTGCTTTGGGGGCAAACTCTTGTTAGATGTGATGCAAAGTGTATTTGTATGTCTATTGTGCTTCCTTTTAAAATGTTCATTTTGGTGGGGAACCTGCCTAGGCACTGAAAAATTGTGAAGTCTTTTCCCTGGAGCTGGAGATGTGCTCCCAGCTCCTCTCTTTTCTTGTCCCAAACTTGGACTATCTCAGAGGCACCACCGTGCAGCTTTGGCTGCACTTCCAGGTTTGCTCCATGGTATTGAGGTGTTGATCTGCCAGTTAGGGCCCTGCTGTGTTCCCTCCTTGGCTCTACTTGGCTGTACCACCTAAACCAGTGTCTGTAGGACCCTCTGTCCCTGCTGGACAACAGGACAGGATTCCTGACTCCTTGCCCTGGGGTCTCAGCTCATTCTTTGATCACCTCTGAGCTCTCACTTATCTTAGAGTCATTTTACCACCTCCTCTATTTACAGTGGAGCAGGATTTTTCTTTTCCCTCCCCTTTTTTTCCTGGAAAAGCTGCACAGTTGCAGTACCACATGTGGACTTCGTTAAACTTGCGATGGAGCTGCCTCATATTTTGCTTCCCTTGTGCATGCATAAAGCACTTTGATTCCCTGTGACTGACTCTGCCCTGGACAGCAGGGTCGGGGCAGTCCCTTTTCAGCCTTCTGGCACCTCTGATGTGGCACCACTAGAGCATCACATGGTTTTTAAGCAGGCTGGACCTCGGCCTCTCCAGCTGTAAAGGGGGCATGGCTGTGCCTGCCTCCCAGCAGGGCTGTGCCTGTGAGTCAGGAGTATCTGCTGGGTGGTGGCAGAGCTCAGGTGAGGTGAGGAGTTGTTCTGTATTGAGGAGGCTGTGGCGTGGGCACATCTTGCCTTTGGGTATTGCTGTAGCACTGCCCTGACCTGTGACATGCCCCACTGTGGGAGGGCCAAGGTGGGATCATCCCTGCGGACAGCCAAGGGCTCTGGCTGAGGTCAGCTCTGTGCTGGAGGCTTTTGTCAGTGTAACAATATCACTGTGTTGACCAGAGGGTTTGTCTAGAGCTGAAACCCAGCCCAGGACAAGGCTGGGGATGTTACACACAGTTATACCAACAGAAGTAGTTTAGCTGAGTTAAAAAGACGAGGGAGTTGCCCATAAGATGTCTCTATAAGAGTATTTTGCTCGTGCACAAACCCTGCCTGAGAAATTTTGAAGTCCACTTGCAATGCCACTGTGGTGGTGCCTGCAAACATAAACCAACCCACGCTGGGGTAACCAGGAGAGTGATACACATCCTGAACCCTTGCAGCAGCAGGATGGGCACTGGGGAGCAGATTCCTGAGGTGCTGGTCTGTGAAACTTTCTCCTCCTTGGCCTTTTCCACCCCCTTGCCCTCCCCCAAATTGTGAGCCCATTTTAGCTGCCACATCACTGTGCAAACAAACATGGTTCTCACTGCTGCGCTGCTCTCTGGAGTCTTGCTGGCTTGTTCTTTACATGTACAAGGAAACTGCATGACCACTTCTGTCTGGAATCTGTTCTTTTATCTCTTTTTTTTTATCCTGTGCTCTTTTCTTTTCCTCTTTTTCCCCCCAGGCTCATTAAGAAATCAATAAGTGGCTCAATAGGGCTTTGCTTAACCCGATTCTGGAAGTATTTCTTCCCCTTGGAACGTGAACCAACTTCTCAAATTGATTTTGTTGCTTTTGCTCATTTCTATTTAACAATATTCTTAGAGCTATGTCTTGCCTTCTTAGAACAACTCACGGTCTTGGGCTGACAGCCCCTGGCAATGCTCACCTGCAGGACAGGTACCATTGAGCAATACCTTCCTGGGCAAGGGAGGGGAGAAACCTTCCATTGCTCATCCAACAACATTATGGTTTAATCCCTCTCCAGAAATGCCAGCAGTCCTGGAGACTTGCAGAAATGCTCCCTCCTTCCAGTTAGACCTTGGCTGATCTCTGATGGAAGAGACCAAGAAGGGAGATGAAGTTATTCCTCTCAACTAGAGCTGTCTGGAGAGTGATGCTGTGCTAACAGAAAGGTCCGTATCTAAAGAAACTGTTATCTGTTCTTTTCATCCTCTCTTTGGTACTGCTCTGGAATTCTTTAGGGTCTCTAATTAACCCCAAGTTTAGAGAACACCTACCAGATCAATGTGAAAACTTTGAAGTTCTTTTTCATGGCACATTCTGCTGAGTTGTTTTTGGTTTTGTGTGGTTCTCTGGAGCTGGAAGTCTACAGGGCATTGACATCCTGCACAACAGAATTTCTGGAAGTATTTGCAGAAGGGGGACTGGATTTTAGCTGTGATTTTATTTGGGTACATTTTAAAGAATTGAAGGGAAAGACTGGGAGAACTGATTCCCAAAAAAACACAAGGATAAAAATACAGGGAAATGGCATCTACTCAGCAGCACCTTAGCTAATATCCCACTTTATTTAGACAGAAACTGAGAGGGATTTCAAGCAAAGGTTAGTTAATATCAATTTTTACCCACCTTGAGGTCCAGCTTGTCTTGGTTATTTACCATTGATCCACTGCACCCTAATTTGTGACTTTTCATGTCACAGTCAGTGGATGGTGATGCTGATCCAGCAGCACAAATCTGGCCTGCAGCATCATGAACCCATCCCAGTCAGTATGCAGAGGTGCAGGACCCTGGTGACTGGAGGTCAGTACTTTGACAGGCCTTTGCAGGAAAGGTTCTGTGTTCAGCCTTGCCTTCAAAACTGCAAGTTTCTCACTCCAAATGACACTTGTCCCTATTTCTTGGTGTGCATCTTTCTCCCTCTAACACACCAGCCACTCAGCTCTCCTTGCAGGTTCGGTTGTATCCCCCTGCCTGTCAGAAAAAAAGAGTTAGTCTGGGAATTTCTGGAGTGCCCATGGCAAATCCAGGCTGCCATCACCTCCTTTGAGCCAGGAACAGGTTGCAAATGATCACATTTATCTGTTGTCTTTGCCATTCTTAATCACCCAGAACAGACCAAACAAGGGAGATGAACTTGGAAGGGAAGGGCTCGGTGGAGTTTGGGAATGGTGGTACCAGAGCCAGGCTCTGTTGCAGAATAAACCTGTCATGCTTTAAAAGCTGAAATCCCAGCCCAAGGTGGCATGAAGTAAAACTGGAAGGGATGTGTGGTGATGAAGAAAAACAAAGGAAAAATGTCTGTGTAGGTGTCACAATGTGAGTTCCTCTGTGGGCACGGTCTGAAACCAAAGACAAAAATTAAAATGCAAGACTTTGCAATTCCACCTGTAGCTCTTTGTGTTTCTCCTTATGCAGGAATGTCTGAAAATAGCAATGAACTCATGAGAACTTTCTGACCAGGGCCAAGGAGGAAGAGGTCTCAGATAGTCTGGGTCTGCCCAGTGCTCCCAGACTGGGGACTGGGATTTGGAAAGGGAAGATTGCCCATCTAGGCTTGGTTCCCTCCTCCCCCCCC
>VXBX01001718.1:91425-157469 GCA_013400415.1 Scytalopus superciliaris | reverse complement strand
CCCCCCCCCCCGTTTTTTTTTTTCTCCCTGCTTGTTTTGCAGGCCCTGAAAGGAATAGACTCCGTGTTATTCTAACTTTAAATGGAAGGAGGGGGGAGGCGATGAGAGCAGAGAAGGAAAATCCATTTGCTGCAGTACTGTCAGCCCCTTAGTTTTCCTTCAAGTCTGACAGGCCCAGGATTAAAGGTTTGGTTACAATGCCCTGACAGTACACATTAACAGCCCTGAATGTCTTAACAACCCGGCTACTGGAGATGCATTCAGAAGAGTCTGTGAACTGCTTTTCCCCTTTAAAGCTCCTGCTAGACCATGTTGTCCGGTGAAATCTTTTGTGGCTAAAAATGTATAGACTTTTCTTTCTGATTCCTGAGCATGTACACACACAAACCCCAAATTCTTTGCTGTCTTCCCCTAGGGTTTATTCCTAGTTGTCCTTTAACCGTTTGGCTTGTGAAAATTGTCCTGCTCTGACTGCACAAGGAGTTTGTATCTCCCCTTTTTATTTTAGCTAGACTTTCACCTAAGTGTAAATAAGCAAAAGCTCACTCGTGTGGGTGGAGTTATGTGGGTCTATTCCAGCTGAGGGGCTGGACATGAAAAATAAGGGTTTTTCCCTGAAAAAAAAAATAAAAAAAAAAGGAAAAAGAGCCTCTGATCAAACAAAATCCCTGTATTGATTGGCTACATTTGCATCATAAAATGGAATTCATCAACCATGGAGTTTGCATGGATGGACAGTGATTGTAATAACCAGGGGGTGTTGCTATTCACAATGCATAATAATTAAGTTTACACCGGGCTATTTCCAGGCACGACCAAGGGATATATTTCCACTAAACCCCACTTGATTTTGCTTGGGGGTAGGGTAAGGAGGAGGAGAGCTGTTGATGAAATCCAGCAAGAGTCCCTGGAAAGGGTTTGGAAACTTTAGTTCAACCGACCACCTCCTGTCTGAATATATCCCAAATCCCTGCATCTCGGTCAGCCTGCGGAGATGCCCAAGGGCTGGAGCAGCTCTGGGAGCAGCAAAGGCTGAGGGAGCTGGGGCTGTTCAGCCCCCAGAGCACACCCTGAGAGGGCACCTCCCCATGGGGGGCAGTGCCTGCAGGGAGGGGGCAGAGCCCGGCCCAGGCTCTGCTCGGGGGGCCCAGCCATGGCACGAGAGGGACGGGCACGAACTGATGCCCAGCCAGTCCCACCTGCCCAGGAGGGAGAACTTCTTGGCTGGGCACTGAGCCAGCCCTGGGCAGAGCCCAGAGAGGGGGGGAGTCTCCTCCCTGGGGATATTGCAGCCCCCTCTGCACACAATCCTTTGCTGAGATGACCCTGCTGGAGCAGAGAGGTGGGACCAGATGACCCACTGTGGTCCCTTCCAACATGGCCCATCCTGTGATTCTATCAAAGTTGCTGGTAATTTGTGTTTAACCTCAGCGAGTTTGGCTCTTGTCTCTTGACTGTGGCACAGGGACTTCTGTTTTTTTAAAACCAGAAAGGCTTTCACTGCCTTATTAAAACTGCTGGGGTTGGTGGTAGTTCTGTGGTGGCATCAGGGACTTTATGCAGGAGGGGTGGCCCTGTTTTCAGGCAGGGAATGTGTCCAATATGTAAGGAAAAAACAGACAAAAGTTTCCTGGTCTGTGTGGAGGGAAGATTGCTGGATTGAGGGAACATCAAGCTGTTCTGAGGGTCCTCTCATACTGGGGGTGAAAAAAAATGACTGTGGAAGTGGGAAGGTCCCCAAGGGAGTGGGAGGGGGTGCTCTGGGAGGTAAGTCCATCCTGGAGGAGTCAGAGTGGCTGCACAGTGTGGGTGATTTCTGTTTCTGTGGAGGGGGGAGATAATCTAAAGGGAAACCTGATTAGAAGCGAGGAGCGCAATCCATGAAAGGGGAGGGTGGAAGGGGGGATAAATGAGAATTAATTTAGCACAAAATCAAGATGTCAAGAACAAAGTTAATCAGGAGACAAGGTTAATTAATGAATACATCCTTAAACCATCACAGCTACATCAACACCACCAGCATTAATCAAAGCACTAAGAGTACTGAAAAGAGACACTGTGGAATTGTTCCTAACCCCATGTTGGGTGTCTGGGAAAGAGAATGGGCAAAAGAGGATCTTGTTGGAAATACCAACATGCTGTGGGGAGAATGACAAATCCCAGATGTTAAAATCATGTCATTATGATTTGTTGTAGAAGCAAAAAGTGGGCAAAAAGGATGGGCTGGGAAGGGTAGTATCTGTTTCTTAGGCACTGACAGCTTTAAGCAAGTGACCAAAAGCTAGTAAGGGCCTAGGAGGTGTTATTAACCTGAGATCCATCTAGAACAGGGACAGCAGCCTTCACAAAATAAAGAAGTGATAGGTAATTAAAGATGCTTTTGACCTGAGGTGCATCTAGAACATTGACAAAAGCCTTTGTAGAGTAAATAAAGGATCAATAATGAAAGCAGCACATCCTGTCTCTCTTTGGAATCGGTTTTCCCATTCAGATGTGCATCTGACTCTGCTCCTCAGTTACTGGTGAAGGCAGCCAGGCTGACATGGGCTGGGGAGCACACCCAGCAGCACCTCTGCTGGAAGAGGAATGGAGGGGTGACATCCAGCAGGGAAGCATGTCAGGCACTAAGAACACAGCCTGACCTTCTGTTTGGCAATATTTTTGAGAGCAGAAAGCTGGTTGGTAGAGAGTGCTCTCTGCATGTGTCTGATGGACACAGGAGCTCCACCTCAGTGCAGCCAGCTCTGTGTCAAGTGTGGCCTCATTCCTGTTAGTGAAGAGAGGTGAGAACTCCTCCAGATTTATCCTCTTATCTTGGTATGGAAAATCACCTTCTGCTGCTGACAGTGTGGCTGGTGACTGGACAAAGGGTGCCTGCAACTAGATTAGGCAAAACACCACCTTCACAAAGCTGAAATCAAAGGGATGACTCTCCCCCTTGGATTTTCCATATGGCATTTGGCTGATGAGGCATCGACAGATACCAGGTTGGAGGTTTGTCCTTAGCTCTGAGGGATTCTACAGGTTTCCTGAGGGATCTGGGCTGGTAGTTCTGGTGCTGTGCAGTATTTCCTTCAATGATCTGGAAATTCATCCACTGTTCTGGAGGGATCAGGCAGCCAGTGATGAGGGATAGCAATATGGAGGAGTCAGAAGCACTTTTTGAGAGCATTAAACCCCATTAAAATCAATGTGCCTGCTCTGGTTAAAGCTGGAGGTGGTGGAATGAAGAATGCAGGCAATTCCCTGAGAGTGAAATAGGAGGGAAAGGGAGTGGGAAGCACTTGTCAGTCTGGATAAATTAGAAACACAGGGAAAATGATGAAGGAAGAAAAAGTGAAGTGGAGTAAATCCACACCTAGTGATGTGGAAGAGGGAGTGATTTCTACCAGAATTTAAACAAAGAAAGAGTACTGCCAGTGTTTTTGACACCTTTCTCTTTGGGATGGTGATATACAGACATCAGAGGCATTCAGTCAGCATGTGTGTTCTGGGAATGTCAGTATGTGTGTCCTGTATTTGGGAAAAATCAGATGGAGTATTCCTGTACTGAAAAGTGAAGATACAAACCGCACCAGTGCAAGCACAGCAGAAATATGGACAGTCCATGGGCAGAGTGGGGAATAAGAACCATGGTTTTAGTAGAGGTGGCACTTCTGAAGAACTGCTGCCACAATACTGGGGGGAATATATAAATATATACTTTTTTCCCTCATTGCTATAAATTGTTAACTCAAGACAGGAGGGTTTACCCTGCCCTGGCTCCACCACAGCCATTGATCTTGAGGCAGGAATCAACGTGGGGTGGTCCCCTGACCTAGACTGTGCAGCAGGTCAAGCCAAAGCATCACAAAGGCCCTAAAATCTATGAATAAGTGCAATTCTTTAGGAGTCAGTGCCCCCATTTTACAGCAATCTGGTGAGGGGCCTTAACTGGGTGACAAGGTAATTTCCATAGAGTTTACGTACATCCTATCTGGAGTCTCAGGGTGAGGGGAGGTTTGACCCAGGGTAATTCTGAGCAGCTCTGCAAGATTTGCAAAGTGGCTCGAACTGGCCCGTTGGAGTCTGAAGCAGCAAACACAGATCCTTTGGAGGAGGGATGCAAAGAGTAAAAGCAACTCTTTCCTTAATGCATCCAGCAGTAATTCCTGCAGGGAGGGTGGGAGGGGTTAGGAGTCAATTCTCTGACCACTGCAGGTGATCGGTTCAGAGGTGTGATTCCCTCTCCCGTGTTCGTATGCAGGCTACAAACATTTATTAATGGTCATAAAATATCCTGCCTGGTTTTTAAATCCAACCAACAATGTATGTCTTGACCACCATAAAGTTTGTCTCAAAACCACCACAAAAGGTTTGAATTACTCCTGGTGGCAATAAAAGCATTCTTTGGGCTAAGGCTTTGCTTTATTGTTAGCTTTTACTTTTCTCAATCTCCCTTCCTACCAGCAAGACATAAACAAAGGGGGCTGAGTTGTCGTCCCCCACCCCTCACACCTACATTAATAAGATCCAGGAACCAGGAAAATGAAGGAAACAGGAGCAGAATAGTCAGGGAGGTGACTGGTTGGTGATAAGCACAGCTTTGCCTCGTGTTAAAGAAAGTGCTGCTTAAAAAGAGCCTTTCTCTTCTTTGCACTCCAGAGTGCCCCAGTCACATTAAAATGTTCATATGAAGAAAAAAAAATTACATATATACACACCTTTTATATATTTTACATTATAGAATACATATTTAATGACTATTTTAATATATAATACATAGATATATTTCATGGATGAATTCAGGGTCACTAAAGTGCTTTTTTATTCAGAATTCGTTCCTTTCAATGTGAATTAAACTATAATAACATACCCATATTATTAACTTCCAGACAAAAGCATCTTCTCAGTAGTTGATTTCAGTTTACCATCTCTGCCTTAAATGTTCTTCTGTAGTTAATTCAGAAGAACTTTTGACGTAAACCCTTAGGGAATTGAGAATCTTGATGTTGAGTGGTAGCTGCATACCAAGCACCTCCATGACTGTAGATTGAATTCCTCCTCTAAATCTCCTTTTCTGCTCACCATAAAGTCATTGGTAACTTTTGCATCATCTGCCTTGAATGGAGATACCAGAGGTCCCAGTAAATAAGAGCATCTGAGCTGGACCTGAAGTGGTGCCAGGGCAGGAGGAGGGCACAGCTGCACTGGTGTGGATGTGCTGGTGGAACTCAAAGAATCACAGAATATCCTGAGCTGGAGGCACCCCCAAGGATCATCCACTCCAACCCTCAGCCCTGCACAGGCCCATCCCCAAGAGTCATGCCCTGTGCCCCAGAGCATCATCCAAACCCTCCTGGAGCTCTGGCAGCCTTGGGGCTGTGCCCACTGCCCTGGGGAGCCTGGGCAGTGCCCACCACCCTCTGGGGGAACAACCTTTTCCTGATATCCATCCTAAACCTCCCCTGACTCCCCTTCATGCTGTTCCCTCAGGTCCTGTCACTGGCTGTGAGAGTCCCTGGGGTGCTGCTGGGCTTGGCTGCTCTAGGGAGAACTTTGTGAACCCAGCCAATTTGCCAGGCAATGCAAAGGGTTCTTCCCATGAACTGGTGTGAAGTGGTGGACATAAGAAAGGTATGAAAACAACCTGGATGTTGTGTGATTTTATCCACCTCGTTCTGCACTGAGATCTCTGTGCCCAGTGAGCGCTCCCCTCTTGCTGATGAGAAGTGTCAGTTCTGTTGGGGTAAGAGAGCTGAGAAGGACTAAGAGATTTTTGCTGTCCTTGTGGTTAGATCACATGTGGTCCTGTTTCTTTGAAGATTCCGTGGAATAAGGTAGTGCAAAAGAAGGCAGAGAAAGAAAGAAATCAAAAAGAAAAATGCAGCATCTGTAAGCAAAGCCTGATGGAAAGGTGGGCTCTAAGGGACCAGAGAACCTCACAGAGAATCACAGAATGGTTTGGGTTGGAAGGGACCTTAAAGATCATCTAATTTCAACCCCCTGCCATAGGAGGAACACCTTCCACTAGACCAGGTTGCTCAGAGCTTTGTCCAACCTGGCCATGGACATTTCCACTTGAAGCAGGATGGAGCAGTTGCAGCAACACTGCAAAACTTGCTGTCTTGGCTAAGAAAACCAAACGGTCTCTTTGGAGATGGCAAAAGAGGGAAAAGGAAATGTTGTGGCAAATGAGGAGCAAAAAGAGTTGTGAGGAAGGGATGGAAAGGAGTTGTCTCAATTTTGTGTTCCAGCTAGTTGAAGATGAGCCTGAATTGGGGGAAATGTTGGGGCTTTTAGGGCCTGTTCCATGGCTCAGACAAGTCTCATTAGCTTTTTCAGTCTACCTACATTATTGAGTCAGCATCAAATTAGGCACCTCCAAAATGGGGCAGGGAGGACCATCACCTCATTATTTCCTTCTCTGTGTATGTCTCAGCAATGCTCTACCACAGGTTGGACCATTGCTGGCCACTCTCATGCTTTTCTGGTTTATCAGATGCCTCAGCACAGCGATTGGGTTGTGTCAAAAGGTCTTTTTTGCCCTTATCCTGCCCCACTTGTGGAAACAGTGCAGACAAAGAGCACTCCCGGCTGGACACGAGTAACTTCTTGAGCAGCTCCAGATAATGCCCCAGAGGGTGTGTCAGATTCGTGGCCCCTTCCTTTTCCTCCCTCGATGGAGATCTCTCAGCTCCAGGGAACCAGGGAGGGGAGGTGTGGGATTTGCACTGTGCTGCGCTCACTGGAATGAGTTATGGAAATCCTTAAATCCTCCTAAGAAAGGGCAGTTAAAGCTGAACTGAAAATTAAACACTAAGCTGGTACAAGCCACCTCACCTATAAATCCAGTCCTGGTGCAATTTATTCCTGCACCACACTTACTACGTGAACGGGGATTTACGGCCGGGGGAATTTTCACCCCCACCCTCTTCCTCCAGCATCACCCGCGGGGCTTTACAAACTGCACCGTGCCAAGGGGGCACTTCCAAACCTCCTCCAAACCCACAGCCCAGCCCCGTGATGGGGAGGGAAGGGGGAGAAGAAAACTTGCCTGCTTTAACAAACCCAGAGAGCCAGAGGCACCAAGCCCCTCTCTGTGTGTGCTCGGAGTGTTTGGATAAAGGCATCTCCTAAAGGGAGAATTTGTTTGGTTTGGACTTCATTGAGTGAAAAGCTCTCAGCCCCACGAGTGCTTAGTTATTCTCTTGTCTAGTGGCTCCTCAACAGCCCCCACCGATAGGGAGGAGGCTTCCTATTTGTGAAAGTGGCCCTGCTTGTTGAAATTCTCTAGTGACTTAAATTTATTGGTTTTTCCTGAGGTCCAGCCATTTGAATTGCAAACAATGCCCCATCCCTGCCTCCTCCCCCTCTTCCCCAGGCAGAACAATGTGCAGAGCTGAAATAAAGCCAGGCAACATGGACTCTTGAAACGGAGTGCCGATTTCTTTCTGCATGAGCAGGGAGGTGGAAGTTTGCTGCCTTCTGGTCCCACTCATTGATGCAGAGGATGCCTGTGAAAGGGGAGGGAGAGGTCTGGGGGAAGCAAGAGGGAAGGAGGCCAGTTCATGGATGATGGTCAGAGATCCTTTTTGTTTTATTTATTTATAACCTCTCCCGCTTCAAAGGCCGTCCTGAGATGAGATTAGTGGCGGCGGATCCATTGCACCCCTCTCACCCTTCCCCCCTCAGCACCCCGGGAAGGATGCAGGGATTGGGGTGTGCGCTCCAAAATGATCCCATAACTGAAAAGGTGAACTTTTGTCACACTCCTGGGAGTGACTGAGCAGCTCAGGTCAGTCTGAGCTCAGTTAAACACGCAGAAAGCTGGGCTGCTGCTGTGGGAGAGCTGGAACACTGGGCATTTGGGTGTACATCAGTGGGATGGAGGAAAACAGCAGCAAATGAACAGAAGTTGTCTCCGCCTGAGTCAATTTTAAGGCCTGATTTCTCCTCTGATGTTGGCTCAGGGAGCTTCTGTGTTGGTTCACTCACTTGGGTGCTTTCTCCTTATTTATGTTGCTGGGAGGGAGGAGGGAGGAAGGGAGAGATTGTCCCCCGGAGGTGTCTGGTGCTGCTGGTTAGTTAAAAGCTGCAGGATAAGTGATAGAAACAACACACAGCCTGTGTTTCCCTTATTCTTCTTTTAAGTCAGGGGGTGTTTCTGAAGTTTTGCCACTACCTGGCTCTGCTGTCCTGGAAAAGCACAGAAATCTTGTCTGTTAGAGAACATCTTTGAGGTTACCCAAACACCCATCTGGGAGCCTCCTCCACATACAGTTTGGGCAGGGGAATGTTGGGGCAGCAGCTACTCAGGGACACTTGGGAGGCACAGAGAAGATCAGAAACCCCAAAGGAAATGTTCACATGAGGACAAGGCAGCTCCTGACACCCTGTGAGGAAGGTTCAGGAATCACAGCACCAGCACCCAGAGGCACATCTTGCAAGGGCAGCCATACAGATCATGAGTGCCTGAGGCACTTCGTAGGATAGAACTCACCTCTGCGAGAGTCAAGCCAGAACTACAGAGGTCCAGAGCTCCCAGTCTGCGTTGCAGAGGCTCTTGGCTTTAGCCCTTCTCGAGTTTTGGGATCGTTTGCAGATGAACTCGTGGCCTTTGATGGAGAGCCGATGAGAATTTGGCAGCCTTGGCTGCAGAAAGACCCTGGAGAGAGGGCAGGGTGGGGTGTCAGAGGTGACGGCTCTGGCAGCAGAGGGCAGTGGTGGAGCGCGGGGGTCCTGCCCTTTCCTGGGGTCACAGCACTGTTCTTTTCTTCTCCAAACTGGGCATTTGGGCCATCCTCACAGCACATCCTTTTTGACTGACGGCTATTCATGTGCAGTGCTCTTTCTATCGCAGAATAGCACTTGTTTCATTCTGCCGTGAGAGGAAGGCTGGCAGAAGTCTGCTGTAAAAGCACAGACAAACTTGGGGGAGCTGTTCTCTCCCTGGCCCCTGGTCTGGTGAATGCCCTCAGTCAAGTCTTTCTGCTTTACATTCCTCATGTAGAAAACGGCAATAGGGACCTTGTTCTTTGTGGCAGAGATGTGTGACACCTGCTGCTGCAAAGAACTTTCTACAGTGGCTGTGCAACAGTTAAAGAGCATTTTCTCAGTGCTGTGAGCTCTAGCAAGGTGCAAAGCAGGAGAACAGACCCAGATACCACTGCAGGAGTGTGGGGATAAGGACACACCTGAAGCACTGCCAGAGCCTGCAGGAGATATAACAGTGAGGTATAACAAATCCTCCTGGGGACCTGAACAGAGCTCTGTTCCCCTCTTAATGAATCAATTCTTGGTTCCATCCTCCGGATAAATTAAAGCAGATCAGCATCAAAAAATGTTGCCTGAAAATCTTTGGCCCAGTTTGTTGTTCCCCTGGGCTGGCTCTCCTTCACCACAGCAATGTGCTCCGTGGTCCACACAGGCTTTGCCCAGCTCTCTGATGCCTTCAGTGCTTCCCTCTCTGACCTCCTAACAGAGAACACATTTGACCACATTAAAATTTGCCTTTTTCCGGAGGGCTGCCTGCTCTGAGGCATCTTGCTGCTCTTTGCTCAGCAAGTAACCTAAGCTGTGATCAGATAGGTCAGCTGTCTCGTGGGTGAATTCCTCTTTATCAGATGCTGACACCTTCACCTCACTGACTACTGAAATTCCTGGGAAAGGCAGCTCTGAGCATTGCCCTGAGCCACAAATCACCCATTCAGACTCTCCAGTAGGGGAGGAAATAGAGAAGGTTTCAGTGAGACAGGAGAGAGATGCTTTCAGCAGATTGGGCTTTGTCTCTGTAAGCGCCTGATGTGCTGCAGGAGGAAGC
The DNA here is from genome assembly GCA_013400415.1 of Scytalopus superciliaris. Classification (NCBI taxonomy): domain Eukaryota; kingdom Metazoa; phylum Chordata; class Aves; order Passeriformes; family Rhinocryptidae; genus Scytalopus; species Scytalopus superciliaris. Next base: position 147,667 of record VXBX01001718.1, on the reverse strand, counting down.
AAATGGCAAAACCCTGCTCAGGAACGGTGATTATTCATCATAAATGCTATCCAGTTTTGTCTGTGAGTCAAAAAAGTCATGCTACTGGTAGTTTTGAGAGGGTCATTCTTGCAGGAATTCCATCCTTCCCAAGGCCAAAGGGTGCTGAGGATTTGGTGGGTCATTTGGTGTTGAAAGGGATCCAGTTTATGCATTTTAATAATTTCTTCTAAGTAGTTCTTCAAATGAGGTTCAGAAGCGGAAATAAATCCATTTTGCTACTTTACCAGTAAGGATGCTCCAACCAGCCAGTGCTGATGTGTATAATTGGGGGATTAAGGGACAAATATCTGGAGATCACACCCAAAAATACAGAGAGATCTCAGAGATATGAGGGACTTTGTAATCCTGGAGGACTAAGGTTCAGCAGAGAACATACCCTAACTGAAGTCATTCCTGGAGGCAAACACTTGGAGACTAAGACTTTTGGGGCTCCTGGACACCTCATGAAGGCATTTCCAGCCCTGGGGGTTGCAGTTTCTCAGCTGCTTCTGTCACAAATACTTAATTGATATTTATTTTCCCTTTTCACCTTGTCTATAGATGATAAAGATCTAAAAATATTCACACATGTCCTTTTCCCAGTGGGAGATGAGGTCCTGCCTCTACTCTCAGCCCCAGGAACTTTTCAGGAGCCTCTGCCCTTGTCATGTCCTTCACCAGGGCTGTGTTCCGGCAAATCCACCTCTACCTGGAGTTCCTCTAAGTGCTTGTTCTCCTCCACTGGATCTGGAGGTGCTCTGCCACTGGATCCAGCACCTGTTTTCCAGTGTTTTGGCCTAGTTATAATTGTACTCAACACAAATCTCATCCCATGGCCCAGGAAGTGGCAGTTCTTTGAAGGGAATCCCCGTCTTTTAATTCAATTAATGTTGGAGCTAATTTCCACCCCGGGGCTCAGTCCCACTGCCTTTGAAGTCAATAATAGTTTTGTGCTTGCCTTCAAGCGGAGCAGGTTGGAGCGTGTCCCTCACAGCCAAAGGCTTTGCCAAGCATTTCAAAGGGCTTGTGTGCTTTTTGTGCCAAGGGAACTGCATCCTGCTCCAAACCAGGGGGTGGGTTTCAGCAGGATGAGGCCAGGAGTCCTGGAGAGCTCTGTCAGGATGGCCAGGTGGGTGTCAGGGGATGGAGTGCACTTGTTTTCAAAGGACATTCAGGATGCCACTTGGAAACTTGCAGTATTTGCAATGAAACACATTATTTACCCTTTTGGGTTTATCTACTGCCAGAGGTTTTATTGCATGTCTTTAAAACACCATTTAGATCATCCTTTCCTGGTTTGATTTAATGAAGTGGAAACTGCAATCGACTGGCAACAAGACTATTTTTCCTCCTCAGATCAAAGCTTGAAGAGCCAAATGCTGAGATGAGTTTGCTGATTGTCAGGGTGGTAACTGTGACACTAATTCCAGACAGCCAAAAAGTGATTTACTTCACTTAAACCTGTCACATAACTGACCTATGAAGAAAATCTAATTGTTTTTTGTCACTTTCATTGTTGGTGGCAAACAGGGGCATTTCCAGGAGGTGTTTAGACCTTAGGAGGATCTTTTATTTGATTGTGCAAGAGCTTCAATTGATTAAGGCTTAAACGATTAAGCTTCAGAGGAAGGCAGCATTGCTCCACATTATGACTTTTTATTATGCCTTAACAGCCGAGTTGAGCAACTTTGGGCTTCGTAGTGATTTTGGGATAAAACTAATCGATGTCATAGAAATAAATGCAGGAATCTTTGATGTGTAGATGGAGCCATAGGGGGACGACATGCAACCCAATTACTGGCAAAAAATAGAACATATTACATATTTTGTTATGCCTCGGCTATCTATTGAAAAATACTTTTACTAAAGTCTTGATGTGAAAAGAAAGTGCTGCCCTGCTGATATTCATGTGTCCCTCGCATAGGAGGAAGTGAAACTGCAGCTCAGGTTTAGCATAGTAAGTTAAAGCACAAATTTACACAAGAATCAGAATCTTTAAGGCTGGAAAAGACCTTTAAAATCATCGAGTCCCACCACTGACCCAGCCCTGCCGGTTCCACCGCTAAACAGTGATAAGATTGAAGCGAAATTCCCCCGAAGTGAGCGGGATAGATTTTTCCATCACCGGTGATCCACTTCTCCATTTATCCGGAGTTTTGCGTTTAGGGGAAGCAGCGCAGTCCCCCGGTGTGTCTCTCCAGCTGATTTCTAAGCCCCGCGCTGCTTATCAGCCCCAATTTCTGAGCACCGCACGGTGGGAGCGGCCGCTGCCTTCGTGATGTGATGGGAAATGATGGGTACGACACCGGCAAATGAATATGTAAATAGTTATACGATCCCCAAGGGATAATTGCTTTGTTGTAAAACAGCCTCGCCAGGAAAGCATGGAAACATGACAAGTCTCATTGTGCTTTTGGGATAGACAAGCAGCCCCAGATAAACATCTGAAGTGTTTTGGGTGTCGCTGGGATTGGGTTTGGCGAGCGAACGTGGCGCGCTCTCTCCCTGCCATTATTCGCTGCGACACTGCGGGGTTTCAGGCTGGCTCAGGAGCGGACTGAGAGGTGATCATGGTTATCTGATTGGACAGCGAGAGCTCCAGCCTCAGCCTCCAGCCACAGTCCAGAGCTAACAAGCTCCAAGCTCCGGAGATAAACCCTGCCTGCTCAAAGGGCACGCTCCCTTCTCGCTGGGGCGGACAAAGCGAGCCCGATAAAATGAGAGCTGAGTCCTTCCTTTGCCCAAAAATTTAAGAGGAGTGGAGATCTAAGCTTTCCATCAAGATTAAAAAAATAAAAAATGAATAGTGTAACTGATGTTGGTTGGTCAGTTTGTTTCGTTCGCCTTTGATGCTCACGGCCCCTGTGCCAGGGGCACCTCCTGAGCCGGCTGGGAAATTTCCTTACGGAAGGACTGAATAAAAATGAAGGGAGCAGCCTTTACAGGTGCAGATCTGGAGTTTAGGATAAACACCTACAAGTTTGGATTTCCTGCCTTCCACTTACCGTAACTGTCTAATCTGGCTACCCATTCACCTTTCCTTTCATCCCAGGATGTCTGGTCTGATCTAACTGCCTGTCCTTTCATCCCTGCTATCTTCCTCTTGATCTGTGTTTTTTAGAGCTCATTCATCACACCTTACAACTTCTAAAGCACCCACATAGGGCCACAAAGTTTCCCTTTACATTTTAGCCAAAGTGCTTGAAGGGATGGAAGGCAAAGGCGCTGCTGAGAAACCCGGGGAGAGGAGCTGTTACTTCTTGTTTGAATCACACCTGAAAGCACCTCGGTGAAGGCACCGAACAGAGAAGCTGATTGTTCACGTCCTCGAAGCCTTGATTCGAATCTTTGCTCGATGCAAAGAGGCAGGTTCATTAATTACATTTCCCCTCGTGTTGGGTAGGGGATGCAAGTACATGGGGCACCAATATGCTCCAAGTGGAAGGACAACAGAAGACACCGAGGCAAAGGGGGAGACTCCAGAAGGGCCATTACACTCACAGAGACATTTTTGGCCTGTCACTTTGTCTCCAGCCCGATTGGCAGCTTGATTTCGATTTCTAAAGCTGGGTGGAAAGCATAGATAACATCTGAACGGGAATAAAAACCTGACTATGGGACAAAAGTGGCTCTTTGAATAGGGGACTGCATTAGGGCTCTTTATTTCGAGGTCTGAGACTGGGAAGGTCAGGGTGGAAACGGTCAGTGGGGATGAGAGGGATGAATCATGTATCAGCAAATGGTGCTGTGAGTGTCAGCATTGCCTGGCTTGAAAGAGGTGCACCAATTTCTTAAGCAATTTCTAACTAGCAACCAGCTCCAGACAATGATTTAGGGACAAAATTAGCCTTACAAGGAACACCTCTTTTGGAAGGTCCCTCTCTCATTCTCCTTTGCTCATTCCTTCTGTCCTTTTATNCCCACCGTCAAAAGGCGAGGTTGTTACTTGGGAGCCCTTTTGAGGGGAGAGAACCATGGTGAGATTCTTGTGTTGGCATGGCTGATGTTAATGGGTAACACCAGGGCCAAAGGTCCTTTAAAGCTCCCACATCTGCAGCTTTGTACAGACCTCACCTCCGCAATGCCTCAAAGTGTGTAGCCAGGCAGGGCTTAATGTGTATTAGCAAGACAAAGGCCCGTGGAGGGGAGGAAAGGGGGATGAGTTTTAATTTACTGAAGATTTATTAGGCCTCATGAAATCGGCCTGAACCACCCATTTTCTATATCATCTGCCCACATCTAAAGGGGGCAGCTTTGTTATGGGGAGATGGTCGCTGAGAATTATCCTGCAACAAATCTCACGGGTGTGAAAAGGGACCTGGACAGGAGCAGGACGTGGAGGAGGGTTCATGCTCAAAATCTGGAAATCTGGAAATGCAGGAATGCCACTCAAGGTTGATCCTTGACTTTTGTTTGTGAGGTGAATATTCCCTTTGCTAAGCCTTGCTCAAGTGGATGAGTGAGATATCACAAGGGTAGAGAGAGGGAGGTGGAGATGCCAAGGTGGGGACATCACATGAGGTTTTTGGAGCTGAAGTGGTCTATTTTGGGGAAGGGTTAGTGAGTCATTGTTCATGTGGAGGTGATACCCTATTCCTTTCAAAAAGTTGCCATGTGTCTCCAAATCTAAGCTTATAAGTAGGGCTTTAAGGTGGCCCACAGAGCCTCAGAGAGTGACCCATCTTGGATGTCTCCAGACTGTAGCTTGGCCATGAATTTTACAGTGCTGGGATTCCCTCAAAGGCCTCTAGGAAAAAGATTATTAATCATACCTTTCTCCTTTCCTTCCCCTGCCCCAGTCTCACTGTAGGAGATTTGATTATTTAATTTCTGCCATTATTCCTGGAAAGAGCACTGGAACGCTACTGTGACATGAAGTGATGTGAGATGTCATCTCCCAGGTGACAGAGAGGGAGGGTTTGGGGCTACAGTTACAGGAACCATCTGATGGGGGATCACCAGGACTCCAAGGGAACCTTTGTGATAATGGGAACAGTCACAGGGGTTCATTAAACCAGCCATTGGGGTCTCCAGGAGAGAAGGGACTGTCTTTGACCATAAAACTGACCAAGACTCCCTCTATTTCTCCTTGCTTAGAACATCAGCAGAGAAGAGAAGCCCCTGGATGGGGAATTGTGTATGTTTATCACAGTGAGTGATTCTGGGCAGGCAAACCACTACAGGAGGTTTGAGAGCAGGCAGTGGGATCTTAGAATCATTGAATCCCAGAATGGTTTGGGTTGGAAGGGACCTTAAAGCTCATCCAGTTCCAACCTCCTGCCATGGGAAGGGACACCTTCTACTAGACCAGGTTGCTCAAACCAGGTTGCACCTTGAACTGATGTAAAAGGGAGGCTGTTCAGAACCAACAGTCTGAGTCTGAAGGTAAGATAGAGGGATGCAAACATCATTTCCTGATAGTGGGCAATTAGGAATCTGATTTATACACACAGTTATATGCACATGTCATATGTGTAAGTAAATGGATGGCCCAATTTTCAGTCTTTGTTGAACATTCATGTTCAACTCCTTTCCTACAATGTCTAAACCAAGGCAGAGCCACTCGGCCTAAATGTCCAAATGCTTCTGGGCGTCACAGTTTAGTGGTTTTCATCTTTTAGACAAGGTATCATCTGAACTATCAGCCATGAGTAGCATTCCCTTCTCCTGAGAGTCATCCCTGCTGTGTTGTTTTTGGGACGAACAGAATATAAAAGAGTAGATTTGAGAGGAGGAAGGAAGTAAAGGGGAAAAAAGTGATTTAATCTTGAGAAATGAGGCTTGTTCCCATCCATGGGTCAATGAGGGCTGAGATCAGGCTCTCAGTCTACTAGACCAGGTTGCTCAAACCCTCATTGGATGAGGTTGCTCTCTCAGAGGAAAGAACAGAGCATTTTTAGCACAAAACAGGGGAGGGAACAGTCCTGTTACTGACAAGCAGGTGTACAGGGTGTCCTGAGAAATCTTAATTTTGCTCAGTTTACAGGACTGTATAGAGGACAGACTGGAGGGAAACCTATAGAAATAGCACACATGCACAACCCCCCCTTATCCCAGGCATTCCCCTATTCAGGGTTGGTAATTAGCCCACAAGGAAAGGTCATTGTAGGGTACAAAGGGGCCTGGTTCTCCCAGGCAGTGGCTGCAGTAGCTGTACCTTGTGGCAGAAGCACAGAGGAATTCTGTGGGGTCTCTGTGCTTACACCCATGGACATGAAGGTGACCTGGACAGGGATTGTCCCTGAAAGTTTAGTTCCATGTGTTTCATGGGCACAAAGGTGTCCCAGGGCAGTCAGAATGTGTGGACAGTCATCAGGAAGAGATGGGAAGTAAAAATTTCTGTGGTGAGAGGACACAGTGAGAGAGAAGGGAAGGAGAAAGGAGAGGGGTTGTCTGACATCAAAAATTGGATGGGGTGTTCTCCACGGGTTCAACTTTGCTGATAAAAATTATGTCAGCATCTCTTTAAGCAGTCACCTCTCGAAGCATTCCCCTCTCATTGGTTTCCTGGCAGGAAGGGATGCTCAGCAGCCCCTGCAGATGAAGGCACCAAAGTCTTCTCTTACCACTGGCCAGAGCAGCCAGCCCTCCTTCCTTCTCAGCCACTTCCATGCTCCTGTTTCTTTGCAGCCCTGGGGCTGTGGTGCCTCATCTCTGTGGCTTTCATCCTATGAATCCAAAAGGGATCCTTTTCCTATTGGAGAAGTAAAGGAGAACCAGCAGCTGCAGCTGTAAGAAGTGCATTTTGGGGGTCTCAGGTAAAAGGTACTGCTCCTTGTGGTGCCACTGTGGGAGCTGGGAGGTGAATCCTGCTCTCTAAAGCGCCTGAAACCCTTTAAAGCTGTTTCCTATGTCAAGGATAAATCCAGGTGGAAGAAGGGAAGGCCACAGCTTGATAGAAGTGGATGTTTGTGTCAGATTGACTGTGTGCCACTGGAAGGATCCAGATGTGGGTCTGGGGCTGTCTCACACACAGTGCTCTGGTTCCTCGGTGTCAGTGGTAGGGCTGTGCTTAAGAGACTATTCCCTCCCTTGCAGGCTCCAGGTGCAGCATGTGGGAACCCACAGCCAAATCCAGTGTTTGTTTCTTTATTCTGTCGTAATTTGTATAAATTCTTCTGCTCACTTGAATGACAGATGCAGGTCACATTATCTCCTGAAACCATTCATGTTTCACTTCTCCAGAGGGTAGGAAAGTGCTGTGCCTCAAATGCTAACCAGATAATCCTTCTGGGAAGAGATTCCCTGAGTGAACCTGGAGTCAGGCTCGTGGTGTTTCTTTACCTTGAAATTCCTCATGTGGCCTCTGGTCCTCGTAACATCCTTCCCTGGGCAATCTGTGGCACAACAGGCATGACATCCTCTGTGCCTCTCTGCAGGACATCCATCACTAAGAGCAATGAGGGTGACCTGATTCCCCAAAACAAGTGCTTGTCACCCTGAAGGTCAGAAAAACATTTGGGAAACTGCTAATTCCCAGGTCAAATGTCAGCCAGGCAAGTTGTTGTAACCCTAGGAATTGTCAACTAGCAGTGGAATTTAAACGAAAATGAAACAAAGTTCTTAAGTGCTTAAAATTTTAAAAGCTTCAGGTTGTCATTCCACTTTGCAGCTCCTGTCACAGCCTGGTGGGTTTGTCAGGAGAGTTCATGGGTATTTTTTAAGGATTTTCTGCTAGAGGAAGGATTGTGTGTGGATGGTCTCTGTGAATGTGTGTGTGTCTCTCCTGGGTCTTGGGAAGGAGTCAGGACCTGCTCCTTTAGGACGGGACACTGCAGGGCCACATGGCCTTAGGTACAAACTAAAGAGTATCTAAAAATAGCCCAGTTTGGGGGAAATTGCAGGTGTTTGGGTGAAACACACAAGGTAGATGTTTAGAATCACTGCAACAAATGCTCCTCTCTGTACTTTACACAGTTTTTTCTGATACCTTATTATACCCTTATGCTACGGATCACAACAAAAGTCGCTGGGACCTCCCTCGAGCTCCTGCTTTTCTGTGTCGGTGCCATTTGCCATGTGATCAGCTGCAGTGTCACAGCCAAGTGCCTCCCATTGAGGCTTTCCAAGCCGCCTCCCTGGGCGCTGCATGGGCTCGTCAAAGGGTTAAGGTTTGGCCTATTGATGCGAAAATGCCTTTAGACATCGGTGTTCTTGAAAAACACTGCCTGAACCATTGAACCCCTTTGGAGTTAGGAAGCTGTTCATCCACCCTCAGGAGGAAGGGCGAATGTTGAACAGAAAAGTTACAGTCCATGGGCAGGCTGAGCAAACATGGAACTTTTGGAAAGCGGGTCAAAGGAAACTGAAAAGCCATCTTAGATACGGAGCTGAGCATGAGTCACCCAGGGAAGTCAAAATAGACTGCTCAAGTACTTCACTTCAAAGCCTTCAACACCATCAACTCTCAAGCATCCCAGGAATGTCACTGCCCTTCAAAGGAGGCAGGGAGGGATCGCTGTGTGTCCCACATTCATCTGCTCTCTTCCAAGAAGGTTTAACAAAGCCCTTTGCAGGACATGCAGCCTGTGAGGCCGGTGGGTGCAGGTCACCCCAGGGCAGTCTGGGCTCTGTGAGCCAAGTCCTGCCTCCATCTCATGCCCGCAGTCCTGCAGCTTGGGAGTCACTTAATTGGGAATAAAGTGACACTCACTGGCCTTGCAATGAGTTTGACATCCAACCTTGCCTTGAGACAGGCAGATTGCTGTTGCTGGCAGCAGGTTTCCGCAGGTGGGATGGACCAAGCCCTGCTCACCATGGCTGTGCCCCATCCCAAGCTGACCTTCCGGGGGGGCTCCCAGCCAGCACTCTGTGCCAGCAGTGGGTGATGGTGGTGCCCCAGACAGGGCTCCACAGGCTCTCAGTGCCCCTGGCAGCTGAGATGTGGGGCTATGGTGGTTTCAGCCAGAGAACAAAGTTGAAAATCAATGTTTGATACTATCATTACAAAAGCAGCAGATTATTCTAGCGTGAATTGTCTCTTTTTTTTTTTTTTCAAAACATCACTGTTGTCTTCAAGAATATTTTAATTTTCCTTATAATTCTCAACTATTATTACTTTATCAGGGATGACTGAAGTGAAAAATCTCCCACTGCCTTGGTAGACATCTCTTAGCAGAGTCTGAAACCACCAAAATACTTTTGGGTGACCAGTTCACAAATGTCAAACTTCTTTTTCTGCAGATCTATTTCTTTGAACTGAATATTTCCTCTGAAATATTTTTTTTTCATAATATTTTAATCTCAACTCTACCTTGAATGAAAAAGTAAAACCTGAGCAGATTGAAGGATCACATTGGGAGGAAAATACTTTTGTACTTATTTTCTGGGGGGAGGACAATGCAAGTGCTGCCATTTTTGCCACTGCTGGAGCTGGGATAGGTTTGTAAATGAGTAGAAGAGATTGAATAAAATTGCAGGATTTAGGCAAAGCAAAGAGGGACACAACACAATGAAACAGAAACTGGAGAGGGAGTTTGAGGTGTGAGAGGCTGAATGCAATTGCTTGAGTTGGAACCTGACCAGGGGCCTGGGGCTAACACCTCTCCTCCACAGAAAGTGCTATAGGAACTTTAATATATGTAATATTCAGCATTCTGGGTTTGTGCCTTGTCCAAGGATTGGATTTAAAATATAAATGTTGATGCTGCTGAGGATTCTCACATGGTGGAGGACCTGTTGGTAGGCCACAGATTTGGCCAGGGTTAAATGCAAATATACCATCCAGGTGACTTTGGGTGCCAAAGTCTGACTTTCCTGAGTGACTTAAATGCTTAGGCCCAGATCCAACCATGTGCTTTGAGTCCAAGCAGGGAGACAGGAGCTCAGACTAATATTGCACACACGTTCAAGGTCGGATCTGGGTGCTGAAGCCCAAATTTCAGTGTAAGTCCATGAGATGTAAGTTGTTGAGTCACTGAGCACCTTTGAAAATATTACCTGGGCTTAAGGGAAATAGAGTTTCCAAGGAATTTAGCACTTGGAAACCAATACCATTGTATTGGTAGGCCCAGGTTATTGATTTGCAGGGTACTTTTTCCAAGTTGCATGTCCAGCTTAATGCCATGCAGGTGCCTGGGCTGCCTTGGAGGGGAGGAAGGTGGCCTTGGACTTCCTGAGGGAGGTGGCAAAGATGGATAAGCTGAATTGCCAGGGTGAGATGGGTAACTCACATAGGCACGTGCCAAAGATTTACCCCAATCAGGGCCAAGTGCATGACCCTGGCAGAGCCCTAAAATGCCCTTAATTTCTCCTCCCCTCACTGTCAGTGCCCAGAAGGCAGCTGAGCTGTGGTGCTTCACATCTTCTGCCTTGACATCCATGCCAGTTTATATAAAGGATGTTATCTCAAATATCCCTCCAGCTGCTTGAACCCAAACCAGCATTTTGGGGCTCTGCTGAATGTACCACTCTGTGAGTGGCAGAGAAGGAACCACCTGAAGAAGAACAAGGTGCACTTGTCTTGTGCCTGTCCCAGGCTGTCATATCCACTCACTGAGCCAAAGGGACTCGGGAAACTGCCTTGGCTATGGACAATTTTTCCATGATAAGCCCTGGCCACTGTTTATAGTTGAGTTAGCACAATCAGTGGGTGCTGTGCTCAGCAGTGCTGCCCCAGTGCCTGCCTGGCAGAGGAGATTTACTGCAGCTGGAAAGGAGCCCAAACTCAAAAGCCTGTAATTGTTTTAATAGCAAATTAAAGCAATGTAGCACGATGCTGTGTGAAGGCCTCTCGTGTCAGTGCCATGGGCAGCAGTGCAGGAAGAGCTGAGCCATCACAACCTGCACTGACCTCAGAGATGAATGTCTGAATGAGTCATTAGTTGCATCTAAGGCACCTCCAGGAGTTCTATTTTAAGGTTAAACAAGCAATGCCCATCTTCCCTGACCTCCAGCTCTCTGGTCAGCCGTGACATTGGTGCTAAATGGTGGAATTTAGTGTCTCTCATGTTGGTGCTAATAAAACTGGGTCTTCCTTTGGAATAATTTCAGGATTTGATCTAGATTTTTTATGAAGTCCATAGGAGCTGTGTGTGTGCATCCCTTTCTAAGCAGAGCCCATTGTTTTTGTTCCTAAATACGAATTTAGATGTTTTAATTTACATACAGGACACTGAGTTAGGTGCTACCATGGGAGGGCAAGGTTAACAGCCCACTTTGCATAAGGGTTGGGGAATTTGCAGTCCATGCAGCAGCACTTCCCAGGATTTGCATTAGCTGTGCAGAGAGGGAAAGTCTCCAGCTCCACAGCCCAGCCTGGACTGCTCTGCCCTAACTGAGACAGAGCCAGGCCAATGTGCAGCTCTGCTTGCCCTGCATGAACACGTGTGGGGCAGAACAGTCGGGGCTGATGAAGATGTGTTGAGGTGCATCGTTTGCCGAGCAGGTCCCTCTCTGCAGACCCAGCTGGCAGGGGAAGGGCTGACCCAACTGTGGTGAGAAGAGTGCACGGCCACCGAAGTTGACGTTGGAGAAGCTTTTTCATTCTTTAAGAATTTAGGGTTTGTTTTCTTCTTGTGCTCATTCTGCAGGTAGGTAAATGCCTGAGCTTAGGCATTTAGGCTCAGGACCATGGTTATTGGATGAGTCTCCTGCCAAGCTGCTCTGGGGCCAGGGATCATACACCCACCAGGGATCACACATCCACTATGGACTGTACATTCACCCAGGAACCACAGCTGCAGCTGCCCTGGCTATAAGGCAGACCCCATCCCAGCTGAGGCTGGAACATTCCTGCTGTGTGCAGGAACCATGACTCCAGCCTGGGGGTTTGCATGGTTCTTGTATCCCAAGAGCTGCTGCCACCTGCAATGCTTGTTCAAAACACCCTGCAAGCTGCAGCTCACACTGATTTTTTAGCTCTCAGCTGTGCCAAACTGTTCCTGGTTTCATCCTTGTGGTGTTTCCCTTCAGTGTGAGCTCAGGGAATTGCTCTACTGCTGGAAAGAATAGCTTTTTCCAGGACAAGCCTGCCCTGAGCTGGCAGTGACTTGGGGTGGTTACCCCACCAGCCCCCTGCAAAGCTTCCAGGTGTGGTGTGGTAGGAACTGGAGGCTCAGAAAAGAAGCTGCTCGTTCCCTGGGGACATGATTTGTCTGTCCCAGAGGCAGAGAAATGTTCCCTGGGTGTTGAACAAAGAGGAATTATGCCACTCCATACCCGAATACTGGGAGTCTGGACCTGTTCAGGGGCTCCCTGATCACTCCCAAGTGCTGTGCTGAGGCACTGTGGTCATTGGGAGCACTTGGCTGCAGTAGAAACCTGCACTGCTCAGCTGCTCCTGGATAGCCACGGGCTGGAGAGGGTCCTGAGCTCGGGGACAAAACAGCCACCACCAACTGGGGCAGTTCCAAACAATCTGGAGGCATGGACTAAAAAGGAGTGCATTTGCTTTGATCTATCAGCTTTTATCATTTGTAAACATCTATTAATTGGCTGTGTCAGGCCCAGATCCTTATCATCTTCTGGCCTAATTTCCCCTGTTCGATACATTTCCTCCACTATAAAAATACCCATCACCCACCCCTGTCAGCACAGATTAAATCTAACGCTCTTTCTTTCAGCTGCTCTCCCCAGTGAGGCTGTAAAGCTGTCAGCTCCACACTTGACAAGAGCCAGGCTGCCCTCCTTCCCTTTGTCTCCTGAAGGAGGAAAATATTTAGGTGTCACTGGCTGGATGGCAGGAGTGAAGTCAGCAGACCTCGATCCATCCACTGATCTGAGCCAAGGGAGGAGAGAGGAGTTTCCACCACCAGTAGCTGGGATGTTCCCAGTGGTCGGGACTGAGGCACATCTTTGAGGTTCACCAATCCCTGCTGGCACCCCCCTGGCTTCCCAAGGACTTTCCTGTGCTGGCACTCAGGAGACATGTCCCCTAGTTCCCCAGCTGCTGGCATTCTTTTGGCATCTAAATATCCTCCCAGGCAGCAAGGTGCTGCCTCTTCGGGTGAGAGGGTGATACAGGGTGATGTCAGGTCTCTTCAAAGGAGATGTGTCCAGTTCAGTTCTCCAAAGCACAGCTTAAGGACCAAATATTTTCCAAACCTGCTGGCTGAGTGTTAACATCATGTCCTGTCCCTGTGTTTATATAAAGCACAAAGGAGGTGACTGCAGAGGGCACATATCTGTGTATTTGCTGTAAAATAGGTGATGTAAGATCCCTGAAATCCCCTCTTGGACTCTCTCAGCAAGCCATGTCTGAGCATCCCTGTGGGCAACATGAGCCTGAACGCTCTGCTTCTTCCTCAGTCAACAAAACATGTCTTTTCCAGGGGGACAGGAGGAAAAACTTCCCAACAAAGGCAAAGCAGGTCTGTGCATCAGCTGTGGCACAGCAGGAAACAACTGGAGAAGAAAACAGCTCCTTGGGGCAGAGCCTGAGCCCAGTGGAAACGAGCAGTGCTGGCAAACACAGCGTGGAGGCCCGAGGTGGGCAGGCAGGAGGGTGCTGGGAGGTGCAGAGCTGCAGCAGCTCATTGTCAGCCAGCCAGGGGACGGTGTGAGGTTGCCTAATCCTCTTCCACCGCTGCTCCTGTGAGGTTACAGGGAGTCAATGCTCCTCCTACCCCTCCCCACCTCATACAAGGCACTTTGAAACCAGACCAGTTTCTGGCCTGAGAAGCCCAGAAGAGGTGCCATGGGGCTGGGCAGAGGTGAGTGCCCAGGACCAGCTTTCCTTGGGCAGGGGCTGCTGTTGAGGCACCACAATGATCCCAAGCCTGAGTTATGGGGCACTCACACCTCTGGTCATGGCAGCTCAGCCAGCACCTTCACCACTTGCCTGCCTGTGTGTCTGATCCCGAGTGTGTGCATTGAGATAACAAGTGTTTGAGGATGGCCCTAAGAAATAGCCCGAGTGTGGCAGAGCAGAGCTGATGTAACTCCTGCTGTGATTACTCCAGAGCTGTTCCTGCTGCTGTGACATCAGGCCAAGACGACTCACAATACATTTAATGTGCATGTTAGCACTCCATTAAATATTGACTATGCTTAAATAAATGATGCAGCCAACTTTCAAGGAAGAAAGTGCTTATTTTGTCAACACAAAACATCCCTCTGTGCCCTTATCCCCCTTAGTCAAAGTGTGGCCGGAAAGTTCCCTGAATTAGGTCTTTGTAGCTGATTTCACTTGTTCACAACAGGCTCTGTGAGAGCTGAAAACTTTGGTTTGGTCTTAAAAAAGCAAAGAGTCTTAACCTGAGCATGTCAGAAAGATGACTTGAAAACTTTCTTTCAAAAAAGCTTGCAAAGAAGAAATTTGTCAAAACCAACCCTTTCCCGCAAACTGTTTTGACAGAAATGAATCTGCATTTTGACAGAGAGATCCTTCAATGGAAAAATCCCAGAAGCATCTCAGGCTTTCCTGACTTTCTGCATCACGATGTCGTGTGTGCCCTCCAGCTGTTCCCACTGTCACACTGTATTAGTCTTCATGGACTTTATCTAGGGCAGGTGCTAATTTGGGGACTTAGCAAGTAAACTCATCAAAAAAGGTGCATCAGAAGTCTGGATTCAGCCCCTCCTAAACTTAGGAGCTAAAGTAAAAGGCTAAATAACACCCAGCTTTCCTCAACAGCCAGTGGGGAGGGACAAATCACACATCCCTGTCCAGAGTACTTAGGAAGGTTAAACTTATTTGCCTGGATCAAGGTGGAGCTTTTGCTTTTGCCGTGTTGAGGGACAGTCCCCACATTCACTAGACATTGGTTTGGGTGTCCTTCAGGCTGGCTCTGGGGTGTGGGACAGGCTGCACCACCTCCTGCCTTTCTTTCCCTTTTCTGCCTCACCATCACTTTCCTCAGGCTCCCTCTCACCTCCTCTCTCTACATTTGTTTTCACAGCACCTTACAAATAGCTGGTTTTAATAATGTATTGTTGGAGGCTCTTTTATAAGCTTTTGGTGCATCAATTATTGAAGCCCAGCACTGGTGTTCTCTGTTAATAATGGGTTTTTTTGGTTTGTTTACTCCTGTTGGCCAAATGTTTCGGGGGAATGTTGTCACTCTGGTTGCTACAGGACATGGAATTCTTCCCAGCACTTCCCTCAGTGACCTGAGTGTATCACCACCAGCTCTGAGCTCAGCCTGCATGGCCTGGAAAGGTTTTGATGTCCCCTGGGGTAATTTCAGCCACAACACAACATGTTCCCTCTGCAGGACAGAGGGAACAGCAGACACCTTCCTGAGAAAGGCTGGAGTTCAGAGACTGGGGTTACAACCAGGTTTGAACCATGTTGTCCTCAGCTGCTGCTGCACGAGAAAAGTGATGCCTGAGCATCCTGCCAGTGCTGCTCATGGCCACAGACAATTAAAATGTTAAAATCAGTGTTGACAGAGACAACTAAAGTGTAATGCTCAGCACTGCTGTCTCCGAGCCAGGAGGCACTACAGGGACCTGCCAGCCCAGATGAACCTGCCTCCTGATCTCTTTCGAGGGCACCAATAGTTACCACTGGGCATTTTCCCCATGAATGTTTCCAGTCTTTCAAAAAAATTGGCTTGGTTTTTGTTTTGAAGAGTATCAGGATGGAAAATGTCCATCTGTCTCAAATGGTTACTTGCATTTTGCAGAAGCCGATGTCATTCTCTGGTAGCAGTGTGACTTGGGAAAACGTTGACATTAGGATCACAGGATAATTCAGGCTGAAAGGGTTCTTAGGAGGTCTGTGGTCCAACATCTGCTGAAAGCAGGGACAGCTCTGAGGTCAGGCCACATTACTGACAGCTTTGTCAAGTCTAGACTTTAAACTCTCTGAGGGTGGAGACTGAGCAACCTCTGGACAGGAGGCATTGACTTTCTATCACTCCCAGCTGGAGCCAATTCTAACTGGCAACCTGGAAGTAAAGGTTGTTTATCCCACTAGCAACTTCTGGATCAGGCTCTCCTACAGAGATTATTTTAGTTGTTTTACCTCTTCTTGAGATTTCCCCTTGATCTACTATTCAGGCAACCCCCTGAGGGCTCAGCTGTAACTTCCAGAGCTGACATTGAGTCAATAGCTGAATGTGTTATAGTTCTATCCCTCGTGTCTATCTTTTACCTTTGCAGTTGCAACATTAAGTGGGGAAAGATGTGAACAGGATCATGCAAATGGGTGACCTGGAACCCACCAGTGCTCCAGAGAAGGTACATGGTTATTATGTCCAGCTTTGAGACCCCCAGTGTCAGAAGGATGTGAACCTGTTGCTCTGGGGACAGGCTGGGAGAGCTGGGGGTGTTCAGGCTGGAGAAGAGAAGGGTACAGAGACCTGAGAGCCCCTTCCAGAGCCTAAAGGGGCTCCAGGAGAGCTGGAGAGGGACTTTGGACAAGGGCTTGGAGGGACAGGACAAGGGGAAATGGCTTCCCACTGCCAGAAGACAGGGACAGATGGGATATTGGAAAGGAATTCTTCCTTGTGAGGGTGGGCAGGCCCTGGCACAGGTTGGGCAGAGAAGCTGTGGCTGCCCCATCCCTGGGAGTGTCCAAGGCCAGGCTGGACGGGGCTTGGAGCAACCTGGGCTGGTGGGAGGTGTCCCTGCCCATGGCAGGGGGGCTGGAACTAGGTCATCTCTAAGGTCCCTTCCAACCCAAAGCATTCTGTGATTCTATTATTCATGCCTGGTTTTAGCAGCAAAGCTGTTTTAAAGATATTACACAACCCTGGGGTTTCGAGCAGGTCACTGGGTGGATTCAAGGCTAAAACAATCTGCAGAAGAGAAAGAGAGGAGAAGAGAGTTATTTTAAACTCAGATGCATTTCTAACACAGACCCCAAGCCACAGGATCTGGCATAACTGTGGGGTCACAAAGCTGGGAGGTGCCTGTTCTGTGACAGGTTTGCTGCCAAAACTGAGGCATTTGAAAAGAGTCACCTCAACAAAACCCCACCACCCTCCCTGGCTGTGGGGAGCACATGGCAATGCCAAGGTCAGAGTCCTACCATGGCCAGGGCATATGTGAGGTTTTCCTTGTGGATTTTCTCACTCATTGAAGCAAAAACCAGGACCAAATCCATGATTTACCGTAATCTGAGGCCACCTGTGACAGCAGTGGCTGCTTTTTCCTGGGCTGTTCCCTGGACTGGTATTCATTACCTGAATTGTTTGCTGATTTGTTGGCCTCCTTACCCAAACTGCCTGTGCAGTCCAAGCTGGAGGATTCTTTGCCCTTTCCCTCCTGTTGGCATTTTGTCTGGTCTCCTCAAGCCACTCTGGATGTTGATGCCTCCCATACACTTCCAGATAATTGTGTACTTCTGCTGTCTGAAGTGAAAGGTGCTGCCATGAGGGAGAGATGGGAAGGCAGGACTAGGCCTTCCTTTTTGCTTCTCTGGGTGAAAACTACTTTCACTTAAGAAGTGTTTTTATGGCCCGTTCTTGTATTGGAATATTAGATAACACAGAAGTTGCTGACATGGATTTGCAGCATGAGAGGGAAGACTCTGGCACTCTGATGTGCAAGAACAGAGCATGCTGGGGTGGTGACCTGCTGCAAAAACCCCTCAGAGGTGTGAATGGTCCATTGGATCAGGAGGGCATGCAATGGAGATGCTGGTTTGAGCTGAGCTGATTGTAGGTACCCCCCCTGCCCTTTCCTACCTCTCCCCTGCCTTTGGTGCCCAGAGACATTTCTGGAGAAGGGGAATGTATTCCACAGTGTGGCTGTAGATTAAAAAGGAGTTGTTCTGCTTTGTGAGTGAAGTTGGCACTTGATACCTCAAGGAAATCTCAGGACAGGACTTTGGGGCAGTTGTGGGTTGCTCCCACTCTTCTTTTCTCTCTGGAAGGTGGAACAAGCACTAAAGACACACCAAATTCAGTTGTACACCAAAGTTATGCTCCCTTTTCTTCAAAAACTGGAAAGGAAATTGGTTCTTATTTGTATACTTGCAGTGCAATGGCAACCTGACTGACACCTTGACTTTTTTCCTTTACTATTATTATTATTATTATTATTATTATTATTGCTGTTGTTATTGTTTTCCTCTCCTACACTGTCAGCACTGCCCAATTCCTAATGAGAAAGACCAGGAAGGCAGCTCCCACTTCCTTTAATAAAAAGGTGCTGTTAGGGCAGGGGTTGTGGAGCAACTTTGCTTCATTAGGCTGATCCAAACTCCCTCCCCGTTCCACACTGCTGAGAATTAAAGAGATGAACATTCCCATGCTGTTAATCTGGCAGCAGGGACGCTGCTGTAGAGCACAGCCCAGCCACAGCTGGACAGATGTCTGACTGCATGAGACACCTTATTTAAACAGCAGTCTTGGCACCAGCCTCATGTTTTCCATGCTGGTGAACACGGCAAGCCCTAAAAGTTACATGGAGCAGCTGATCATTTTATTGCTGACACATCATGCTTTGGCACCTGGTGGCAGGGGTTGTGAGCCAGCTGGAATGATACTGCCTTGGGTTTGGTGGTTTTCTGAGAGCATATCCAAGCGATTTTGTACCTGCATGAAAGGGAAGTGGTTTCTCCATGAAGTAAATGTGCTCATTTTAGAAGCCCAGCACGGTGGTGCAAATGGCTCCACAGCCATGAGAGATGTGGAACTGGAAGAGAAAGGGGGGTAAAGCCAGGCTCAGCTCCTGAATTTTCCCTTCTGATTTGCCCTGTGACTTCAAACAGTTTGTTAAACATTTCTGTGCCTCAGTTTCCCTGCTGTGAAATTCAGGGATGCTCTCCTACACCTCCAGCATGACACAGCAGAAGGCCACGATGTTTAAGCTGCTCCTCATCATGGTTAGAGCCACATAAAGAGATTTTCTCCTTTCCCTGATGGTTGGTCTTTCTATCCCAGGAAAAAGAATGGAGTGTTTTGGTGGAGCCCATCCTCCTGTTAAGCAAACTGAGTCAGGGTGGAAGGGGGAAATGTAATTAAAGAACCCCCACAGGTTTTATTTTTATATAACTTTCTCCCTGCTGTGGATTCCCCCAGCTGCTGGCTGGTTTTACCTTCCTGTGCCCCCCCCCCCACACACACACTGCCCAGCTCTGCTGTGGGGTCTGGACCCAGATCTCCAGCTCTTTGTCAGTGCATCTAAACAACAACCCCCTTCCCAAATCCGGGGGGGTGAGGAATGTCACCATGGATGTCCCATGGGATACCCATGACCTCAGCCTCAGAACCATGCCAGGAGAGACCAGAGCATCACTCCCCACCCAGTCTGGGCTTGTCCCCCTCACTGCCATGCAGGACTCTGCAGGTTTGGGGTCAGTTCCTGTGTGCTGGTCACTCCTGGGTAGTTAAATACCTCCATTAATTGTGCATATGACTAAAAGATTGATGGATGAGAAAGAACAGCTCTCCCCCCACCCCAATTAGTACTTCATCAAACACGGGCCCTTCCCCTCAGGGTACTGCAGTGGGCTGGGGGCTCTCTGCATACCTCTTGGACAGGGAGGTAATGGAGTGAGATTATCAGTCAATATTTAAATACAGACAAGATCTAAGCTCTTTCTGAATTGCCAGTCGCTCCATTGTGGCAATGACGCCCAAGCCCTGGATCCCTCATTTTTTATCATGCTACATTACCCACAGGGCTTTTGCATTCCCACACCACTTGACCTCTTGACTCTGTTATCTCCATCCTGGAACAAACAAGAAACATTTTATTCCCACCAGCAAACTGTCATTCACATCAGCAGCTTCTGCTGCGAGTCCTGAGCTCCTTTTTCTCCATCCTCTCTCCTGCCCCACTGGGAGCTCAGACTTCCCGAGGTGGAAAATACAGGCAGAATAAATCCACTTTCGGACCACTTACTCCTTCTTAAAGTGGCAGGGAAGATTTATGGCAATTTTTTGCCCCCTCCATGCCCATTGATTTATTGTTGTCTCTTCCTGGGTGTCTTTCAATCGGTCATAAAGGGAAATAGAAGGTTCTGGCTGAACAAATCACCTGGTAACAGTGATCAGATCAGTCAGGGGTGGTAATTGCAATTAAGATAACTTCTTAGTAACCTCCTGCTGCTCTTGTGCCTTCCTCCACAGTGGAGCTGTGGTTGAAGATACTTCAATAGTTATGAGATATATTGCTCATAACTTCAGCAACAGAGCAAACAAGTTTTTTAGTACAATTTCCTTTATTACTAAGTGTAATTCTGTAATCTGCTGGCTCTCCTCTGGTTTTAGTAAATAATTGGGCACCTTAAGCATGTCAAGCAACCCTGCAGGTAGATTAGGTTTGAATCTTGCAATGAGGGCTTTAGAGATACGTCAGTTCATGTGATTGAGGCTGAAACAGCAGTAGCTGAGCTTTGCAAGCTGTGTTTTAGGGTGAGGTGTCAGGTTGTTTTGGAGGACCCACGAAGTTACACTTGAAAACAGATCAGTGGTGCCATTCCTGAGCTGGAGGCAGTTGCTGGGACAAGGCTCTGGACAGCAGCACCCACCTGCTCTGGCTGAGCTTTTGGGTTTTCCTCTCTTGGTACACAGAGCAAAGACTGATTGTCCCTCCCTTTGGGGGCTTTGCTGTCAGATGGGAGGCACCAGGACCTTGGCACAGGCTGTGCAGGGAGGAATTTCCTTTCTCTTTCACTCAGGTGCAGCAAAACTCTGTTCCCTCTTGTCCTGTGAAGGAGGATCCCATCTCCCTGCCTTGGGGGACCTTCAGGAGTGCCCCTATGGAGGAGGGCAGGGATAGGGATCCTGTGCTGTTCTGAGCTCTCCAAAACTCACCCTCCATGCCCTTAAGCAACCTGCTGAATCTCAAACCCATTGTCCACTCTTTGCTTAGTTTGGGATGAAATTAGCCCAAGTCTTTGAGCTTTGGAGGAAACACCGTGCACCTGCCTGATACCTGCACGTGTGGCTGCAAAATCCCGTGGGAACTCTGGCTGGAAAGGCAGGGATGGCTGAGCAGAGCGGGTGGACATCTCTGTGATGTCCCTCCCTCCACACGATGTCCCACCTCTGCACCTGCCCATTTATGCACGGGGGCGATGACATTCCATGCTGTCACCACAGAAACCCCTTTCCCAGGTGTCCATGAGGAGCAGGGCTGCCCAGGCACAGGGAATGGCATCGATGCCTGCAGATAAATGACTACATCCATTGTAAGGACTTGGTAAAGCCTCATTGAAATAAATGGCAAAACTCCCAGAGATTTCAAAGGGATCAGCCCTGAATGTTTGTAATTCTCTCCTAGACTTATCATATATCCTCAGCACCGCGTGCTATTTCCATAACAAGAGGTATGGCATTCCCTTACTTCCATGTTTGTTAAGTAACAAAGAGAGATTTCAACGCTTGTAGCCTTCCCAAATTTGTCAGGCACCGAGCAGTCTCCCCCTGGCTCCATGTGAGCTGTTCCCAAGCACAGCCCCTCGTTAGCTGTTGACGGGAGCTGTTCAGATGCCATGAATATGCATCAGGGCTACGGTTGGGGTTTTGTTGGCATCAACAGTGACTTTGTCATTAATGGTCTCCGGGGCTGTTTTAATCAACATGCACATTTCGCGTGTCAGCTTATTTCACTTCACCGGTTATTATTTTATTTACAAATATTCTGGCAATTGCTCGGATTTGTTCTGTCCCATGCGCCTGTAACTTTCTTCTCCTTGCTCTGAGCAGTTCCCAAGCCAGGGTCTGTGGTTTTCCATGCTTTGTCATAGGAAGGATCAAATTTACCCTCCACCAAGCTCTGCTTTGCCTCATTCCCCATTTCAAAACGTTGATCGAGGAGGGAGGGGTTTTTTTTTTTTTTCTCAAATGAGATTTACAACAGCGTGTGGAGTCTTAGGCACCGGGGTTCAAATGGTCTAGACAGATAGGCAGGAGTGCCAAGGCCACCAGGGATGAGCCTCAGCCTTCCAGCAGGAGCTCTGAGCCTATCTCCGAGCTGCAGGATTTATTGGATCTGCTCCGGGGAGGACAGGAATTAGCACAGGGCTCTGTAGGCTAACGAGATACGCCGAGGGAGCTCCCGGGGAGGTGCTCCCCAGGCTCTGGGAGAGACGGCTGCTGGGAAAGCCCAAGGGAGAAAGGATTGATGAGATGTAGGTCAGGAGAGGTGGATGGTGCCCGCTGGGGAGGAGAAGCTGGGAGCTGAGCTGCCAGAGCCCAGAGGATCCAGCCAAGAGGGCAGGAATGAAAACTCCGTGTGCCCGTGGGAGGAAGATGAATTTTGCAATGATAATTTGGACAGGCTGAAGTGGAGAGTGGGGAGAAGAGCCTACAATGCTTCAAATAAACATCCCCGTCACGTTCAGCACTTCACTGCACGCTTGGGGGGTGGGAGCAGAGATCTTTTCCGGTCCTAGAGAGAGCACTTTCCCTCCAACCACTCGCCAGAATTGGTATTTTAAAGGAAAGGTGCCTGCCAGGAATTCAAAAATAAGTATTCAATCCATGCTCATGTGCCTTGGCACATTTCCCATCTCAACTGCCAAGATGTCCAAACCTGAAACGAGCAGCACAGCATCTTTAATAATTCACTGACGGATGCTTTTAAAAAACGTGTGGTTTATATTCATGCCAGCGCTGACCCTCCCTCCCCTCTTCTCCATCTCCCCTTCCTCTCCTTTTCTTGCAGGTGGTCTATTTAATTTCAATTTCAAGCTGTTGCCTCCTGCTTTGGTTCAGCAAAATGACGTGTCTTGACCTATTCATTTCATGTTTCCAAAATCTTTTACATTTCCTGCCTCCTCCACTCCCTCCCTCCCCACTTGAAAAGAAAAAAAACCCAATTCCAACTCGCAAAATGAAGAATTTCCCCGCATCTGTAGAAAATCTGGCCTCACTTATACCTGTAAAAACAGTTGTTTCCCTTACAGGAAATGGCTTGCTTCAACACCTGAATTTTGGTTTGGGTTTTTTTTTTTCATGCTGGTGAGATATTGATAAATCTCTGCCTGATTTTAGGAAGGAATGGGCAAACTCCATGAAAGATAAGTTGACTTTTTAGCCTTCCAGAGCAGAGGGCTTCACTTTTCTCTATCAGAGCCTCAGCTGAGGCTCAAACTGAGGTGAGGGCTTTGTGGAGGGCAAAAAAATGAGAGGAGCAGATCCATGTCCACAGGATCTTGCAGGAGACAAGACCAGCCTCACATGGGTTGAGAAAAGGTATTTTTCCATCCTGGGGACAAACACTGGAGCAGAAACCAGGATTCATCCTCCTGCCTTCAGCTACCCAACTGCAGCCCCTGGGTCAGCAATCTAGTTGAGGTTTTATCTCCCCAAAGTTTGGGTGGCTGTTGGTCAGCCACGGGTGATTTTAGACCTGTTGCACCTCAGCTGTTACTGAGGAGGGAACCTGGGGCTGATGTGGGGCTGAATCCAGGTCCCCACCCAAAAGGGAAAGCTGAGATTCCCCTGCCTGCTGGGCATGGTGTGGATGTGGAGGAGATGACAGTGAGCAGCAACACTTGCTGTCCTGTGCAGAAACAAAGGTCTCTCCCATGGGTGGGATCACTGATGCCCCTCCTGCTGGTGGGCACACATGGCTTGGCTCCACGTACCAGAGAACAGGAGGGGTTTGTCCCCTCAGCAGGGCTTTCCTGAAGAAAAACACTGGGACAGGTCCTTGTATAATGTAAAATTCTCAGTAATCATCACTGACTCCGTTGTAAATGGGGCTGTAGACATGGATTGAATCCATGGGATGAGCCAGTTTCCATTCCTGCTTTGGCAACATCAATTTCTACTTTGAGTATCTCCACTTTGAAGATGTTGCCCTTCACGTTTGCCATCTCTACATGCACATGTGTGTGTGTGTTTATGTGTCTGCCTATGAGGAGAGGCTCAGGGAGCTGGGGTTGTTTAGTCTGGGGAAGAGGAGGCTCAGAGGTGACCTCATAACTCTCTATAAATACCTGAAGGGGAGTTACAGCCAGGTGGGGGTTGGTCTCTTCTCCCAGGCAGGCAGCAACAGGACAAGGGGGGTCAGGCTTAAGGTCTGCCAGGGGAAATTTAAGTTGGATATTAGAAAAAAGTCCTTTACAGAGAGAGTGCTCAGGCCTTGGAATGGCCTGCCCAGAGAGGGGGGGATTCACCATCCCTGGAGGTTTTCAAACTGAGCTTGGCCGTGGCACTGAGTGCCCTGGGCTGGGAAAGGGACTGGAGTTGGACCAAGGGTTGGACTTGATAATCTCAGAGGTCTTTTCCAACCCAATCAATTCTATGATTCTAAACATACAAAGACACCTGATTTGAGTTCACCTTCTTTAACACAAAATGGAATCAACTGATGCAAGAAACAGAGTAAATCATGTCCCCATATGACTTGTGTCATCTGCCACCTCCCCTCCAAGCCCAGCCCCACCAAGCTCAGCCCCTGGGCTCACAGACTTCATTCTCTGCCACTTCAGACCACACAGCTCTGGCAAACTGCGCCCTGGGGAGGGGGCAGGAGGTGTTGAAGCCCCTCTATAAGCAGAGTTAAAGTTGCTAGAGGGTCTCTGTGGTCTGTGGTGGCTGTGTTAGTGGTGGTTCCGGGGGCTCGGGGCTGTTAGGGAGCTTAACTTTTCATTTCCTGTGTGGTTTCATATTAGGTATGGTATGCATGATCGGGGCTCATTGATACACAAAGCAATGTTTTATGTACGTGCTGAACTTCCAGAAATAACCAGTGGTAAGATAGACACCTCAGCAACAGCTTTTCCAAGTCTCCAGAGGGCCTGGCTGTCAGAACAGAGACGTTTTAATGTTTGGTGTTCAGGAACCTCTTATAGGTTTCCCTGCTTTGGACCCCAAAGGATGAAACAATGAAGGTTAATAATTTGATTTAAAAAAACAAATCTTCCTGTTCAGAACAATCTTGTGTTCTGAAAGAATAAAATTTGCAAGGCTGAAAAGGCAAAGCGAGTGCTGTTGTAGTTGCTGAGGGTTATGGAGTATCAGAAAGGTGTTGCAGGAGTGACTTCTGGCTCTCTCCCTTCTCCCCATCATCCCCCGTGTTTCTGGGGTGCTCAGCTCCATGATGTTCTCCTCCTGCTCTGCTACATGACAGGGCTCTGAGAGCCTTTGTCCTGGCTGCCAATCTTCCTCCTGCTTTTTAGCCACGTTAATAAATAGGAGTGTTTGGGGCTCATGGCAGTGTGAGAACAGCAGAGCAGAGCCAGCAAAATGATTTCTTTGAAAAGAAGGAGAGATTTTGTTTTTCTGGCATGTGCTCCCTGCATGCTCAAAGGGGCTTTTGAGCCAGGATGCAAAATTGCCACAGAAAGGAGCAGAGAGCAGGAGAGACAAGGAATGTCATTCCTGTTTCAGTTTGGGGAGGAGAAGGATCGGGGAATGATGAGCATCTTCTTGTCTGCTAAAGGCAGAGAGAAATGGGAAGGAGTTTCTTCCTTTCTTCTCCAGCTTTGAAGGGGAAAATCTAAACTTAAAACACTCCATCACCCCTACTCCATCCTAAAAGATGGACTTAGGACTCAGTAATTGCATCTATAATAACTTATATCCATAAATTAAATAGGACAAAGCTTATTCTGTATCTTGGAGTATCCTGGCACAGCTCAGCTCACTTCATGCCACTGCTTGTGGGCAATCCCTGGCATCTGCTGATCCCTTTCTCATGCCTGGACAGAGCCCTGGAGGTGGTTTATATTCATGAGTCAACACCTTGCTAAGGCACAAACATGCAGTGGTACAGGAAGGAGCATCACGAGCCACAGGTACGATTTATTTTCTTAATATAGATATAACCAAGAAGACTAGATTCATCATGCCCTTCCTCTCCAATGAGGGTAGACACCATTGCTCATGTTTTGGGGCTGGTGGGAAGCAGAGGAGGCCTGATTAAAGTATGCAGGATGGGAAATTCAAACTTTCATTAAAAAACAGAGAGCTTTCTGCTCAAAACCTGCTTCAACACCCACAGCTTGGGTCAAAAATAAACAACAAGGATACATCAGTCTCCCTCTAGGGCTGGGATGCTAATTCTGGCAAAGTGAGAAAGAGAGATTTTCCTAAGGTGGATTAGATGTCTGGAAATCAACAGGTCTGCAGGGTTTGAGGCAGAACAGGAGACAGAACAGGCACCCTTTAGGTGCTCCCTTTGCCCAGACCATGAGCAGGTACCTCCAGTGCGTTTTGGTCATGTCTAAAAGTGAAGCAGGGAGGAATGGTTTGATTTCAGGGGGGTGTTTAAGTCAAGCTGAGATCAGCAGCAGGTGGTGAACCCTCTGGGCTGAGTTATGACTCCAAGGTCATGTGTTGGTCCATCAGTGGAAAGCAAAGGAAGGACAGGATGGTAGTCAGGGAGCTCTTCAATTCAGACCAATGTCTTCCAGTGTACCTGTAGGATGATGCCAGGAGCAGTGGAGGTTTCCTCCATGCAGGTCTCTGTGTTGGTGTAATCCTGATGCTCCTGACCACAAAAGATGCAACTTGAAGTTGAGGTGGAGACCCCATCCCTGGAGATGTCCAAGGAATGACTGGATGTGGCACTCGGTGCTCTGGGCTGGTTGACAATGTGGGGATTGGTCACAGGTTGGACTCGGTCTTGGAGGTCTTTTCCAACTTAATGATTCTGAGATTTTGAGGTATTGGAAAGGACTCCTCTGAATTGTGCTGGTGGCTCTCTGGGATAATGCATTCCTAGGGGCAGGGAGGATTTTGGAATGCATTTATATGACACTGAAGACATAGTTTTTGGCATTGGGAAAACAAACCCTAAATGGTGCTTTATCCATTGAAAAACTCATTCTTTCCTCATGACTACCAAATAGTGTGAAATCCTCAGAAATCCCATTAAAATAAAAAGTATGGATTTTATTTCTGTGGTGTGATGAGTTGCATGACTCAACATACAGCTCGGTATTTGAGTCATAATACTCAGTGTTTCCCCTCAAGTCATCCATCCTCCCCTGTAGAAACCAAGACATTGATCTTTTTCCTTACTAGCCTTGAACAAGGCCGTGGCAAACCCAAATGTGATAATATCACACACATGTGCTTCCTGGCTACTTTTGCAGATAGTTTGACTTTCAGTAGACACAACATCTTAATTAAGGTCCATTCTCCCTGCATTCCCCTCCATCTGCCAGGCAGGAAACACTGGGAAGCCTGCAGGATTTTCCTCTCTGTCAAGCCGAGGGTCCTGCCACAAACAAGCTCTTGAGAAACCCTTGCTCAGTGTGACTCACAGACTTAAGGAAGTGTTGTCTAGGCAAGCCCCCTGGTTTTTAAGCCACAGCTATGAGTGGGAGAAGTGAGAGGAGCCAAGTGGTGTCAGCAGGAGGGATGGACTGCAAAGCTGTGGGGTGTCTGTAAGTGCTGGCTTGCTCTGGTGCCCACGTGGCATTTCCTTCAAGAGGACAACTCACACTCTGCTGGGACATGACACGTGCTGGGTGCTAAGAAGGGCACAGGCTCAGTCTGGGAGCTTCACTGAGCAGCTGGAGCAGGTGGTGATGAGTTTGGATGGACTCAGTGTGGTACTTCAGCCCTTCATGGAATCCATCCCTGTCCTGCAACATTCCCAGACACGCTGTGGGCAGCACCAGCACTACCTGGGGAGGAGTGTTTGCTTTGGCATGAGGGCACGAGGCATCCTGAGCTTTCTGCTGTGCCCAGCAGCCCATTCACAGGCTCTGCGAGTACAAGTACAAGTGGGGTTATTACCTTGTGCAGAAAATCCTATTTAATAATCATTAAATCCTAACCCTTTTTTAACAATCATTAAAAAACCCTCTCCAAACTCTTTCAGAGCCAATAAATTGAGTTTTAAACCATCCCATCTTCTGGCTTCAAAGTAGGGTTCAGTGAAGGAGAGTCTGTCAGCATTTGGATGGCGAAGGGCAGGAAAAGCTCAGCTCTAATTAATTTATGAACTGCTGTCTCACAACAGAGCAGGGCCATGGCTGGAAATACCCAAGGAAGTGATTAACAAAGGGAACAGCTGAACTGGGACATAAAATAGCTCAGCATTTCCAAGAGATGGGCTAAACAATGCCTACTTGGCCAAACCTCCAGGGTTAGGCTGCCTTGGGACTGAGTTACACCATTTCTCATTCAGCAGCACGGATTTGTTGATGTTCAGAGGTGATTAAATATCAGATAAAAGGATCATGAAGCCGAGTCCATGCTGATAATTCAGGTTTGACTACATTTTCAACACCTTTTGAATTGCAGATAGCTTTTCAGATATGAGCTGGACAGAGGGAGACCTTTCTAGCGTGCACAGTGCGAAAAAATCAAAAATAAACAGCAAAGCTTTGAAGTCCCAGCTGGTGTTTCCTGATTCTTAACTGCCCACTTTTGGTAGAGAACTGGATTTTCTTTCATAAACTCCCAATTGTAGTCAACTGAATGGAATTCTGAGATTTTTCTTGGCTGAGTTTCCAAGCCAAGTCAAGTGCTTTGTTCTGGAGAGCTGGAAAACTACTTGACGGAGCTCCGAACTGCCTTCTAGGTGTCGGCTCACTGCAGAGAATCCTTTTTCCTTCTGTGGAGGAACACACAGATGTATTTCTGAGTTAGCAAAAAATCATTTGGAACTTGAGCATAGCAAAAACTTGTCTGTAAAGCAGCGGTATCTCCCGAGCCAAGGATGTTTTTGCTGCCAAATGCCTGCTAGTTTGAAAATCTTTGAAGTTTCCAGGGAGAGATCCATGGATATCTTTCAATATGAATGATTTTGCACCATAACAATATTATAAAGGAGTGCATGGTGTGGAGAAGTAATTCCACTTGTCTTCAAATGAGTCTCTGAGTATTCCAAGGTTAAAGAGTCCACAGTGGTCATTTAACTTTATTCAGACTTATATTTTTGTGAAATTCCTTTGACTTCAATTATTTTGTGTATTACTCTTAAAAAGGGAATATACTGTCCTTCCATTCTTCCCCCATCCATCAATCTAATCTAATTTAATCTAATCCAACCTAAACCAAAATAATGAAGACAGACAACCCTTCAGAGCCAAACACAATTAATTCATCCACAGCTGAAATGAAATTTCTTTTTTCATTTGGAATTTCCCTGTTTAGTTGGACGAGGCCTAAATTTTTGCCATGACTTTAGCTGAGGCAGGTTATCATCTAACCCAATGTAAAGCACCAATTGCTGTGTGCAAACAGAAAACATGGCTACTTTGCCCAAGTTAATTAATGAAAAATCAGAGGATTTGAAAATTTAATACCATTGCCGACCTTTAACTCTGCCTTTCTTCAGGCATTTGCTACTAATGTGAGATGTCCCAACAGGCAACTCTCCAAAGATAATTTGGGTTCAATTTTTTCATGCTGCTACTTGGTATTATCTCAGAGAACCTCTCATATGTGGGAGAAACACCCTTTTCCTGTGCAGTTTTCCTTCCAGGGGCTCACTTGGCACCCACGGGATGGGATGCACCAAGTGCTGTGACAGAACTGCAGAGGGAGGAACGTGCAGCTCTCGGGGCTTGTCTGGCATGGGAAGAAGGGGTTTAATATTCTGGGCAGGAGCTGCTCTTTCCAGCTTCAGAAAATCGTTTTCAGGCTATCTTTTGTCATTTTGGAAAAGGTTTAAGCTAAAAGTCGGAGTGAAAGGTTTAAGCTGAAGTCCACAGCACGTGTCCCCAGGCCATGTTTGGTTGGCTCACATGTGTAGGTGTAAATATAATGCAGTATAATGCAAAAACCTGAGCTGGGAAGGCAATCAAGGCCCTGGTTGGCTGAGTTGGGCTGAGGACAGAAAACCCTACAAGTGGAAGAGAAGAAAGATGAGGTTAACTCGCCTCACCAGGGCTTGAGCAGGTAAAAATCCTCAGAAGTCCTATCAAGGTGGACAACAATCTCTCTCTTGACCAGAAAAGTAACTTGGGGTGGCTGCTGTGCTGACCTGGGAATCCCATTCCATAATCGAGGTGGGATTGGGATTAAATTGGTGTTCACACAGCAAAGCCACTCACACCTGTCTCCCAGTTCACCCAGAGGTGGAATAGAGATGGGGAGTTGGACATAGGTGGGATTTTGTTACTCAGTTTCCAGCGTGTTTAAGGTTGGGCCTGTATTTGTAAATATTATGGGATACTATGCTTATGTTATAAGGTTTTGATGGGCATCTGTTCTCTCCTGTCTTTGCCAATTTGCTCTGTCCCATGTGTGGTTGCCCCATGATCTCCAGCAGTGATACCTGGGAGGGGAAGAGGAAAGGACCCTGCATTGCTGCTCAGGTGTAACAACACACCGTGGGCTTGCAGTTATTGGGGGAAATCTACCAAATTCACCAGAGCTGTCCCTGAGGAATGGGGAGGGGTTTGCAGTCCTTTCTGTGCATTTGTTGGGCGATCTCCCTGTGGAAGTTGAGGGACGAGGAATGGGTGAAAACACCAAGGAAAAACCCTCCAAGGAAAAACCTGAGAACTCCCCCTGCACTGTGAACCCTGTGAACTTCAAAATCAAAGAGTTTCATGAATCCTCAAACTCCACCGTGCTTTGCTGTGCCTGGTGGAAAGCCCCCAGTTTCTTGTCATCCCCTTTTTGTTACTTGGGCTCTATTTTATTAGCAGGGAAGCCCAGCTGTACAATCTCTCCCATCTCAGTGTAACTGCATTAGACACTTGGAGGCCGTCAGATTGCCATTCAAGCTGGTACATAATGAATTTACTTGACATGCAGAGGTCCTTATGTCACAAAAGGTTTTCTCATTATATTTGAGTTTTTACTTGTTTATTGAGAGTCTCCAAACCCTCACTCTCTCCCTGCTCACAGAGTGGGAGAAGTGCTGCAGGAAGCTGCTTTTTAGTGCAATATTCATCAGAAAAGGCCCACCTGGCTCTAACTTTTCAGTTTCATTTGCAGCTTGCAAGAGAAGATTTGGCTGCAAATACCTGCTGTGAGGAGTCAGAACTGAGGGACAACATAGATGGGGGTGATTTCTTTATAACTGGCAGTGTAATATTCTCCCTGAGGTGCGTTGGGACACATGGGGGTTTTATCTCCCCTTCCCACTAAGATTAAGCAGTATTAAGCAGCAGGTGCATCTTTGTCCTCCTTGAAGGTGGCAATTAATCCCATGATCTGCTCTTGATAAATCCTGTAATGCATTTAGGCACATGCAGGGGAAACATTCCTGGGTCCTGGATTTGACCAGTTCAGCACACAGCACAGGTTGCAAAGAGCTCCTCAGTAAATAGTGCCTTAAGCCTTCACCCTCCAGCAAGGTGGGAACAGGGATCTGATATCATGGCAGTAGCAAAGTTGTGCAAAACCCCACAGGAGAGCCACAGAAAGGATGTGGGCATGCAATTCCCCATCCACTTTGGTCATGTTATCCTTGGGAATATTTGTGATTGTACCCTCTAGAGTCTGCAGGAGCACCGGGGGGGCATCTGGGATCTCCAGTAAGGGTTTTCCTGCTCCCAAAGAGCTTTGAGCATGTGGGGTACCTGCAGGCTCTTCATCTTGGCAAGTGTCCCCTGCAAACCAAAGCCCAAACCCTCCTCTTTGCAGAGGGGCTCAGAGGGGGGTTCCCAGACTGGCTTTTAGCAGCCCTCTTTGGCACCAGGTCCATCTGCCCAGATGTGGCAGGACAGCCCAGTCCCTCCTGATTAGCCCCTATCCCAGGCTGAGCCCGGGTTGCTGCAGCACCTCACTAATAATTCCTGCCCATTGTCCAGGGGTTTTCTGGGAATGATGTGATATTGCTGCTTCTCTGAAGTGCTGGGGGCTCTGGCTGGCTCCTCTCTGCAGCAAGGGCTGGGGTGGGAGCAATGTCTCACATGAATGAGATAAGAGAAGACAAAGCAAATGGGGAAGAAAGGAAGCTTGTAGCTTTTCAAGTTCAATGAGGCTTACCAGGCTTTCGGGGGCCTCTTCAAATCAGAGGCCGAGTTAAAAGAACATGCAGAATTCAAAGCCTGTCCTTTTCCAGGCCCTCTGCTGGCTTTGAAAATCCTCCCAATTCATGTTTACTCTTGTTTCTCTCCCTCCTCCCCCTCTGCCCTGCCTTCCCCGCGCACACACGCACCCAACCCCTCTCCCCGTGCGCAATCGTCCCCCCAAAATCTGTTCAAAGCAGCTCCCGGCCC
The DNA here is from genome assembly GCA_013400415.1 of Scytalopus superciliaris. Lineage (NCBI taxonomy): Eukaryota > Metazoa > Chordata > Aves > Passeriformes > Rhinocryptidae > Scytalopus > Scytalopus superciliaris. Next base: position 115,716 of record VXBX01001718.1, on the reverse strand, counting down.
AGTGATGCTCAGCCCCAGGAGCAGGTGGGGTGGTTGTTTCCAAGCCCCAAATCCTGAATGTGGGATGTATGCAAATGGTAGGGAATGGTGGGCAACATCAGAAAAGGATACAATGGACCCCCTAATCCCTCGTTGCCCAGAGCTGTCTCTCACCCCAGAGAAACCCAGCATCAGAATGGGGTATAAACAGTTCCTCCCCACTGCAAACATTAAAGGGCTCCTTTTGCTGGCAGACACTTTGGAAAGTTGCTGCGATGGGGAGCACAAAGGGTGAGTGCTTTCATCCTTGGAATTACAGTGTGAGCCACCAGTTTCTGAGAGGAATCAAGAGCTGCAAGTGGGAGGACCTGGAAGGACAGGGAGGGATGAAATCTCCATTTTTGTTGCTTTGGAAAATGACAATGTGACTTTACTTGCAAAGGGAGGTCAAAACACCTGAGACACTTCCCTAAGTAAGGGCTCTGCAGTGAGGGGTGTGAGACTGGCTCAGGTGGGATCCCCATCTGGCTGTTCAAAGGAGAGAGTGCACTGGGCTGCACAGCCCCATGGCCCAGCTCACCCTCATCTCCTGGGCAGGCACGAGGCTTTATTGCTGTTGACAAGAGTCCTCTGTAAGTTTGGGGCCTCAAAGTGTAGCAGGTAAACACAGAGAACCTTTGCCCATCTGCTGTTCCACTGCCTCTGCTGGTGGCATGGCTTCTGCTTGGCCCATATTCCTCCTGTCCATCCCACCACTCTCCAGCTGGAAGCTCTGACCATGAATTTGTGAGGAAAGGCAGCCAAAAACCTATAAGAATGCAAATTGCCCATATACATGAAGAGTCAGGTGTGTGGCTTCTTCAGCCATTGCAGCCTGATGTGGAGGTGGAACCCTGAGCTGTTTTGCCCCAGACACTGGGATTGGGAAGGGTCTTCTCCCAGTCACTCTTCATGTGTTTTACCAATAACGGACCAAGCATGTGAGCCCCAAGTCCCTGATTCACTGTGGCTTTGCCCCAGCTCTGAAACCAACCAAATATGCAGCTGGGACAAATCCAGAACCTTCCTCTAAACTTGTGCTGCTCTCACCAGCCCCCTTACTTGTCTGGAAATGTGTTATTTTGTCCTAGGAAAGAATCAGTGCTGAAAACTGAAGGCAAACCATTGCTAATACCTTCATTTTCTTGCACAAGAGCTCAGGGCATGTTTAAAATGGTCAAGGAGTGAACTGTTGACTGTTTGTACATCTAGATTCATGCTATTCACTCAATCCTGGGCATAGATCTATAATTACCACCTCTTCTCCTTGACTAGCCTTATGAGAAGGAAGAAGTGGCAAAGCTCACCTCTGATAGTCTGCTTGCTGTCATCCAGCAAGGTGTGAGGCACCCTTGTGGTTTTCCAACCTTTCCTGTGTCCAGCTGGCAGCAGGATGTCCCATTTTGACACAAACCTCAGTGCTGGAAAGAGCAGAGGGGGCATCAAGTTCCAGGACCAGTGACTTCAGGTGGTTCTGCTGCAGACCTGACAGAGACCCAAATGAAAAAGAGCTACCACTTCTTTTAAGAGTTACCATTTACGTTTAGGTGTTTATTTGAAATAGGGCTGTAAAAGTGCCTGTGAAGCATCACCTCCCAAGCCCTTGCTGAACGACAGGAGATTTGCATTCCAACTCCTGGCACTTTTTGGGACATTGTCCACAGCAACCGCTGAGTTTCTCTCCCTTCCCAGCCATGCAAATGAGCCAGAGGGGCTGATGAAGGCGCAGGGGCGGGGGAAGAGGGATGTGACAATCACGGCGAGTCCCCAAAGCGGAGGGAGAGCAGCAGCCCCCACTTGAATGCAACATTCTCTGCTGTGCTCTGTGGCCCCTTTGAGCACGGGGAGGTTTCTGCAGCTCGGGAACACAGAGGTGGATTGTGCCTCGTGGCCTCAGTTGTCAGTGAGCAGCAGGGAGATGACAGATCAGGACCAGCTCCTCAGCTGACATGAGTTGCTAAAAGTGTCACTGACCTTGTGTGGCCCTTTGTCACTATTGTCTCAGCTCCTCTGAAAAGAAACCCTTGGTCTTGTTCTTCTGCTGCGGGCTGGGAAACTGATTATTATTATGTCCTGGCCTTTGGTTGATGAAAATATGTGCAGCTTTTGTCACATGTTTCTCTNCCCCGTTTTGCTATTCACACTTTGTGTGAAGCTGGTGTTCATTAAACTGGCAGAAGGTGGGGGGAGTGCAGGCAGAGAGCCAGGTACACCTCAGCCCTGCCTGGCAGAGCCTGGCCCTGATCCCCACAGGGCTCAGCCAATGCACCCCAAATCTGATGCACAGCATGCTTCTGGGCCCCCAGACAGGTGCCAGCATGGTGGGCACCCACCCCAGCCCTGCTGCACCTCCATCACCCTGTCCAGAGCTGCCTTCTGCTGCCAGGCCAAATGCCAAATGGGGAGGTTTAAGAGGGACAAATGCCAGGAGGGAATGAGGAAGTTCATCAAACCCATTTCCATAAACCTCTGACTCAAGATAGGATAGGATAGGATAGGATAGGATAGGATAGGATAGGATAGGATAGGATAGGATAGGATAGGATAGGATAGGATAGGATGTGTGTATCTATATCTACATAGATATACTGGGTATCTATGGGTGATCATATTGCCTGCTTTGCTCTGCTGTTTGTCTTTTTTTTTGTATCACTATTAGCTTTTGCCTCACTACAAAGTGAGTGTAGTTCCTCATCCCTGGAAGTTTTCCATCCCTGGATATGTTCAAGGCCAGGCTGGACTGGTTTTGGAGTAAACTGGGATAGCGGAAGGTGTTCCTGCCCATGCAACAGCACATATTTTCCACATAAAATGTCTTCATTGAAAGTGTGGTCAGGCATTGCAACAGGAAAGTGGTGGAATCACCATCCCTGGAAAAAGCCACATGGATGAAACACCTGGAGACATGATTTAATGGTGGACTTGTCTGTGCTGCGTTAACAGCTGGACTCTGCTTTGTCTCCCTGACTCTCTGCTGTGCCCCTGAGATGCCAGAGAGGCTGCTCGGCCCCCTGGATCCCACCAGCCAGTCTCAACCACCAGGAGCAGCTTTCTCAGAGATTATGGCACAGTATTAATTAACACAGGAGGCTGTGCAGGGGGCAGGGAGGGGGACAGACCCCAGGGGAGGCTGCAGAGGGAGCTCAGCACTCAGCAGACACTCAGGAAGACCCACATGAGCAAACACCACATCGTGGTCCTTTAAGTGAAGAGGGTTTGCTGTGATTGAGGCTACTTATTGCTAGGACTGAAGCCAGTGTTTGAAATAAATCTTGGGGGTTGTAGCAGTTTTGCTAATGCTTGTGCAGTTACTCCTGATTTATGCAAAGTGGGAGAAGGATTAGATGAAAACCTGAAAAGCAAGTGTCACTGTCCTTTAAGACTCTTTTAAATGGGGTCAGGAAAAGCAATTTAGGGGGAAGCAAAGGGCTAAATATGAATCATCTGGAGAAAATCCACCTGTAAGACAGTGGATCAGCTGTACCAACACCTTTCTGCTCGCAGGCTGGAGGAGGGTCAACCCGTTTAAGTGCTTCATGTGTGTGATGGGTTGGATAAAGCCACAAAACTTAGATTAAGGCCTTAGTTTAGTTAGGCCTGAAACCAAATTTAGCAGGCCCCAGTTTTTTGGGCCATGGGGCACTCCGTAGATTCAGAGGGGTAAGTATCACCTGACTTAAGCAACCAAAGAGGTATTTCATATCATCTGACATCAAGTTGAGTATAAATCTAGTGGGGGAGGTATCCTCGCTCTCTTGCCTTCCCTCTCTCCATGTGGTGTGGTAAGAAGGACTCCCTGTTGCTGCTCCCAGAGCAACAGGCCTGGCCGCTTCCCTGCCGAGATGCCCACAGCAGTTCTGGGCTCTGGGAAGTAAATACTTTTGTTTGATATTACTTTGCTGGGTGCTCTTTCAGAGAAACGTGTTTAGTTTTGTTCCGTGTGGGTTTTGGGTGGTGAAATCTGTGTGTTATTGGGGTGGATAGCTCTGGATGAAGTAATTGTTGTTTTTTCTTATATTTGTACGTATATGTATTGTAACTTTCCTGTAAATGTATGTATATAGTTTTTTTCCAGTTTCAGGTTTTTTTCCTTCCCTCCTTTCACTGGGACCACGCGGGTCTTGGGGAGGTTTGGCATTTTGCCAAGGTCGAACCCACGACAATGTGACAGGCTTATTCCTGAACAACTAGACTACAGATTAAAAAGAAAAGGTAAAATTAAGTCAGATGTAATTTATAAAATTATTCTCAAATCCTGACAGTGAGTTGGCATCCATAACATAAATACAATTTGGAAAAGAGGTCTTGGGAGTGAGGTGGCCATAAAGCCTGGCCCACTGGGGGTGGCATCGTGGCATTGGCTGTGGTGTGTTTGCCAAATTCACTTTAGAGAGATTTCAGATGTGCCCTTCACGGGGCAGGAATTAGGCAGGGATGGGCTGCAGCACCTGGTCTTTGGTGAGGCTTTGTCTGAAGGTTGTGGATGACCACTCAGCCATGTGTATCCAGCTGTCTGGTAGCAGATGTCTTTGCTCTGTAGCTCCTGTGTGCTCATCCAGAGGCTAAAGACAACTTTTCTGAGAGCAAGGGGTGAAATGTGCACTTTTCCTCCCTAAATTCTTCTGCATTGCTCTGGTGGTTGTTGTTATCATTAACACGCCATGCTCAAGAGGCTTTGCTGTAACAGAGACCATCCTCTTCTGTTTCCTTGGGGGGTATTAAAAAGCCACAGGGAGATTTGAGGTAAATCTGAGAACAGAACTTGTCATCAAAAAGGGACCAGGAGGTGAAAGGAAACTGATGCACCATCACTGGGATGTGTGAATTCAGCACTTCTTTAAAGCTGTAAAGGTAAAACCACCAGCAAAGATGAGATCAAGCTGTGGATGCAGCTCTAATTTATGCAAAAGTTTCAAATTTCTTCTCTTACAGTTTGAAGACTTCACTGCCACAGTGACAATGTGACCATAACCTTAGGGAAGTTCAGAGAGGGTCATTAAGATGGTTTGAACTTGTCTGGGTGTCTTGTGTCATGGAATTTGGATAAAAACTGTTTGTTTTTTAGAAGCTGTCAGGGCTCCTGGTTTCTGTCAGAGCCTGGGAACAGCATTGGCTGGGGGTTTTCCCTCCTTCCACATCCTTCTGCCCTCCCTCCACAGGTGGGGAGGTTGCACCAAAGATCATTGTTCACCACAGGTGATACCGAGCATGTTACTCCAGTTCCCTGTTGATGGGTCAGCAGTCACTGTACAGCCAATATTTGCCTGGATCCTGCTGGGAAATGTTCCTGCTTTACCAGTATCCACAATTTCCACAGGCTTTTTCAACAGTCTTATCAGAAAGGCCAGCAAATAAACAACCTGTCTGAACTGGATTCGTTCTTTGCTCCAAGAAAGAGCTCTGTGGATCAGGGTCAAAGCCAAGAGATGCCCCAGGAGGAGCTTGCATTTGGCTGCCTGTACTGCTGTGGTTCTGTGAATAACAGGGATCATTTCCTTTCCAGGATTGTTGGTCTTTGCACTTAATATGCCATTTTTTACAAGGGCTATAATGATGAGGAGAGCCAGAGATGCTGAGGAACAGGCAGGTCATTCCTTGCAAGCACCACATGATATACAGCAAACTATTAGCAGCGTGATACACTTCTTTCAGAAACTGAGCAAGGTTTCTTATGTAGCCCATGGGTTTGATCTCCACCAGGCCAGTTCTTTTTATCATGTTTGTCAGTTCCAGTGAAGCAGAAGTACTGCTTCCTTGTCTGTAATAAATTCAGATTGGGCTTGTCCTGGTTGCGAGGCTAAAATGGCAAGATGTTCCTCCAGTGACATTGAAAGCAGCTGAAAAGAGGGACATGAGCAGATTGCCAGGCAATCAAATAGCCCCCAGGTAACCTGTGCTGGGGGATTTGCTTTGCTCTCTTGCTGGTGCCTGTCTTCTTTCCCCTCTCACAGCGCCAGCACTTTCTGCCAGATGGCTGTTATTTTTTACAGGACTACAGACAATTATACCTGTCAAGGGCGTGCCAGAGTAGTTAGCATTTATGGTGTTAAGGAGATTACCTTCTAAATGTTAATAGCAGACACAGACATGGTAACTTTGCTGCTCAGGATAGTTATTAGATCACTGCTCTGGGTGCTCTGAGATTCACAGATGTACAACATGACCACTCTACAGTTCTGTACCCACCACACAGCCGGTGCTCACACATTTGGTCACCCCACATCAGCACAACAGGGTCGTGCAACATTCCCACACGACAAAGCTGTGCAATGGTCAAGCCCAGGGAGGTTTGATTTCACCTGATTCTGAGCTGTGTCTCATCTGAAGGTATCAAGGAGCTGCTGGCTGTTTCCTGAGCATTCACATTGCCATTAGAGCCAAAACCAACATGGGAACACACAAGTTGCTCTGCCAGTGTTTTTAAAGGCCACAGGGCTTGATCAGCTGTCAGAAGCTTGGGAAGGGCAGCACCATGTGGGTGGACATAGACATGGGGTGGTGTGAGACATGTTTCATGCCCCCAAGGCTGTGCAGTGAGTCACTGAGTCCTCCCAAGCAAGGATCTGCTCAGCTGAGATTTCACACACATCAAAGTAGGAGTCAAATCTTCCTATTTGAAGGCACCTGGTGCAACAGGACTCAACCAACACCTCCAGCTGCAGCTGGAAGGAGGAAAATCCAAAATAGCTGCTGCTTGAAATGGTTCAGAGACATAAATTTACACCAGAACCATCAGTCTGCCCTGGATCCAGTGAGAAACATCCCTAACTTTGCAAAGCAGAACTATTTTCAGACATAACACTGGTATTTACTCCAGAGCCCTCCACACTTGGTACCTCTTGGGCCAAACTCTGAATGCTGCCAGGCTGGAAAGTACAATTCTCATCCTGGCTGTAAAGGGGATGGTCCCTTGTCCTGGCTGCTTGGTGGATCGTCCCAGCACTCAGCAGCAGCTCCTTGCTCAGTAAATTCTATACAGACTGTGCATTTTATTTGAGCAAATGAAAGGCAGCCCATTTCTTGTCTCGTTGGGTTTTGGGTCATGAAAAAGTGAAGGCTAAAGTTGAATAATGAATTCTCATGGCCCCTTGCTGGGAGCGCAAAAGACACCCATATTTGGCCCCAAGAACTTATTCCATTCCCATGGTCCCAGGAAAGCTGAATTAAAATTCTTATAGCAAAATCCCTTGGCTTTTTCTCCTGGGCTGCAGCCAGGCTGGTCAGAGGGTGTTTCAGCTCACTGTGCTTCAGGCTGTTCCTTCTGTGTGAAGGTTTGTTGTGCAGACACGGGGCAGGATTTGCAAGTGCTGACTCCAGGGAACAGCACAGGCAGGCCTGGCCCTTCCTGTTTATTCTTTCCAAGGGCATCTGTCCTCCCACAGCTAAAGGGGAAGGTAAAACAGAAAGAAGAGAGTGTCCCACACACTGTCCTTGGGGGAAAGAAAAGAAAACCGAGGGAAGAGGCAAGTAGTTAAAATGTTCTGTTCTTCAGGTCTCCTATTGCTGCCCCTCATGTATTAAACAAAGGCAGAGGTGAGGGGGGTTAGCAAACCTTGGGGGGAGGGGGGACAAACCCGATTTGTTTGACACTAATTTGATTAAAGAATAAGGACATTCATTGGTGATTCTTATATGTGACTCTCTCCCTAATCACGGGTCTTGTTTTTTCATGGCTGTGCTGCTTTGTCTTCACTGGGGTGTCTCCCCCAACTCATCCAGGAATCTGAAAAGATGGGATTGAAGATGTACTTTGAGGAAATAGGGAAATATGACTCAAATATGGCTGTGGTGTGACTTTTTAGAGGCAATATCTGCATTTTAAATGGGAAAGACACTTTCCAAGCTGCCAGAGCTCCAGGAGGGTTTGGATGATCCTCTCAGGCACAGGGTGTGACTCTTGGGGCTGGGCCTGTGCAGGGCTGAGGGTTGGACTGGATGCTCTTTGTGGGTCCCTTCCAGCTCAGAATATTCTGTGAGATATTCTGTGGTTCTGTGACTCTGACAAGGATGTTGGGTTAGAAGAGAAGTTGCACCAAACCCCAGAGCTGTGCACAGCTCTCCAGAGCATTTCCAGCCAGTGGGATGAGTTAAATACATCACACACATGTGAATAATCATCTCAGGTGTGGCAATGTCAGCGTGACTGTGAGGTTTTATTCTCTCAATGTTGAGAGAGTTTTGGTCCCACCAGCTGAGCACCCTCCTGAAGGAGCAGGAAGGAGGGAAGGCTCCAAGGGCTGGAATTCTCTACAGGGAAATGTAATTAGTCCAGGACCTGAGTTTGGTACTATACATTAACTCATCTAAAAACAAACAAACAAACAAAAAAAAACGGCTGTAAACCCAGTGAGAGGAAACCAAACAAATATGTTTGCACAGAGTCCATCTGCCTGGTCATCAGTTTGCCCGTGGATGTTGCAGAATCACCGTGTTGTGAAAGAGCTTTTCTCACCTGACATGTTTCAGCAATTGCAATGTCTTTTCAGGAACACCCTGAGCTTTTCCAGCTTCCCAGGAATAAACAGAGAGATACAAGAAAGGTCGTGGGCCAGTAGCAAATGTGCCATTTGCAGAGCACAGCAGGATTTGCTGCAGGAGTAGAACAAATTTCACAACAAAGCTGAAAGGCCTTGGAAGTGTCCCCTGCTTCCCTGAAATCTGTAGATAATTAAATTCACTGAAAATGGGGGAAATGGCAACATTTCCACTGGTTTGGCAGGTTCTGGATGGTTTGATGTTTTAGTTGATACTCCCATTTTAGTGGAGTATCAACTGGGGGATTGGCAGAAGCAGAATTCAGTTCTTATTTCTCCAAGCAGGACATTTGGTTTGGTCATCATGGGAGCCCTTCCAGAACAAGATTTATATTGGGATCCTCGAGATAAAAGTCCACGTTCAGAAAAATTCAGGAAAACTTCTCACCCCAATAATTTTTAGCATTGAAAAGAATGGTCACAGTAACTATGAGATACCACCTGCACCTTTTCTAGCAGGGACATTACTGTTCTCTCTATTGTAAGAGTTGGTTGAGGGTATCTCATATATTTTATGTCATATCAAATTTTGAAATTCCAGACTTTGATAGTAAATATTACACCTCCTCTCCACTGCCTGTAAGAGACAGATCCTTAATTATTTGTCTTCTGATTTTAATATTTTTAGCTTCAAAATATTGAATGATGGAGTAGAAAAACAATTAGGGAGGCATTTCCAAAAACTGCTTACCTTTTCTCCACCCTCTGCTTTCCAAGGCCAGTGCCTTCCAGACCATTAAATCTGGGAGGGGCAGCACCCTTTCTCCTTTGAATATCAAACTCTCCCGTGGCAGAAGGTGCCTGTGGAGATATACTATAACCATCTTAGAAGTACTGAATCAAGGAGAAAAAAGGCCCTTTGAAGAGGAGAAGCCTCTTCCTTGCTTTGCTGTCGTGCAAGGCTGTGCAGATGGGAAAATGCTGGGAATATGCTGGGAATATACTGGGAATATGCTGGCTGGCAGAAGGGAAACAGGATCTGTGCTCAGACAGCTTTTACTTGAAAGACCTTGGTGTCCAACTGTAATTCCTCCCAGGCTGAAAAGACTTGTGCAAAACCTCAGCTAGAAAAGCCAAATCACTCGTAGGCAAGCAAACTCATCCAGCTCTGCCTGCAGCTCCTGCCCACTGAGGATTTCCCATCACAAAGCCCTGACTGGATACTCCAACCTGCTCCTTTTTTTGAAGTTAACGGAGCGACACAACTTTACACAGCCCAAAGCATCCAGCTCAGAGCACTGCATCCTCCAAAGGCAGATGTTTCTCTCTCTCTCTCTCTCTCTTTCTCTCTCTTTGTGCTTGTTTGCACAATTTTATTCCCTAGATAGACCTCACAAGGAAAACACCTTTTGCTTTCGAAGGCAGGCGCTGACACCTTATCTCCAATGGTGCAAACAGCTGTTGGGTTCGTTTCCTGCAGCCGTTTTATGTATCAGGAAAATGCACTTGCTGCACAGTTTGAAGGAGCCTTTTTACACTGTGCTTTGATTGCAGTTTTTTCTGGTTTGCAAGGCTTGACCTAGAAATGAAAACCATCCATCCCACAGGTATGAAACACTAAAGGTTTGTTTGCTGTTTGCTGCCTCTGCCTTGGGACATCCAGTGGGCACAAGGAAGATCAGCAGGCCAGGCTGTTCCTTTTGTTCTAAGAGCTGTATCCCTTGTAAGGACAAGCAGTGTTTGCCTCCAGTCTGCTCAGTGTATTGAAGCACAGAATTGTGGAGTAGTTTCATTTGGAAGGGACCTTAAATACCACCCCTGCCATGGGCAGGGACACCTTCCACTAGCCCAAGTTGCTCCAAGCCCTGTCCAACCTGGCCTTGGACACTTTCCAGGGCTGGGGCAGCCACAGCTTCTCTGCCCAACCTGTGCCAGGGCCTGCCCCCCCTCCCAGGGAGGAATTTCATCCCAATATTGCATCTAAATTTCCCCTCTTTCAGTTTGAAGCCATTCCCCCTTGTCCTGTCACTACAGTCCCTCTCCATCTTCCTTGTGGGCACTTCAGATACTGGAAGGCTGCTCTGAGGTCTCCACACAACCTTATCTTCTCCAAATTACTCTCCATGTAATTCAAGGTATCTCCAGTTAGGGGCACTTCAACTCAAAAACAAGATGTGGGGCAGGAGTGATTGTCTAAAGCAACTGGTAAATTCAATTAGAGGCTCAGAAATCCTCACCTGCAAGAATTTTCTGCAGTTATTCATCCTGGACAAGAAAGAACAGTGTGTCAAAATGGAGAGAGGCCTGAAAAGGTGTAGAAAGTCTGCCCATGGGGGGGAAATCCCCTGGCCTTAAATTTCACCAAAGATCAAGGTTAGAGCGTCCTGATGAGCAGGAAGGGAGACAAGCATGGACCTGACACGTGAGGAAGGGACACATATCCATCATGGGTGGTCCCTCACACCACCACCCCAATCCTGAACCCACCCCTGCCATGTCCCAGCCTGGTTTTCCTGCAGAGAGCTCTCACCAGGTCCCCTGGTCCAAACAGAGCAGTGCCAAGGGCTGGGAGAGAGCTTTCCATTGCTCCAAAGGGCATTTTCACTGAGGGGCACCTAATGCATTAGGAGAAGGAGAGGTGCCACCATTCACTCCACTTGTCACTTTACATCTGGCCAGCGGTGCCAGGAATGAAATCCAGCAGTCCTGGAGAGCAGGATTGGTTTGTTCCTGAATGACGAGGCAAAGCTGTTCCATTGATGCATGAGATACACGTGGAGATAAATGGATGCTGTTCAGAGGCAAATGGCAAAGTGTATCTCAGTAGGATAAAGTTCTTCTTAAAAGAATCGCCGTGATATATTTCGGGTTGGGTTTTCAAAGTCACCTAAAGGTAATTTCTTCAGGGTTTTTAGTATAATGTATTGGTTGGCTTGGGGGAAAATAAAAAAAAAGGCAACCAATCCATTTTAAACAACTAAGAGAAGACAAACAGTCAGCTGTAATTTAAAAGCATCGAGGGCTACATATCCATTTTGAAGAGGAGAGTGATTTTTCAGAGCTGAGTGGAATAAAGCACCCGGCTTCTGTCGTACTTCAGGGGAATGTCAGCACCTAATTCCCTTCAGTTAAAATGGAAACACAGTGAATTCCATGTCAAACCATTGCTCTGCCCAGAATAACATGTAAAAAAGGTTTCCAGAGGATGTTTAGAGGATAACACAGGGCTATAATGTGAACTACATGGCAATTTAACATACAAGTACCGTTGTATTATGCAGCCGTTATCGACAGCACGACTGACACAATGTCCAATTACCAGGGGGGAAATGACATCTCCTGCAGCTTAACAGCCACACTGTTAAATATGGTCACTCTGTGCCTTGGGAGAGTTATTAAAGTGGCAGAAATTAGCGTTAAAGTAATTGATTGGCATTTCCTTAAGATGCAATAATATTCCCATAAATCTTTAGGTAAGGGGAGCGTACCTGAGACATTCAAGGGCTTTGGGTAGATGTGTAGTGAGGGTGACTCTCAACGAGTAATAAATGGCTCTGGGTGACTTGTTGTTATGGCTCTGATACTGCACGATATTAACTTTTAAGGGATGCCTTCAGAGCTGGGAAACTTTATGGACTCCTGTGTTTTATGATCTTGTAACCTCAAGCCCTTCATCCCGGAGATGGCAGGATTCTGTTCCAGCTCGTGATTACCAGGTAGCTGCTGGCACCAATCCCCTCTCAGCACCTTTCTCTCCAAATCAGCTTCCCTAATGAATGTTGGTTTTACTGGGCTGGAATTGAACCACTTTAGACCGTATTTCCTCAGCCATAAAAAGTTATCTAGGGTTTTACCGATCCTAAGTGATGTATGCACATTAGCTAATTAATTAATCTTCTTGAGTAACATATTAATTTCTTTTCATTTCCTATCCCTACTTGAAAGGGAGAATTTCCCCGAAACCAGTGTGGTAGTGGAGGGAAGGATTTGTAGATTTGGGCTTTCATAGTCAGCTTGGGGGTTTGGCTCTGAGTTATGGAGCAAAATACACTCACATGTGGACACAGAGAGATCGAGTCTTGCTTTCACAAGACAGATATGGACCATTTCTGTCAGCAAAACAAATTATCTGCTCCAAAATGGAAACAGGCTTGGGAAAAGCCATGGCACAGATTCTGGACTGAGTGGGAATCATTACCTCTCTTAAGGTGCCACCAACAGGGCATTGCTGACCTTGTGAATTTGTGTGGCTTTCCTTAATATGGACATGGGGCCACCCCAAAGCCTTTGACAGCAGGCAGGACCTGGGTGAAGCAGAATCTTCACCACAGATGTGGTCACAGATGTGCCCCAAATCAACCATCACCTCCTGTTTCCACTTCTCTCTGGTGTGATGTGACAGATCTTCCCTATGGAAAAGACATGGCCATGGGATGGGTTATCCCACCTCATCACCACCCTCTCCCCAGGATGTTGCTCTCCCAGGATGGAGATAGTTATTCTCTGCTGGTGAGGGTAATCACAGACATTTTCATTTTTGCACTATTTTTATATAAAATGTTCTGCCTTGGTGCTGTTCTGCCTCTCCCTCCCCAGCCAGCCCATGTTGCTTCCCAAACCTAATTATGCTTCTTCCTCCTTCTCATTTGTCCAGTGCTGAAAGTGGTGACAGGGCTGACATTCCTTTCCTGAGCTTCTCAGGAACTTCTTCGTTTCTTCTTGTCTTCTTTGTAAAGATTTCTCAGCAGTTCTCATAGGCTGTTTATGTTTAGAGGTTGTTAAACTTGTTTAATCTAGCAAGAGCATTCCCCTCTCTGAGCAGGCTGGAGAGGGCAATGCTCCTTCTCATCTTCATTATGATGAGATTTTAATTGTCCTCAGCTTAAAAATGCTGATAAAAAAAGAGATGAAGAAAACAAAGAAAGAAGCAAAATGTAGGTATTTTTCTAAAGTAATACAAATTCAGATCTTTATGGATGCTGGGCTGGACTTGATCCTGGGCTGGTGGTGTTCCTGCAAGGGGGGGTGAGACCTCTCTCTTCTGTAACTCTGATAGGGACTGAGACTGCTGGAGTCAGTGAAATGCTGCACTCATACTGTATAAAGTAACAGATTTGGGTTTTTTTTTTTCAGTTTCCTAAGAAGAAAAAAGGAGTTCAGGGCATGAAAAATGTGCCATTTTATTTAGGACCACTTGGAGTGGAGTCTTGTTTAGAATTTATTTAACTGAATTGAAATCAGATTCCCTTTTGAACTGAAAAACTGCATCATGTCACACTGAAAACACACCTGAAAATCACTGTACTGCTGAAAACACAGAAAACAGCTGTAGGGATAAAGACAGGGAATCTTCAACCCATGTAGTCTCATGAAGTTCCTTCAACATGAATTTCAACAACAATTTAGTTGTGCAGAATTTGCTTTTTATGGGAAGGGTGCAAAAAAAAGTAATCCACTGCCTTATAAATGCAATTTGAGTCTGGTGTAAATGTCCTGCTCCCATGGTAGCTGAGGCAGGACACGACTGGGCACTGCTGGACCTCAGACCCCAATGTTGAGGCCTCATTTTCACGCTGTTCCTCCAAATCAGCCGTGGTGGTACCAGACATGACCATCTCTGCTTTCAACCCAGAGGTGCTGGCCTGCTTACTGTGAAATTTAGGGAGAAACTCTTTTTTCCCCCCATCATTTTCCCTCCCGTTTTCCCCGTCGCAATTCGCTTTTCTGACACAGAAGATCTTCCCCCATGGATTAAATCCGTTTGACAGCCGGATGGTGTGGGCATTCAGGGAGAGATAGAAAACTGGGCTGATGTAAAGCTGAAAAAAACCAAATGTTTGTTCCAAACGCTTTTTCTAATTGCATTTGCCTTTGTGCAGGCAGTTTTGTTAGTGAATGGGAGCGAGATGTGTGTGCATTATGGTATAAAAGCAGCATCTTCCCTCCTCAGAGTGTGAATTACACACACACACACAACTCTGGGCAGGGAGGGGGGAACACAAATCAAACCCAAACACTATTTTTTGTCCCATCGAGCTGTCTGGGTTGTCAGTTAAGGAAATTAGCCCATCTATCACACGCCTCTAATTTCCCATCACTTCCCTTGAAACGTGTGGGCTTTTAAAGAAACTTCTTAATTTTTCCCTCATTATTGTGTTTCTTTTTTACTTCCTCCAGTTCTTAAGTAGGAAAATCCCAGGGGATTTAAGTGTCTAAACCAGAAACTTTGGAGCTCTTCTGTTTGTCGCATGAACTCACACAGAGAAGTACCAGGGAACAGGCAGAGAGGGATGAGCCTGTTTTGGGGGATGGGAAGGATGAAGGGCGTGTGTCCAGCCTGGTCTTGATGCCTGTGTGGTTTTAGGGATATTTGGGAATGTGTTGTAGGGTGTTTGTGCTGTATTTGTGTAGGGCTGGAGGTGTATGTGCCATCCCCCTGTCCAACCCACCCGTGGGTGCTCATCCCTCGTCCTCCTTTTGTGTTCACCCACACAGTTCCCTCCTTTATTTGTTGTTGTTGCCCCCCCCGCCCCGCAAGTCCTTTAAGTTTATAAGTTTATGAAAATGGAAGAGTAGAAAAGAAAGCTGGAGCAGCTGGGGGTGCCTTGGGGATGGCACTTCCTGGCCCCAAAGATTACCGCGCTATTGCCTTGCACTTAATTGTTCCAGTGTTTAGCAAATTGCATTAATTAAAGTGGCACATCTGGCCTCTTTATCAGGGCCTGTGCAGTTCTGGTTTTGATCCTGCAGTGACAGACTCTGACAGTATCAGCACCCCTGGGTAAACACTCGTTACACCAGGGAAAGGCTTCCTCTCTTCTGGAAAACTGGGTCCAGTGGAAGCACGGAAGGTTCAGTGAGGAGATTCCAGTAAAGCCCTGGGAAGGAAAAACCAGCTCTGTTGATACCAGCTGTTACCCTGCTCAGAAAGGCTGGGCTTTCCCTCTTCCCAACTAAACCAGCTTCCCCTCCTTTTGTAAGTTTGCACCCAGAAAATAACTGAGTCAACTGATCAGCCAAACCCAAAGCTCTGCTCACCTGGGGACTCACTTTGCTTTGCCTTGTGAGCACCCCACAGCCTGTCCTGCAGCCCCTCCTTATACAGAGAAGCTCACAAGCAAATACTTCACTGAATTTTAGGTGTCTAACTTTCCCAGGCTCCTGGAGCCAAGGAGAGGAGCTGAAACTCTCCAAAAAAGGATTAATGCACCCTACAATAGGTGCATTTTTTCAGCTCTGAAACTACCCACAGTTTCTTGGGGGGGGAAAAAAGGCAAATTTTCAGCACAGGACTTATTTCCCTGCACTCCCAAATCAGTGTATTCACTCCATTGTTTCACCCCAGGTATTTTGAAGAATGCATCACCTTAGCAGCACAGGTGAAGGATACTTTGCCCCTGCAACAGGAGCTATTCTTAAAATAATAGGCCATGAACAGAGACAAATTACCTAATGGAGCCAATTATCTTAGCAGGTAATAACATTCAGGTAGTTTTCCTACAATTACAAACTTTAACTGCTTTTTATTTCAGCAATATTTATATCCCAGTGCATTGGGCATGGCATTAAAGACCTCATCAGTCAGCCCTGGCAAGGGAGGGAGTGGTAGGGGATGAAAGAAATGACAAAGCAGGACTCAGCTCTACACGCAGTGTCAAAACTGACACTTGTGTTTGTTTGCCTTTTAGGCAAATAAGGGACTGAAGGAGTGGACAAACCCACATAATGCAAACATGTCTGGGTGACAATTAGATTAACATTTTTAACTTCCTAGTTAGAGTTGAGTGTATTTAGGGGCCTTTCAGGAGACAGCTACCGAAAGCCTACAATTTGTGTGCTAATAGAGTCAGCCCCTCTCCGATCCCTGCAGCACAGCCTGATGCTCCTGAGCCCTCTCCATCCCCCTGCCCCACAATAATAGGGCACAACTGACCCCAAGTGCTATTTGTGATGGCCTGGAAATTGTAGATAATGACATGGTGCACAGGGCGATGGCTCCACCCATCCAAGCCACACTGCCCTGGCAGTTCTTCCTTTGGGATGGCTGCCTGCTTGCTCCATGGGGTATTTTTTGGAAGGAGAGCTGCCAGCAGCCAGTTTGGGCTCTGTTTTGTCCATCATATTGGGAATCAAAGCACTGAACCACGGGAGATGCATGGGCTGTTGGAAAGGGGGCTCATTTAGGAGTTCACTGCCTCAATAGTGCAATAAGTGATACTTTGCACCTCACATCAGAAGCTGTTCTTAAAATAACTGTACACTGGGATGCAAGTGGAGCCAAAACACCTCCTGGAGCCATTCTGACCTGCAAACAAAGCTGAGTCACAGCTTGCTTGCTGAGATCCAGATGTAGCTGAAATGTCAGCATGGACCTCACTCCTCCAGGAAGCCCTTGGTTTAAGCCCAGCTGGGTCTGAGTGCTGGCTGACACCTCAGCATCCTGCCAGCTCTACGTGATGTCAGCTGAGAGGTCCCAAAGTGATGGGTACAGTGAAGGTTGTTTCCTCCCTAAATTAACCCTGAATTTAGAATTGCCTTTCCAAGAGCCTGGTCCTGGGTCAGAGCTCACACACCATGCACAGGGGTGGCCGGAGAGGCTGTGATGGCCAGTGACAGGACCCCAGGGAATGGCCTGAAGTTGAGTCAGGGCAAGTTTAGGTTGGATATTAGAAAAGGTTCTTCCCCCAGAGGGTGGTTGGGCACTGCCCAGGCTCCCCAGGGCAGTGGGCACAGCCCCAAGGCTGCCAGAGCTCCAGGAGGGTTTGGATGATGCTCTGGGGCACAGAGGGTGGCTCTTGTGGATGGGCCTTTGCAGGGCCAGGAGTTGGACTTGATCTTTGTGGGTCACTTCTAACTCAACATGTACTGTGAGATATTCTGAGAGGCAGGTCCTTACTCCAGAGCACACAGCTTTGTCTGTGTCCCAGATTTCAACCTCCCCATGAGCAACAACAGTTTATTTCCTAAACACCTGCAGACAGATGCTCATTTGCCCCTGTACTCTGCATTGGTGAGGCCACACCTTGAGTGTTGTGTTCAGTTCTGGGCCCCTCAGTTCAGGAAAGATATTGAGGGGCTGGAGCGGGTCCAGAGAAGGGCAGCAAGTTTGGTGAAGGGACTGGAGCACAAGTCCTGTGAAGAGAGGTTGAGGGAGCTGGGGTTGTTTAGTCTGGAGGAGGCTTAGAGGTGACCTCATCACTTTCTATAACTACCTGAAGGGTAGTCACAGCCAGGTGGGGGTTGGTCTCTTCTCCCAGGCAGGCAGCAACAGGACAAGGGGGCTTGAGCTCTGCCAGGGGAAATTTAAGTTAGATATTAGGAAAAAATTCTTTGCAGAGAGAGTGCTCAGGCATTGGAATGGCCTGCCCAGAGAGGGGGTGGATTCACCATCCCTGGAGCTTTTTAAACTGAGATTGGCCGTGGCACTGAGTGCCATGATCTGGTAAAGGGACTGGAGTTGGACCAAGGGTTGGACTTGATGATCTCAGAGGTCTTTTCCAACCTGATCCATTCTATGATTCTATGATCTCACACAGTGTGACCAAGAGCTGCAGGTTTCACACCACAGCCAGAAATGCCTTCTCTAAACAACCCAGAGGCAAGGGAGGAGGGAAGGGTAAACTTCCACACAGGAGCCTAAGAAAGCCTCCACTTGTACATTCAGCCACTGCCAAGCTGCCACTGGGGGCACAGGCACAGAGTTACAGTCGCACAAGGCACAAGCAGATTTGCAGTTGTATGGGGTGAGTGTTTGCTTCCCTGGCTGCACAATCACTGTTACTGATATCATTACGCTGCTCCACTTGGCACATCCGTTCCCTTGGCAGCTCTGGCTGAGGCACTGGGCTTTCCAGCCTTTAGAAAGCTTTGCAGCACTTCTCCTCGAGCACACGCTCTGCAGCTAAACGAGTAATTATCTGGGAGCTCTAATCAGCCGTCATTCCAGCTGAATTTGCCACTGAATTTGTAGCAAAGCCTGAAGCCCTTCTGAGGCATTGAATGCACGCTGGCATTTCGTGCAGGGAAAGCCTTCAATTGCCTCCTTGGTCTGAACAGAAACTTTCTGTCTCTTACAACTGCTCTGCCTTGCAGTATTTAAATGAATGGGTGCTTGGGAGTGGAGCAGAAGCCCTTCAGAGCTGTGTCAGGAAACAGCTCAACATCTGCCCTGGTGAGGGATGTGTTATTTATGCTTCCTTTGACAAAAAAAAAAAAGAAAAAGGAATCTGCAATCAAGAGTTGGTAAAAAAAGGTATTTCCTTACAAAAACAGCCACAGAGTTTGATTCCTCTCTGTAAGAAAAGCGAAAAATGCAGAGCTGCAGAAGAACTTTGAAATGTGCCAGGATTTGGCAAGGCTACCTGTGGTCCTTACAGACCACTTCAATTTTCTGCTCCCATCATCCTGCATGGCCCTGCTGCTCAGTGTAGCTCCCTTGGCTGCTCTCAGGGCATGCTGGAGGGCAGGCTGGCCCCAAGTGCCACATCTATATGTCTTTTAAACAGCGACTCCACCACAGCCTGTGCCGGGGCTTGACAACCTTTTCAGTGAAGAAATTCTCCTGTGTTTCTAATCTAAATCTCCCCTGATACAACTTGAGGCTATTCCCTGTTGGCCTGAACCTTGTTAGCTGGGAGAAGAGACTGGCTGCAGCCTCCTTTCAGGGAGATGTAGAGAGCAAGAAGGTCTCCATGAGTAGTTCCTCCTGAAACTGCCCTTCTTTAAGCCTTAATTTCAATTTTCTCCCTCTCATCAGCATGAATTCCTTTCCTAGCTGGAGCAACACATGTTGCTGAGTACCTTTTATTTCCCTCTCCATGTCCCTCACTTCCAGAGGGAAAGGGGGGAGCAGCAGAAACTGGGTCCATTATGTCCAGCCACAAGTTCAAACTGTGCATTTCCAAACCAGAATCTCTCGTACACAGTTGCCCAATTTGCAAGACAGGCCTGGGGCTGATGCTCTGTGGAGAGAAGGAGAGAAGGGCAGTGTCCAGCTGACTGCAGAGCTCCCATCCACAAAGTTTTATCAGCTGGTAACACTCTGGTAGAACAAAGGTCATAAAATATCAAGCTGTTTCAACTTTTGACCTAATAATATGCAGCTGATTATAATTTAATTTCTAGAATTATGAAGATTTTGTCTGCAAGCAACAGAATCCGACAATTCACTTGATCACTTGTTCCAATGGTTAATTTTCCCCATCCTTAAAAATTTATGCCTTATTTCTCTTTTGAATAGCTCTGATTTTAATTAGAAGCCATTTGCTCTTGTTACTAAATTAAACAGTCCTCTTTGATCTGGTATATATTGCATTGCCCTTCCTTTGCTAAACTGAAAATAAAGGTTTTCAAATCTCTCACAACAAAGTATCTGAGGTATTCCATGATTTCTGTATCCAGTGTCAGTGTCAATAAAGTATTCTGCATCACAGTCAATAGACCACCAATAGAAGGAGCAGCACTTGGAGTTACAGCTGGATCAGTAAATGAAGAAAGAAGGATCCCAAAGCAGAAAGACAAACACAGGGAGCAACAGATAAATTGAGAGATCAACAGAGTCCCCCTCTTGAGGTTACAATGAGTTTTTCATGTTAGTGAATGGTTTTTCTTACCTGGAATCTGTGAGCCAGTTCACACAATCCATCACTGCATTGATGAAGCCATTTGGCTCCTCAATTTCCCCTGGAAATCACCTCCTCTTCTTGCCATCCCTCACCAAAGGCACTCCATATCCAGCACACCCAACTTCACATCTCCAACTTGCCAACTGGCAGGAGAAAAAGCAACTTTTCTTTCCTTTTTTTTTTTTTTTTTTGGTCCCTAGTCATTTCTGGCCTCTGGCCAGTTGATGTCTTCATTTCTTGTAATGAATTTGTGTCATTAATATGTTGGATATGCCCAGCAATCGCAAAGTAGTACATTAGTACAAAAGCTATTGCTCTGGATGCCAGCGCTTTATTGCCGCGGCTGATTTACAGGCTGATAAGCAACTTTGCAGCCGTCCTTGAGGCTGGGAAGGACAGGTAGTGTGGCAGCAGCAAGCCTGGCATTGTGGCAGCCCAGGGAAAGTGTGAGGTTTCCCAGGCCTGGCACAGCTGGGGGTGGGCTTGACGATTTCATCTTTTCTCCTTCAAACGTCCCTCGCCTCCGTGTGAGCGCCCGGCGATCGCGGAGAAACGCCGCGCACAAAGCCTGTGTGCAAATCTCTGGCACTCGGAAAGGAGATTAAATGCCATCACAATCCTGGAGGTTTGGGAGCTTCTGTGTGACTAGTTCATAATAGAGCCATGTCATCACTTTATTGCAAAGATACGATAAAGACAGGCATTATATGGTGTTAACATTTAACAGCCATAACTTAACTTTCAAAAGACTTTGCAGGCCGAGTCACAGTGAATTGTTCCTTTCTGTGCATTTAATCCTTGGCTCACATGCTACAGAGCAAGGGTGTTTGCAGAAAAGATAGAGTGCTAAGCAGGCAGACTGACAGACCTGTCTGTCTGTCAGCTCCAGAGGGTAATCCCTTGAAATGCAACCTTAAAAAACAAAAGTATTTAAAAAGACAGCATCAAACAGGCTCAGCACAGGCAACATATCTGACTGTAAAAAACAAACAGCAAGCACTCCCCTCCTGGGACTGATCCTGTGCCCAAAGGACTCAGTTCTGAGATGCACATGATGCTTTGGGCAGTTCTGGTGGGGCAGGGTCAGGCATGAGGGTGAGAGGCACAAGAGACTTGGGCAAGGTCAAAGCAGCTCTTCAGATCCACCTTTGGCTCCAGCACTGTGTGCCTGTGGGCCAGGAGGGATGAAGCCAAGATGTTCCACACCTTGGTTTAACACTCCTGAGCTCACCCCAGCACAGAGACACCCAGATCGAGAGTGGATTTGAAGAGTGATCTGATGCTCAGATGTTTTCCCAGGAAATATTTTTCCCTGTGGTATTCACTGCTGCAAGGTAAGGCTGAAAACATTGTGGGACACAACCAGATAGTCCTTCACAGGAGTAACTTGAGCACCCAGCATTATAAAAGAGGGATGATTTAGCAGACAACCCTTTTGGTGCTGGATCTTCTTGCTTTGGGCTGTGGATTACAGTTTCATTTCTAAGGGTGAAGGAGGAAAATTCCCTATGGATGGAGCAGGGGAGGGAGGATGTTAATGCTGTAACAACCCTATCCTGCCTCTCCTTCCTCTGGAGCAGCTGCTGCAGGGCATGGCTGGGATGAGCTATTGATCTGGGGGAGCCCTGTCCTCTCCCATCTGGCCACCTGGAAAGCAGGAGGGACGATCCCCCCATATTTCACAATCCCTGAGAAAATGGAGTGGGAAGTCCAGAGACCTCCAGACTGTCATTCCCCATTTTAATTAGGATTGCCAGCTTGCCTTGCATTTTAGGTAATTAATTCTGCTGCTGCACAGCTGCATTTGGGGTTGACCCCCAGCTCCTGCTGACGGGACAGGGTATCAGTTTCACGGGCTCCCTGTCACCTCTCTGTTTGTTTGTGCTTGCAGTTGAGACTCACACAACAGGAAGTGTTTGGTGAGTGCTCAGGAAAATAATGCACAGCATTATCTCAGCGCCATATCAAATAGATTTGGGCCAGAAATGGACTCAGCTGCTGAAACCCTATTAGCAGCATCTCAGATTTCCTGTGCACCAGCAAGTTAGGGGGCAAGCACTTTACCACTGCCCACAGCTTGTGGTTAATTAGTGTTTGTGGAGTTACTGTCTGCAGTAATGCTTGTCAAAATGCCCACAAAGACAAAAATGAAATGCTGGCTAGTTTGGGATGGGTGCCACCTGGTTCTCCTACCCTTCCTCCCCCACTGGGTGCCAAAAAATGACCAAGAACAGAGTTGGGGTGGGGTAGAGCTTTGTGCTGACTGGGAACAGCCATGCTAAGAGGGACTCCAGTCCCACAGAGCAGTGGAACTGTCCCAGGCTGTGACCCCATAACTCCACATGGCATTGCACATTCCCCACCTGCACTCCAGGATAGCTGATGGTGTTGCCAGTGACACAAAACACCTGTAACACCTGCTGGAAGAAATTCAGAGTGGATGTGGCAGGAAACAGGTCTTTTCTAGCCCTAAATGATTTCCCCTCTTAGGGCTGTGGTGCAACATCCTCCTTGGATGTCAAGAACACACCAATGCAGGGAAGGAACAAAGCCTGAGCTGGTGGGGACTGGAGGTGTGAGCTGGGCTGTGCTGGGAGCCTGGGGAGAGACAGCTGGAGGGAGAATATGAGCAGTGCTTGAAGTTCCATAGCTGTTTGCTGCCTGCTCTGATAACAAAATCTCTGGGGAACATCGAATAACTTGAGTTCAGACCAAATAAAGGGGGGAAAAAACAACAGGGAAGAAGGAGAAAAGCAAGAAGAAAAAAGAAGGCTGGTGGCAGGTGTTTGTATGAATTCTTTTGGGCCACTGCAGGGTGGTCCTGAGGGTGGGAGACATGGTGTTGGACAGACTCATTTCTGTGTATCCATCTCAAGACTCCAAGATCCCAGCAGTGACTGGGCAAATCTAAGCAGTTCCAGCAGAGCAATGTGCCAGGAAAAGCTGGAAATGGGTGTAAAGGGGGTGTCCAGCCTCAATATTTGGCCCCCAGCCCCCTCTGGAGCCCCAGCTAATGGGACAGGTAATGGGTTGAGGGCCATGACCTGGGCTGGATATCCACTGCTGACCTCTCCCAGGGGGTGTGACCCGAAGGCTGAGAGCGACTAATGCGTGGATTTATGTCTTGTTAATAACAGAACTGAGCAATCAGGGTAATGAAGGGGGGACTCTGCATTAACCAGTGGCCAAGGCAGCAGGGGCTGAGCCTTGGCCTCTCCCAGGGTGGGCAGAAGGCGTGGTGTCTGGCTGGATTGGGCAATTCCCTTGAGAATTCTGGAAGGAATTCTGAATTCTGGCTGGATTCAGTCACTCCCTCCAAAGAAAGGGGCCATGCACAGGCCAGGCAGGACCCAGTGCCCACCTGAACTTTGGGTTTGCTGCTGGCTCAGCCCCAGCTTTTTTTCATCAAAGATCAGGAATAAGAAGGCAGGAAGAACATGGAGATATGTCTACACATCCCCAGGCCCTCTGAACTGCTATTCCCATGAATATTGGTTGTGTGGAGACCTCACAGCATCTTCCAGTGTCCGAAGGAGTCTACAAGGAAGCCAAAGAGGGACATTTCATCAGGAACTGTAAAGACAGGACAAAGGGTAATGGGCTCAGTCTTAAAGAGCTGAAATTTAGGTTGGATATTGGGAAAGAATTCTTCCATGTGAGGGTGGTGAGGCCCTGGCACAGGTTGCCCAGAGAAATTGTGGCTGTGAGTCTGTGATATTAAAAAGACATGCAGGAGAAAGTCACTAAAGTGACTCAAATCTTTCCCAGTCACTGTCACGTGCAACCAATTTAAAGTCTGACATTGTGATTCATTCACAGCTAAAATTAGACCAGGGCTGTACGAGTCACTTGATTTTTGCTTCAGGAGGGTGGAATGACTCAGGCAAAGATCTCATGCTACAGACAAAGATGCAGCTCCAACAGCTCTCCAATACCAGCCTTGCAGCTCAATGTGCTACTGGAATATGGCCTTACAATAATAATATCCCCTCACTGAGGATGCCAGTTCCATTCCTTGTTGTCCAGCAGGACCTTGGGCTTGAGGAGTGGAATTTAAAATGTGAGAAGAAGTGCATGTATTTGGAAAAAAATCAAATTAAAAAATTATTTATCTGTTTTTTAAAAGCACCAAAACATATTTATCTTTTTTGTCTGTATTTAAAATATATATATGT
>VXBX01001718.1:67878-91393 GCA_013400415.1 Scytalopus superciliaris | reverse complement strand
GTATATATATATATACTTTAAATTGTGAAGGAAGCTACAACCAGAAGCAGCTAAACTGCCAAGCACTTCTAAGATTTGGTGATCCATTATCTGAAAGAAAAGTGCCTGTGCTTTAACTTTTGTGAGGAAAGCAATTTTGAGGAAGCAGATGAGCTGTTCCCAGGAGCCTCATTGGCATCTGCCCCATCCTCTGGGTTTGGTGCCCACCTGCACAGGGCACGGCCAGAGCTTTGTGACATTGCCTGATCCTGTCAGCTGTCACTGGGGAAACCGTGTCCAAAGGTCTGGAATGGGGTGACAAGGAAGGGAATCCCAGAATTCCAGAATATGATGGGTTAGAAGGGACCCAACAAGGATCATCGAGTCCAACCCTCATCCCTGCACAGGCCCATCCCCAAGAGTCACCCCCTGTGCCCCAGAGCATCATCCAAACCCTCCTGGAGCTCTGGCAGCCTCGGGGCTGTGCCCACTGCCCTGGGGAGCCTGGGCAGTGCCCACCACCCTCTGGGGAAAGAAGAGCCTTTCCCTGAGATCCAACCTGAGCCTGCCCTGACACAACTCCAGCCATTCCCTGGCTGTGTCCCTGCTCCCCACAGAGCAGAGATCAGTGCCTGCCCCTCCTCTCAAATTCACACCCCTGGGTGTGAATTTGCCACATATTTTCCCCAACAGCAACAGGAGAAGGAGGATGAGCATCCACAGGGTGACAGGGGATGAAGATCTTCAACATGCTACAGAAACCTCCCTGGTGGGAACTCACACCAGGGGACCCACTGAAGTTCATCTCTTGCCATTACAGATGAAGTTGAAGCCCAGGGGATGTGCCTGGGAGGGGGAACGTGCTCCAAAACCTGCCCACACCAGTTCTTGGACACCCCTCACTGCTGAAACAGGAAACATCCCATCAGCATTTCAGTATTTATTTCTCTTTAACCTCCCAGCCCTGCTCACCGCCCTGCGCTGGAGGGGCAATTAAGTCTGGTTCCCATGGGAGCAGGGGGAGAGGGGAAGGAGAGGGGCACTGGAAGCAGAAAGCTTCCCCCCCGTGTCATTAGGATAAATTGTGTTTGTGCAAGTTATATTTTACGGCAGGCGTGTCAATTAGTGTGTGAAATTTAATAACCCAATTGAGCTTCCCTCGCTCAAAGCTAAATTGAAATCTGTTGCCTGTTTCGGAGAGGGAAGGGGCTGTCACGGATGGGAGGCTGAGCTGGGGGGGGCAGGTCGGGGTGTTTTTCATGTCAATTGAAACAAAAGGGAGTGGGTTTGTCATCCTTGGCCAGGAGATAAACCCCAGCTTTGCTTGGACAGGGCAGCTGAGCTGATGTTTTAATTTTTTTTTATGGTGGTGACATCTTTTTTTCAAAAGAAATCTTGGGAGGGAGAAAAGGAATATTATTTATTTGATTACATTTGGTTATGCTTCTAGTGGGGGGTAAATTTCACCACTAATGACTGCAGTGCTGAGAGTAACTGGTGAGCTATCCCTGCTCCCAACACCTGGAGCTCCTCCACAAGGAGGAGGAAGAGGAGGAGGAGGAGGAGGAGGCCCTGCATCTCATCAGCACCCTGTCCCGTGGCAAGGCAGGGGGTGTGATGGGTGTCTGCCCAAATCCTCCCAGAGCACAAGCACCAAAGCTGAAACTCACAGAGCTTAGAATAGCAGGACCAATGTTGAGAGCCTGTAAGAGGAGCTATAAAAACTCCTCAACAGGGAACTCGAGCAGGTGTGTATGTTATTGGGTCATTTAAAGTGCTTTAGGTTGGATGGTGGTAACAAATGGCTTTAGGATGGATGGAGGTATCAGCTGGTCCTACTCTGCATGTGCTGTTTGTCTCCACCACTCAGAAATATACTCAATAAAGTCATCAAAATCAGTGCTTTCACCTAAAACCAAAGCTCCAGGAGCTGAGGACTGAAGGCAAACAGCAAAATTATGAGACTTGCATGAGCTATTCTCAGATTTTTATCCTCACTCCTTTAGTAATATTTTGTGTGTTCTTTTTTAAAATCTCCTGTCCCAGAATCACAACATTGATCCCCTCTCACTGCCAAGGGATTCCCCGAGAATCACAGCTTCATTTTGTGCAGCTCACTGCTGTCCCCTCTTCCCACACCTCCACATTACCCTGCCCAACATGTGAGTTGCTGCACTTCTCCATATCCTAGGGGACAATATCTGGCTGTGGAATGGTCCCTTCTCCCATCCCATGCCTGCTTTTCTGAGACCTCTTCCCCCCTCCCTGGCAGATACTCTTCAGCCAGGCTGCACTTCCAGCCTCTCCAGGGCTGCAAAGCTCTCCAAAGAGCCCCATTATCCAGGAGACACATTCCAGGACTGCTTGGCTTTCCTGGAGGAAAGCAACACAAAGGACCGTTCTGTGGTAGCATCTTCTCCCCAGGCCCTGCTGCAAATAAACAGAGAGCTGGAAGGAGCAAAGGAATGTTTATAAAATTGCTTTCATGGACACTGCACTTGTGGCGAAATGTTTGTAAACCAGGTCATGCCATTCCCTGAAATACACGGGCAATGTGCTGGATGTTTAATGAAATACAGGCATCATTAGCTTCAGCTTTTTAATGCTTTGGGAAACAGC
Source organism: Scytalopus superciliaris (assembly GCA_013400415.1). Classification (NCBI taxonomy): domain Eukaryota; kingdom Metazoa; phylum Chordata; class Aves; order Passeriformes; family Rhinocryptidae; genus Scytalopus; species Scytalopus superciliaris. Next base: position 88,795 of record VXBX01001718.1, on the reverse strand, counting down.
ATCAAACTGGTTGGAAGGGAATTCTTAAAAAAGATTGAGTTACCACGCTGAGCAACCCACTGCAAAGATACAATCTGAGGAGGGAACCTGACCCTGCCAGGATTTCCTCTGCAGTGTGTTTGTATTGTATCAGCATCTAATCTGGAGCACACATCTACATTGCCCTGTGTCCCATTCAGAGCCCCCAAAAAGCAAGCTGAGTAGCTTCATTGAATGCTTAAAGAGAAGAAATTTGCTCCAGGAAGGAAATTTTTAGGTTGTAATCTGCAGGGTCCAGAGTGTGTTTTTAGAAACGCTAAGAGGTCCCTCAAGTCTTCCAAAAACCTTAAGCAGAAAGATAAAACGCTGCTTTGCAAAGGCCTTTAGGAAGGATTGCAGAGGGAAAAGAGATTAAACATAAGATTTGGGCTGTCAATGACCCCTACACATTTTTCAGTGAACAGCAAAACACCATGAAGGAATTCAGTCTCCTCCATGCAGGGAACCAGCAGCACTGCCCGAGGTATCCCGAGACACCAAATCCACTCGGGATCTTAAAACTACCCAGCTACTCACCCCCATTCCTTATCTTTTGACCAACAAGGCTTGATTTCCAGAGGAAGGGGATTAAATATTCTAACAGGATGCTGTGAATTCAGAGGGAGATGCAGAAGAGATGCCCACAGCTCAAGGTCATGTCCCCAGCTGGGTGCTGAAGGCACGGCTATAAACTGCAAAAATGCGGTTTAAGACACCCAAAATCAGCAAAGATTTTATTCAGCACAGCAATTAGAGCCAATAACTCACTGCATTTTCCACTTCCCAAACCTTCCAGCAAACAGAGACTAAAATTAAACAGCTCAAAAATATGAATTTGAAAAGTAATGAAAGACAATTTGGGTTTTGTAGGCACAGGGAGGGAAGGTCTTTAAGCTCTAAATTTGACCAGACTCCAACATATTCCAAGGTAGACTCTGTAAGCTGATGATCCAAACAGGCATGAGGAGCTGGAGGACTTACAGCCCTTCCAGCTGGGCAGGACTATCCCCAAGTAGGAGTCCCAATTTTCCTTTTAAAGAGCCTTCAGGCTCCTGACTGCAGAAATACAATCAGAAATACTTGTGAGAACAGGGCAGTCTACTCTGAAGAGCAAAAACATTGCTTTCAAAAGAAATGGTGGGTTGTATTCCAAGAGAGAAGGTAACCAGAAAATTTTTCAGGTACTAAAAAAAAAGAAAAGGAAAAAAAAAAAAAAAGAGGTCTTCAGTTTGTAATATTTGAAAATAATTCCCAAGAGTCAAGGAAAACGGCAATAAAAATGAGAAATGTGGCAAATGGAGAGAAGTGAGGAAGGCAGCACGAGACTCTGAGGGAGTCCAAGGGAGGGAGAGGTCAGTGCTCAGCCTTGTGAGAAACTGCAATTGCTTGTTGGAAAATAAGGAATTTTTAGGGTGTTTCGGTGAGAATTCCTCAGTTTGGAGAAGCACTGAACTTCCCCCAACCCCTCGGCCCAAGGTGAAACCATTTGTTTCACACCAGCACAGCACAGACTCCCGAGAAACACCACCTCCTTCTCCCTTTCCCCTTCCCATCTCCTACTTAATATCTCTGCTCTCAAGTCGCCTGATGTGCCGTTTATGACAGAAATAACCTGCCTTGGCACTGACACTTGAATTTCACTTAAGGTTCGTCGCGTTATTAATGACAAGATCAATAGAACCGCAGCCGCAATAAGAGCTCTCACCATTCATCCTCGGCCCGCCCCTCCCTTCCCCAGCCACGCTTTTAATACTCCATCTCTTCTCAAGGGTATTTGCCTCAGCCCTGCAAGGGACTCATTCCATCCCAGACAGCCCCTGACATATTTCTGCCGAGCCTTGAAACCTGAGTGATAAGGCTCAGGAGCGGAATAACCCGCAGATTCCCTCTAATCGCAGCGACTGCCGTGGCCTTGCTGAACTCTCCCCCTCCAATTAGGTAATCACGCTGGCAGACAAGCCTGATTCACATCGTTTTACCAGCAGTAAAGTGATATCTATCACCCCTCCCACAGACCTGTTATTGCCACAGACCGCTTCGACCTACCCGGTTAAAAATCCCTTGTAAAAAGCGAAGAAGGGACTTGGACATATTTTATGGCAAATTAACTTTTAGCATGTTCTTTCCCTCCTTGTATTAGGATCACATTTGCAGCTGACACTTCCAATAATGTCTGTGCTCCTCACCAGCTGCAAGGGCGGTGCTGGGGAAGGGCTGGCAGCTCCCCCTCAGTGCTGGAAGGGCTTTAGGATAGTCTTAAGAGGTGAATTTCCCTCTCCTTGTGCTCATCTGTCTTGGTTGACTCTAAAGGAAGCCCAGGAAAAGTGAGATTAGTTCATGGGATGAATCTTATCCCAACGACAAGTCTCTGCCCCAGGGAAGGCAAAAGCACCCAAACTCAAATTGAGTTTCTCTTCTCTGTTGATGACAGAATCACAGAGTAGTTTGGTTTGGGAGGGACCTTAAAGCTCATCTCATTCCACACCCCTGCCATGGGCAGGGACACCTTCCACTAGCCCAGGTTGCTCCAACCTGGCCTTGGACACTCCCAGGGATGGGGCAGCCACAGCTTCTCTGCCCAACCTGTGCCAGGGCCTGCCCACCCTCAGAGTGAGTTGATACTGAAATCCTCTTGCTCTGTTCCTACTGGGCCCCTAATGCAAGTCAATGAAAAGAAAAATGAAACCTTAACAATTTTTCAAACTTCAGACCCTGGAAATAAACCCAGTCTACCCAGTGCAGTCCCCCAGTCAGAGATGAGGGACTCCCTGTGACTTCCAGCCTGCAGCAAGGTCTCATCTGCTACCCATTCAACAACTCTTTAAGTCCCATCCTGTAGTTTTGGTTTAATTTCTGTTCTGGAAATGTGGTCTGGTTCTACAGATGTTTGGTCACTGCTGGGTTGAAAGGACACAGTGTTGGTTTGAAGTACACAGAGTGTTTCAGTGGCTCCACAGACCCCAGGACTGAGCCTCGACCAGGACTCAACAAGGCAGACAAGGCTCCACTTTGGCACTGCCTTTCAGTTATTTTTCCCTGAAGGAAGTTTCTCACAAATGCAGGGCAATGGGAAATTGGAGCTTTATCATTCAGGTCCATGCATATTTTTATGAAAGTTTTTTTGGTTCTGACCCTTTTCTATTCATCAGTTTCTTCTAAACCTGCACCTTAAGAAAGCCAAAACCTGTGATATCAAAGTGCAGCCAAGCCATTCCAGAAAAATACCTTCACTACAGAACGCAAACCTGCCATTACAGAGGCTGTGCATGTGCACTGATTGATCCCCAAACTGGCATTTCAATTTATTTCCCACTGGAGGATTCATTCATTACGGAGAAATAAGACCATTAAATGCATGATAAAGCACATGCATCAATAAATGAGGCTGGTGGTTACTTTACTGTACCTATCTAAACAATAGCTGGTAAATAAATCTATTTGTGATCACACACCACCTTTTAAGATGAATAAGGAAGCAGCAATTATTAAACAGAGATAAGAAAGAAAAGAATTGCTTGCCAGCATCCCTAGCCCATGCACACACACCCCCACATTTGGCTGTGCAGCTGTGACTGCTGAGATGGGTCAGATGCTCAGATTTGGACAAACTGGCTCCGACCTGCCCAGAGCCCCTGTGGCCTCTCTCAGCTGCAGGGATGTGTGTGCTGATGGGAGAAAGGGTTTATCCCCCACAGCAGGGCAGAGGTGCTCAGAGGAGACCAGGCAAGATGTTTTTAGCAAGAATAGGAGCATCCACGCTCTATTTTCCCTTTAGCTGATTTGCCACCCAACCACCTCTGGGGAGAAGCAGGATGATGATGCCCTATGACAACATACCTTTCTTTATCAGATATATTTATAACTTTTTTCCCATCTGCAATGGATGAAGAAAAAGCAACAAAACACCACAATAGCAGACAGATCCCTAAATCGTGGTCTTTCTCACCTCGTTAGTGATGTTTTGGCCTCTCCTCACCTTCTGCACCCATTTTTGCTTCACTGAGATGCCTTGCAGGATCTCCCTGCCCACCTTTGGCTTCCCAAACCTCCTGCTTCTTATTATTACTTCATCTTCACACTTTGGGAAGGTTCTCAAGGCTGCTTACACTGGCCTTGGCTCACCATCATCCTGTACCTTGGTGTACAATCATCTGCCTTGCCAGGTTTTACCCTCCATGCACACCCACCCAAAGGTACAACAGCTTGTCTTGATAGAACCAGTAGCTGTGGTTGGGGTTGGGTTCTGGATGGGAACACGACCAGTGCCCTCAGTCCCTGCTCTTAAAGGTTCCCTACTTTCCCACTGGTCTTGGCACCAAGGAATTTTATCCCATGTCTGATACAGAGCTACTTCTCCCACTTGTTCTTTTGAATGTTCTTTAAAGTTTGAGGAAATTAAACAGAAGCCTAAATGCAACCCCAAATTCTTGGAGATGAAATACTTTCTGAGATGGAAGTCATGGAGATTTCACATGAAGCATCTACCACTGGAATACCCAAAAGCTTACTTTTCACATTTGATCATAATTTCTTTTACTGAGCAAATCTAAATTTTACCTGGCTGGACAGTCCAGTTATCAGTGCTCCTCACTGGGTGACATTGGAAAACCTGGGAAAACCCATCCCCCCTGAGGTGCTCAGCAGTGCAGTGGCTGATTCAGCAGGGACAGAGGAAAGGAGCAATGGCAGAGTCAGGCAAGGCATGAGAAAGGAAGAGGAAGAAATGAACATTTCCAAAATCAAGAGATACAAGTCCATAAACACTCTGAAATGGGACATCAGAAGCACCAGTGGCCGAAGTTGATTTTCTTTGGACAAATCAAACAAGTCTGGTCCTTTCTGTGCCCAATTCTGAGGACACCGGACAGTCCCACAACTGTTGGAATAATCCCATAAGAAAAGTATGGTCAGAATGTTTCTTTTCTATTCTTTTAAATAAAAAAAAGTGTTAAAAAAAACCTCCCAACAACCCCAACCAACAACCCCCCAACCAAAACTAGAAGTTCAATTCCTCTTTGGCCACATTCTTAGACCTCCAAGAATTCCATGTCAGGCTAAATAGATGCAACATAACTCAGCAGATTTTCCTGAGCTCTAATTGAATTATAATCCATGACTTTACAGCTGCATGTTCCAAATCCCACATATTCCCTCCCTGGCAGACAGTGATTTACTGTGCAGCTCACACTTGGTGGGCAGGGTTGGCTACGGACCTTCCAGTGACTCCTCCAGGTTGTGATGGGCAAACAGCATCTCAGACGTGCAGGTTTGGTGCTGCTGGTGCCTGAGGACAAATTGCAGACCCACCACCAAGTGCCCTGAGGCTCTGATTTCAGTGAAGCAGAGGGGGGAACTCGTGACACACGAATGGCCACTTGGGTCTCCCTCCTCAGATAAATCAGTTATCTGCTTTTTCTCACTGCTCAGGCCAAGGCAGCTCACGGAGCAGCTGTCTGAAGGGAAATTTACTGGACAATTAAAAGTGCTGACTTCCAAGCAGCGCTCTCGAGGTGGAGTCAAAAATTATTGGGTGTGAAATGCAAATAGATTTAACAGTTTTACTGCTATTTATATGACGTTCACCCATTCCCAGCTATTTTCCTCCCGCCCCTTTTTTTTTTTCCTACTCTGATTTTAAACGGTCCCAACTTTCGCAGGCTTTAACAATCTCAGACACATGCAGTAAAAACTGGAGCATGTTCCAAGGCTGAACAAACCCAGATCAGTGGTGTGTGCTCTGAGGGAGGGTGGGTGAGAGTAAATTCTCTCCCAACCCCCTAACAAAATATTAATTTAAAATTAAGCTGGTAATTACGTTCAGCTTTGGGTCTGCCCCACAATCCTCTGAGGCGGATCTTATTCAATAAGCTTTTGGCCACTACCCAACAAACCTTCTATAATCACTAATTGACCAAACTAGTTGCTCTCCAGCTCTAGGAAAACCTTCCCTGAGGAGGGATGTGGGGAACCCACAGTGTGGCAGTGGGTCAGGCTCCAGAGAAATCTTGTTCCCATGGGGCTTCCCATGGAGAACCCATTTCCCCTGATGCTCCCCTGAGGTTCAGCATCATCTATCAGAGCCAGGGTGGAGCTTTTATGAGTTTAATTCCCTGCCTTCTACATTGCACTAATGACCAAAACAGTCCATGGCTTAACTAAAGATTGACTGTTAAGTTCAGTAAAGCAAGATAGTCTCAGCTTGGCCAGGCAGGGCCCTGGAGGAAAGGGATGAAAAGCAGTGGGAGAAGCAAAGTGAAGCAACCCCTCCAGAGCCTCCAGCAACTGAGAATTAGGAGTTTCATGACTTTTGGCTCATGTGACTTCTTAATCAAGGGCAAGTATCTGTTATTCCTGTCTAACTCCTCCTGGATCTCACTTCAAAAATAAAGGTGCCACTGAAAGGCTTGTTACAGAGAGGGATTTTCTGTGCTCCTTGTGTGCCCTTAATATCTGGTGCTGCAAGATTTGCCACTGCTGGGGAGAAATATTTGCGTCTCAGACATTGTAGGCTGTTGTGTAAGGTCCATTGTACCAAAGCAACTCCATCTCAACCTGTTTTGGAGCCAAATCTACACATTTGTTGTTTATGTTACTGTTTCTGCACTTGTGACCTTCGTTATCTTTCATGATGGGGATCAACAACCTCCCTTACCAGATTCCGCTGTCTCTGTGTTGTCTGTGAAATAATATTTTGTTATTGCTAAAAATTCACATGGTAGAATTCTCATATCATGTTTGTGGTGCAGTTATCTGTTGTTATCATGTCCAGGTAGGCACACACATCCATCCATCCACTTGTCCAGCTGTTGTGTCCCCACTGTGCCCTTTGTTCTGCACAATTAGCTCTAATAAATAGATTTACCTACACCAGACTCTGTAAAAATCTCCCTCTCTGTGGAGAACTGTATTCATTTTGCTGGATTCCTTTCTCATCTCTCTTTGAATGCAGCTCTGGTGAGAGAGGTTTGGCCAACAAGTGTTGAAGGAAAACCACACATTTGATTTTAGTTGATTTATTCTCACCAAGGGCCTCCTTTACTCCCACCCCTCCTCTGCCCTGGTTATCCCCCAGATATGGTAGGGACACAAAATACTTTTACAGGTATCACAACACACCTGAACCAAAAGAAAGGTGCAAGAAACACACTTTCTGCAAGAAACACACTTGCTGTGTCTTTCTGCAGTTGTGTTGAGGTGCTTGTGATCCCACATGGTCCCGCATATTGCTGGGAATCAACACCTAATTTCCCTGGTGTGGGATTGGGGTTGAGCAGAGAACTGAGGGACTGGCACAACCCTCAGTAAGTCTCTCTCCTCCTCCAGCTCGCCCTGGAGCGATCTGAACCTTAACCCTCTGTCTGCAGCTCCAGTTATAGAGATCCAGTCAGCTTTTCTTCCATTTCTGCTACAGAAATTAAATCAGATGTGAAAAAAGCAGAGCAGTGCCTTGAATGTGAATGCCTCTCCCTCCACCCTCCTGTTGCAAAGCTCATGCTCCTGTAACTCACCCATCAAGAAACTCCCCCCTCAAGATCCTTCCCTGCAATCCAATAAATAATAATAATAACCATTCTACCAACTCATATTTCTGCAAGCTGGCACTGATTTATTTTTTTTGGCTCTTGCATCTGAAATAACTGAAAATATTCAATGGGGTAATGAAAAAAGATCTCACTTTTAATTCTGAACTGAAGTGTGCCAACCTGGAAGGTCCTTAATAATGATTTTCTGTTGCACATACACTTGCTGGGTCTCCACTTGGCAGCTACATTTTGATTAAATCTCTCTATATCTGTATATCATATATGCAAATGCAATTATAATCACTTGAGGGGGTGAGCAGTACAAATTTGGGGACTCTCTCCAACAGCTCTGACTTGGAAAAAATTGTGTTCCTGATGAAAATAGACAGGATGGTTGAGTGAAAACTGTGCCCCGTGCCAAGGGGGTTTTGCTCCTGGTGCAGGGCAGAGCAGGGGTGCTCACAAACACTTTTATCATAATTTTATCTGAGATTTCTCAGCTGGAAATGTCTGTGCTTGCCCTGTGCAGCTTCCAGGCAATGAGTCTGACTCCTCTGAGCAGCAGCACAACCACGACTCCTCCTCCTCCATGGGATGGGGTGAGCATCCAGCTCTGGGAGCCCAGCACAGGAAGGACGTGGTCCTGAGCAGGTCCAGAGGAGAAACCAGGATGGTCAGAGGGTGGAGCAGCTGGGAGGGAAAGCTGGGAGAGGTGGGATTGTTCAGCCTGGGGAAGGGAAACTTTGGGATGACCTCACTGTGGCCTTGCAGTGCCTGAAGGGGCTACAAGAAAGATGGAGAGAGACTGTTTCCAAGGGGCTGGAGTGACAGGACAAGGGGGAATGGCTTCCCACTGACAGAGAGTGGGTTTAGACTGGATCTTAGGAAAGAATCCTTCCCTGTCAGGGTGGACAGGCCCTGGCACAGGCTGCCCAGAGAAGCTGTGGCTGCCCCATTCCTGGAAGTGTCCAAGGCCAGATTGGGTGGGGCTTGGAGCAACCTGGTCTTAGTGGGAGGTGTCCCTGCCGATGGCAGGGGTGGAATGAGATGATCCTTAAGATCCCTTCCAACCCAAGCCATTGTGATTCTGTGCTTCTATGTGTGTTAATTCTGTGTGGCTATTTTGCTCAGGAGCTGTCAACCTCAAAACTGGTGTTCTGAAGGTTTGGTGTTCCCAGATGGAGAGAAGATGTCCAGGAAAACCTGTCTGGAGGCAGTGACCTTTCCATCGAGAAATAAGGATTTAATTAATTGTTTCCTGCATGCACTGGAATACCTGGACATATTGGTATCTCCTCCCACTGTTGGGTGCAGTTCCCAAAACTCAGGGCTCCCTCAGGATGGTACAAGAGCTCTCATGGCAGGGGTGACCACAGCTCTGTGCAGCTCCAGGGGCCAAGTGCCTTCACCTCATGCCCCATAGGTGCGACTCCAGACATCTGTCATCAAGTGCAGGACAACATATGATGGACACTTTGAGGGTGGGTCCAGCTGAGTTTGGGTTTGGTGAAAATGATGTCAACAGGGAGCCAGAGAGCAGGCAGGGTTGAGAGAAATGGTCTTGTTTCCAAGTGCACTCTTTGCTGCTACTTGTGTAGGGACAGTGGGGGCTCTTACTGTAATGTGATAACCCCAAATCTGTTGTGGTACATCCCAAACTGGGCTGCAGTTCCCAAATCTCTAAATAAGTGGGGAGGAGGGGGGGGAACCTAAAGAATGGTGGAAATTACAGGATGGTCAGAATAAATAAATGCCAAGTCTGGAGCTCCTCCTGTACCCCATAGCACCTCTGGAGTCATTCCATGGGCTCTTGTGGTGGAACCAAGCCAGTGTAGATGAGAAGAGAGCTGGGCTCCTCATAAATATACATATCCATAAGCATATGGATATAAATATACCTATATATGTGTATTATTATTTTGATGTGAATTCCTTGACTGTGACCCTGAGCCTCCCATTTCAGCAAGTCTAGAGTGTAACACATCCCATGTTGGCTTCTTGGGGGAAAAAATATACAGGTCTTTATCCTTTCCTGTTTTGCTTTTCCCAGGAAGAATCATTTGAAAATACAAAATCATGTTTGGATTGCATGAGATTTTCTATTAACCAGCACAAATTAATACAAACTTCAGGTCATGGTCCAAATAGGGTAGAGAGTGAAAGAAAGGAGAGCCAGAGCAGAGCTAAAGGGTTGCCTGGGGCATGGGATTTCATAGCTGCTGAAACGTCCAAAGTATGAGGCTGAGCTGTGGGGTGGGGACAGACACAATCCACAACGGGCTTGGTCTACAATCAGAGGGGATTTCTAGATGGGATTTCATGGTGAATAGAAGATTTGGCTGGACCAACAGGCAGGAAGTGTTTTAAGCACTAAAATACCAATGGAGTATTTGGAAAGAAATTAAGGGCATGGGGTGAGGAAAGAAAGGAAATCATGCATGACTTTGTGTTTGATTTTTCTGGATCAGCAGAGGAAGAAGTTCAGGGGCCACCTGCTCTCCCACCTGAGGTGCTTCAGCAGAGAAAGCCCAAAGAAAATCAGATATCACTGTTTGGTTAGTAAGTTTAGATCATAGAAGGGTTTGGGTTGGAAGGGAACTGAAAGAACTTTCAGTCCCACCTCCCTGCCATGGGCAGGGACACCTCCCACCAGCCCAGGTTGCTCCAAGCCCCGTCCAACCTGGCCTTGGGCACTCCCAGGGGGAGCAGCCACAGCTTCTCTGGGCACCCTGTGCCAGGGCCTGCCCACCCTCCCAGGGAAGATCAAGTGAGATCAAGTTCAAGGAAGAGCTACACACAATTCTCTAAGGAAAGGCACTTCAATCTGGGCAGATGATGCTGTTGGGTCAAACAAAGTCTGGCCACCACATCTGGAATGAAACAGCTGGCAACCAGGCAAGAGTGGGAGGGAGAGTGGGAGGGGTAAAACCTCTCCCATAAGGTCATTTCATTTCAACAGATCTCATTTTCAAAGATTTTGTTTCAAATGTCATGTTGATTCATTTCATTTTGACTTTTATATTAAAACACTAATTGTATTATATATAAATGTTGACATTCTATTAATATATTAATACACTAATATTGTGGGATAATGTAAGAGTCAATGCAAAATGAATGGAAATGGCAGTGCAGATGTGGGAGCTCTGTTGAAACTGGAACTTCTCATGGCCCCAGACATTTTCAGAATTTTTCTCTGCCTCCTCTTTCCTCTGCTCTTTCCTTATTGGACCAGCCCAAATTGTCTCGAGGAGAGCTGCAAGGACTAAAATGCTTGTAGGTTGTACAGGTTCCCACATGTCCTCCCATATCATGATTTGTGGGTAGTAAAGTACCCGCTAACACTGAGTTTTTATGAACATCTTCAGCTGGCTTGAAAAATAGTCCCTTCCATCCCATGGAAAATACAGTCACAATTCTCCTAAATTTTTAAACAGAACTAGAAAGAAAAAAGGAAATCTTTGTGCCTCTTGGTTTTTCAGAAACAACAACTTTTGTTTTTTTCCTTTCAGCTGAATCCTTAAAATCTGTTGCCAAAACCCCAAAGCTTTTGGATATTTTGTCCAAAAACAAACAAAAAACCCATTGGGTTTTGAGTTATTCTTTTGGCAAGAGAGCAACATCTTGAGGCGAGCAGATGCTTTCTGTCGGAAAATGTCATCTTGTCAAAAGCACAGCCTTCCTTCTTTAAAGGACATTCATGCCAGAAAGGATCCCATCAGCTCCGTTAGCATCCCCTCTCCTCTTCCACACTGACTGCTTTTAAACAAGATGAGCTTCCCAAGGATTGTTACTGAGGAATCAGGAATTTCTGATCATATCAGGACTTGGTGCAGAGGGTTATGAAAGGAGCCAGCCTTATATTCCAACCCAAGGATCCACCTCTTTCATGGCATGCTGTTAATGAAGTGACTCCATCCTTCAATGCAATCCCTCTGTTGGATAAATATATATTTCCTCGGCGGGACATTGTGGTTGCTTTGAGAAGCTGGAAGACATCAGAGCATCGCGTTCCAAGCTTGGCATTGAGCAAGAAGCCACCAGAATTAAATCAAAGTGCTTCTTTCTGGCAGGCAGAGCAAGTGTAATGAAAATTCCAGCCTTGATCCTCTGCCAGGGTTAGGCAGCAAATGGAGTGCATGCCTACCACTCCCAACCCGAGTCCCTCAGCCTTGCCCGGGATGCCAACAACGAGAAGTACAAAAGATGAAAACAGACTGCCAGACACAGCAAACCAAAGTGCTCCCTTCATTAAGGGGAGTTTATTACTCTATTCCAGCTCCACCCAGGAGCAAATCCATCCTGCTCCATCATGTTGGGACTGATGAAGGGAGGTTGGAGGTGTCTCCTCCAGCCACCAGAACCTGCCCTGATCACCCTCCCAAAAGATGCACATTCTTTCTTCCTGCAAGGTGCAAGGTGCCCACCATTCTAAAGGCAAAATGCAGTGAGGCTGGATGGAGAACCAAGGCAAAACATCACTGGGAGGAGAGGAGAGGGAGTTTGGAGAGGAGGCAGGTTCATAAATCTGCCTTGCTTTCTCTCAGCCACAAAGATCTGAGTAATATCAATTATTAAGCTGAGTGAAGCTGCCTGTCTTGAAAGAAAAGCTGGTTTAGTGGTGACATGTGAACAAACCCCTCAGCTGGAGCTGTGGGCTGGGTGAGCCTGTGCTGTGCCCACCTGGGCAGCTCGTGCTCTGCTGGGATACAGGACAATAGGGAGCCTCAAATGTGCACCCAACCCCCAAAGGCAGAGGCATCACAAGCATTAAGTGGGGAATTTGTGTTTGAGAGCGATATTCAGACCACCTGCCTTTGGATGCTGGCATGCTGAGACTTCCCACCCCACTGGTGAGTCCCCTCCACCCCAGGCCTCCTGTTTTCCTCCATCTACATGAAAAACAAAATAGTGCTTGTCCCACCACCTGCTCCTGCCTTGGTCACTTGAGCCTGACCCAAGCCAGCTGATGGGACAAAACCTTTAGTTAGCTGGAAAAACCATCCTTTGCCCTCATACTCCTTGTGCCTCCAGAACGGCTCCTCTGAGACCACAGAGTTGCTCCAAACAAGCAGAAATGAGGCTAAAAAGCTGCTGTTAAAAGCTTGGGAATATTGCTACAGTCCTGGATTCAGGGGGGAGCAAGGAGAGGGTTTTGAAAAGGCTCAGCCCTATTTTCTTAGGGACCGTGGTGAGAACAAGGTTAGCTCAACACTGAGTGCTTCTGAAGGTGCCACTCGGCCCCGAACAAGAAAGTGAAGCTTTGAAAATGCTGAACAAAAAAAAGAGGGGCCTTTGAGATTTTTATTTGAAAGTTGGGAGAGCAGCATATCCCGATTAGGGAACACCCCCCCTCAGAAAAACACCAGCAGCTGTCTTGATCTATACATTCGCTACGAGAAATGTGGCAATTTAATAATTAATGCTTATAAGTGCCTAGCTATGAAAATGCAAAATGAAATATTAAATAGAGTCGGTACCAAATGGAAGGACTTCCGAAAGGGAACGAACGAGAGCCGTGTCATTCACTATTCCCATGGAACAGCCCCAAGGATCTGGAGCAGAATGAATCCAGGTGGATGAGTGTGAAGTGCTTGGGAGCAGAAGAGAAGGTGGGTCACCGATATCATTGTCAGCAGCCCTGACCCCTCACTAAGTGGGACACCCAGGAGGCAAATCCCTCCCAGCAGAGACTCCCTGTGCCACATTCATCCCAAATTTCAACGAGGCACGTTTAGGGCACCTTTTGGGCCACAAATTGGTGAGGTCTGCACTGAATATGAATAATGAAGGGTGCAGATAACAGCACAGGCTTGAGATGTGTGTTCAACCTCCCTCCCCATCCCTTTAGAAGCTCCTGCTCTGCTTCTGATGGAGAGCATGCTTTGGAGTGACCTGAGAGTCATCAACCTCAGGTCAGAGCAAGCCATTTCTGTTATCACTGCTGGCAAGAGCCAGGCTTGTTAATTGTGTCAGGACTAAGAAAACCTGGGTAGGATGTTGATACGGATATCAGGAGTATTTAGTGTAATAAACAGTTTGGAAGCAAAGTTAAGCCTCACACTCCAGAGCTCAAATTAATGGCTATTAGAAACCAAGCTGAAATTACTGTGGCTTGTAGATAACCACCTTTATGCTTTCTCTAGGAATTTTACATCTTTGTCTGGCACAAACAGCAGTCTTGGGAAGATTAATTTTTTCAGGTTTTCCTGGGCATTCCTCCTTCACATTTTTTTTGGGGGGATCTACCTATGTTTCTGGTTTTCCAGCATTCCTGAGTGGGGCAAATGTGTAGCATTTCCAGCCAGGCTGGTGACTAGCAAGGCATGTGCAAACCCAACAAACACTGTGTTTGTGGTAGATCCAACACTTCTGGTAAGTGCTGGCCTCACCACAAGTGCACATGAGCCTCCAGTCAGGCTGGATAGGAGCCCCACAGCTCCCATCTATCTGGGAAACCCTCAACAAATGAGCAGAATTTGGTTCCCTCCATAGGGAGACTCCATGGGAAGACTGTCCTGTCATCTCTGCCCCAAGAATTGGCACCACCAGCAAATAACCCCAGCAGAAAGGTGCTGTGTGTGTGGAGGGAGAGGAGCAAACACAGAGACACAGAGCAGGAGGAGAAGCTTGAGAAAACAGAAAGATTTTGGCTTTGATGTGGGACAAACTGCAGCTGTTTCCAGCAGGCAGCAGGAACTGATCAAAACACAGGATTTTCAGGGGAAAGTTAAGACATTGCATTGACCATGAGCAGAAAGAATCAGCTCTGGGTCCAGGGCAGCTCTCCCTCTCTTGGGTTTTATAATCTTATTCCACACATGACAAAGCGTTTGCTTGAAAGTCAGAAGAGACTCTGGAATCTCATTCCATAACATGGAACCACATTTTCAGCTGGCTGAAATCTCCATAAATCCAACCCAGCAAAACTTACAACCAGCTCAGATAATGAGCTCAGAAAATGAGAGAACTCCAGAAAATCTCCTTCATATGTTGCCCTCCAGCTCCTCACAAGAAGGGAAGCATGAATGCTCTGAATCAACCCCAGCCAACTGTATATTCATTATATTCTGTATTTCCAACTCCAAGATTAAGCAAACAACTGCAGTGCTGAGACATTCATACAATTAAATGTATCATTTTCCCATCCACTGCTGGGCTGTGCCAAGCTGGGCAGCCCAGACCCTGCTGCCATATGGAATGTATCTCTGCCTGCACAAGACAGCAATTAGAGATGGGATGGATTTTCCTCCTGCCCCCATAAGCAGCAAAGCTCTCTGGGAGCCTTTAGTGGGGCTGAGAGGACTTCACTGTGTTAGCAGAGCTAAAGGTGTTTATCAGCCCTTCCAACTGCAGCTGAACCAGGAGCTTTAAGCGATAACCCTCAAGGGAGGTGGTGTGAGGGACCCATCTGGGGGCTCTTGCCCAAGTCCTCCTATCCTAAGCAGCACCAGTGGCCCTGTGAACTCCAGAGTAACTCCTAAGACTCTGCTTAGGGATCTGCCTCCAGCCACACCCTGGCAGAAAATATTATACAGAAAGATCCAAAATTTGAGAAATTTTGGAGTTATCAGTCCCCATGGCCATTTGGTTGGAGCTTTTCTAGACACCTGTCAGAGATGAGATGAATCCTGAGCCTTTGAAAGCCACATCAGAGCTCGAGTTCAAAGCTATCTAATAGACAGTTCCCAAAAGCCAAGGGAAGGTTCCAGCCTTTGCTCCCTGTCCCCTTTGCTAAAACAGGAGGTGTTCTCCAAACAGCACCATGAAGGTTAAGCTGCAAAGAGCACAGAGGGATGTCTCTTTTCCTGGAGCTAATGCAGTCCCTGCTCATCTCATGCCCATCTTCCAGCAGATGATCTCAGGAGAAAAGGGGATGCTGCTCCTCAGGACAGGCTGTGCCACCGAGGCTGAGCTTGGCAGTGGCTTTCACAGCAGGACAGAGGAATTAACCTGAGCCCCTTTGCACTTGCTGAACCAGATCTGACCTTCTCTTTTGCAACCTCCTGAGATGACCTTGATCTTCTTCATGTTCCCACTGCTCCCGAGTTTGGGTTACACCCTTGGTTCTGGACTCTGTTTTAAGTCTCCCATGACTAACAGTGTCAGATCTCCACACAGCTATCTCAGGAATGTGGCCAGGCTGATCTCCTGTGCTTACTCAAGGTGACATTGATTCATTCTCCCTCTCACTGCCCAGATTACAGTTTGAGAATGTGCTTCATAACATCCTTGTTCATCCACCACCACCCAGCTCTCATCCCCGACCTCCACCTCTGTCAGCCCCCTGCTCTGGGATTTAGGGCTTTTCCCAGAGGCACTTAGGGTTTGAGAAGTTACATTTAGAGGCACATCCAAGGTCAGGTTTTGAACTGAGGGTCCGTCTCTACACTCCATTTTATGCTCACACACCAATGCAGAAACCAGGAATAGCTCCAGGGAAGGAAAAAGAGCTGGGGATGGGAGGACCATCCCCAGATTCAGAGCCCAAAAACCATCCAAAAGGGACTATTTGCATCTTAAGTGATTTGCAAGAAGTTACTTTCATATCCAGCCCTCTTGGATGGGATTTCAGGCTGCTCATGGCCTGGACCCACAGCACCTGGTGAGTGGCTGTGCTCAAGGCAAAGCTGAACAGAGACATCTCTGCTTAACCACTGAAGTGATCTATTTATATTACGTGGTTGAAAGGTGTTTAGGCAAAGGACTGAGGCTTATGAAACACTTCCAGGTCTTTGTTTTTGCCAAGCTTCTGGGAAGAGCTTAAATAAAGGATACTGCTTTGGAAAAACTAAAAACAGCACGGGAAAAAAATAGACAGATAGACATCTGGAGTGTTGAACAAGGCCCTCTCCTCAGGCTGACCTAGTTACAGTGTTTGGGGAGAGCTTTGCAATCCTGTTCAACAGGAGGAACCAGCAGCTAAAGGCTCAATTCAGCCTTGGAGTAAACAGAGCTCTCACCACACCAGCCCTGCACTTTTCCACGAGGTCTCCATCTCCGTGGCCACCAAGAGCTGCAAACCTCCCATCCAGCTCCTGGCAGCTTGGAGCCAGTGCTGCTGCCCTGGATGCCAGGAGATCCCAGGCACAGCATCCCCAGGGCTCAGGGAGGGCAACTCCCCCCAGCCCAGCCCTGTGGCTCCTTCTGAGTCTCCTGTGCACCAACAGCAGTGAGGACAAACACAGGAAGAGCTTCTCATGAAGGGACCAGCTGCAGCTCTCCCTCCTCCTGCCCCATGCATGGCCCCAGAGACAGGAGTCTTGTGACCCCACATGCCACCCCACATCTGTGGCCAAGTGAAGGAAGTGATTTCTTACATGGGCAGATGGTGATGGACAAGAGGAGATGGTTTTAAACTAAAAGAGAAGAGATTTAGGTCAGATGTTATGGAGAAATC
Organism: Scytalopus superciliaris; assembly: GCA_013400415.1. NCBI lineage: Eukaryota > Metazoa > Chordata > Aves > Passeriformes > Rhinocryptidae > Scytalopus > Scytalopus superciliaris. Next base: position 71,854 of record VXBX01001718.1, on the reverse strand, counting down.
CTTCCCTGGGAGGGTGGGCAGGCCCTGGCACAGGTTGCCCAGAGAAGCTGTGGCTGCCCCATCCCTGGGAGTGTCCAAGGCCAAGTTGGATGGGGCTTGGGGCAACCTGGGCTAGTAGAAGATGTCCCTGCCCATGGCATGGGGTGGAACAAGTTGACCTTTAAGGTCTCTTCCAACCCAAGCCAATCTGTGGTTCTCAGATTCTATGAAATTAACTGAGACTACTTCACTGCCTGTTTTATCCCAAAGGCTGGCAAAGGCAACACCTTTCATACCTTCAAGTGAAGCAATTGCAGGAATGTCAGCAGGCTTCCTGCAAATCAAACCTATTTTTCAAGTTTAAAAAATAAGAACTGACAGTGATGCCCACAGGATTTTCTTTGCAGGTTGAAGTTCATCCACAGCTGCCCTGGATGGGCTGGGACAAAGAGCAGGTTTGATTAGATATTGCCAACTGGAACTGATGGGACTTGTAAACTCAGCTTTATCTCCTTTAACCTGCTCCTAATAACCTTTTACCAAAACCGATTTCAATTTAAAATCATGTTGTTTACAGTAAAATATGTTATTTATTAATAATTACTATTAGAATATGTATTCATGTTGTTTACAGTAAAAGCCTGAATGTTTCCAGAGATCTGCCCTTTGTTCACTTAAGAAAGGCTTCTGAAAGGCCACATTTTGTAAAGCAAATTGCTCGAGGTATTTTGGCACAAACCTTTCCAGTTCTGAACAGGAGGGCAACACACAGATAAACAAAAATGATGTTTTGGAAACATGTGAGTTTAAATCAGTGTTTTGGCCGTCAGGCTGATTCAGAGTGAGTTGTGCAGTTCTTGCCCAACCCTGAACAATTATCTCTGATAAAACAGGGTCAGAGGGATGAATTTCAGAGCTGAAAAAAATAAAGTCAAGGAGAAGAATTCAGGGTGACGCCGCTGGACCCGCGGGAAGGGGTCAAAGAGGGGAAAGCCTGTTAGTCACGGACAAAACAAGCCCCAACATCCCTATCAGTGAGGCCTTGGAGAGATGCCTCGTACTGTAAACGCCACCTCCCAGGTCAGTGTCCTTCAATTCATGACCAGGACAATTTGTAATGTTAATTTTGCTGCAAGGGATGTGCCCTTTGGACTGAGAAAAAACCCCATGTTTGCTGTGAGAGCCTCCCCTTCCCGATAAGAGCTGCCCTTGGGACAGTCCCATCGGTCTCCTAAACAGCCAGACCTCCTGTTAGTCCTCAACAGCACCCCAAAAAGCAATTTATTTCCCATTAGGTCCTAAGACAGGTCTCAACATGCCAGTAGGCTCCAGCACATTGTGCCAGACCAAACCCACATTTCTATTAATATCTTCATCCCCTCCTTCCCCCAAAACCTGTTCAATTTTTCTTCATTATAAGCACAGCCTGACCTAATAAAAGCAAAGACTGAGGAGGAAAGGCAGGAATTCTCTTCAGATCTCTTCTTCAGGGATCTCCCTTCAGGGATCTTGGAGCTCGCCAAACCTTGTCAAGATCTATGCACTGGGTCCCCAGAATATTTCAATTTTAAGCAAAGAAAGAAAGAACTCCCTCCAAAAACCCAGTTCCTCATTGCCCCAAACCAAAAAATGGATTCTTTCTCTTTTAACAAAACTTCACCACTGTAGATGAAAAATGTCAGTTTGGGAAGAAAATGTGCATCCTGCTGATAAGAAGATTTGTTTGTTTGTTCTGTATTAAAACAAACCAACAAGGCAGGATTGAAACTTTCCAGCTTTCTCTGCATTTGCCTTTGCTTCTCAACTTCAGATTTCATCCACAGTTTGGATGCCTCAGTTTGAAAAGCCACAGCCTAAAGGTGACTTAGAGCTGTGTCTAAGCCCCTCTCCCTGTCCCATGCACCCTGTAGACCCTAAATATGTCTCTTTACAGTCTATGTCTGAATATGTAAATTTATTTTTTAAAAAATCAATAAAAATTGATGTCTAACTAGACCATGGAGCTGATGCTGGGGTTGACTTTGGCCTGCACTGAGGGCTCTGAGGAATGGGTGCTCTCATCCAGCACGAGCCCAAGAACATGGAGGCAAGAACAAGACAAAGGATTGGCAGATGTCAAACACCCCAGGACTTTCTGTTGATGTCCAACTCCTTTCTTCTGCTGCCTGTGAGTGTGGTGTCCACCACCCAAACACATCTGGAGACATCACAGCCCCTTCCAGTATCTGAAGGGGCCCACAAGGGAGAAGAAGAGAGACTCTTCATCAAGAACTGCAGTGACAGGACAAGGGGGTATGAGTTCAAACTGATAGAGGGGAAATTTAGATTAGATATTGGGAGGAAATTCCTCCCTGCCAGGGTGGGCAAGCCCTGGCACAGGTTGCCCAGAGAAGCTGTGGCTGCCCCATCCTTGGAAGTGTCCAAGGCCAGGTTGGACGGGGCTTGGAGCAACCTGGGCTAGTGGGAGGTGTCCCTGCCCAGGGCAGGAGGATTGAACAAGATGATCTTTAAGATCCCTTCCAACCCAACCCATTCCATGATTCTGTGAACCCAGGGCAGCCCTGGTGTGCTGAGAGCAAACACCACCCACGAGGCAGCTGTCCCAGGGCTACGGTCAGGCTTTGCTTTGAGGGTCACTGAGAAAGGAAGGTCCTTTTTGTGCTGGTGATGAACAGGCAGTTTGTCCCTGCTCAGCACTGGACGTGCCCCCCGCTGCCCCGTGCCTTGTGTGCGAGCAGAGGTGGCACAATGTGCCCAGAGCCCGATGAACACACAGTGCAGTCCAAACAAAGATAACTCGTGGGGCACCAGGTCACAAAAATTTGTTTCTTTTCTTTTTTTTTTTTCCCTTTGGGGTGAGCCCCTGTAAAAGAAGAGCCAGGCTCGTTTCAGGCCAAGTGGGAACTTGTATAAAGATCCTTTCTCTGTGCCCACTGGGATGCTCAAAGCTTGTATGAACCTTCCCAAAACAAAGAGCAGCGATGGGAACGGAGCGTTCCGGGTGGCAGAGCACCCTCTGGTAGGAAGTGAATGAGCACTGATCAAAGGGAAAGGGTAAGCCTGGAAGGATGCAAAAGCCAGCCCTGCTCACCAGAACAGGTTGCATCAGGAATCAGCAGGGAATTTTCTACTGGAATTCTTCTTTTTTCTGATAGAAAATAACATTTTTACAAAGCAGAAGCATGTAATGAGAAACACCTTTTTTTTTTTTTGTTCCCCCTAAATAAATTGAATTTTTCATTCAAAAAGAAACTTCTCCTTTTGGATGGTTTTAAGCCAATATGTCATTTTGTTGGAGTTACCTGAAACGTTCTGTTTTAAAATGGAGCTCTAAAAATATCCAGCTCCATTTCCCAATTACTTAATGGAAAGTTCCTTCTCCCACATGCTCCTATTTTCAACCTAGGACTGATCCCTTTGAGAAGCTGCTTCTCCCATCAAAAACCTTTCCCACCAACACCAGTGCCATGGATTTGGGAAGCCATTCCACCCACTAAACCCCCAGCACAGCAGATTTTTGAACAAACATCTCCAAAACTCAGCACAAAAAAGCAGAAAACACAGCCTACACTCGCAGTATCTCCCACCCCCCAAAGCAGTAATTTCAGCTGTATCTAACATTGCTTTAAAAAGCCTTTTGGCCCCATTAATAATCTAAACAGATATTGGGAGTCTAATTAGCAGGCTAATTGGAGAGCATGGTTAGGCATGTACTCAGGCAAGAATATTTTGTCAGTGGAATGAACAGAGAAGAAATTCTGTTTGCACTGAAGGCCTTGTTTTATCTCTGATTTATAGGCAATGTCTCAGCCCCACGTACAGAGCCTTGGCCTAAAGAAGTAACCAGACTGAGGAAACCTCTTGCCTTCACCAACCAGGATTTTCTACATGGACACATTAATTTCACATTCCCTACACCATTTAAACTGACTTTCTAAACATTTTCCAGTTTGTATGACTTCAGGAGGGGGGGGGGGGGGGGGGGGGTTAATATCTT
>VXBX01001718.1:0-58575 GCA_013400415.1 Scytalopus superciliaris | reverse complement strand
AAAAAAAAAAAAAAGAAAGCAAAGCCCACAAATTTAATTTTTCTGTAGTTTTGTGCCCTCCTGCCTCGTTTAATTCCTTACTTCACCTTCTTTAAGAAAGGCAATTTTCCACCAAAAGATATTAAAACCTGTGGCTATTATTAGATATTTTCAGTAAACTACAAGGAAGCTTAAAATCTGGCAACAGACCAGACGGCATCATCTTGTCTCCACCTTCAGTGATCTTTGCCCTGTTGCCACCAGCATTTTAGGTCTCTCTCAGCTCTTTCCAGGAGGCCCCTCCATGGCAACACCCCAAAAGAGCCCTGCAGCCCCCGGGACCCTCCTCTGACACGGGGCACCCGGGAAGATGAAACGTGAAATGTTCCAAACAGACCAAAGGAAGCATTTCTAATGTGAGTAATTATCCTGTGGTGCTTCCTGCCATGCGATACAAGAGAAGCAAATAATGCAGAATAATTCCTCAAAGACTCAGTTACTGAGTTGAATAACAGCATCAGCTGCAGTTTCGCTGCCTAGGTCTCGTATTATGAAGGCTCCTGGTCCCTGTGTTCCCAACTAATCCCCTGCTGGGATTAGAAAAGCAAACAATATCTCTGTATCAGTGACAGTCACAACTTCAGGTAATAAGGAGGGCTCAGGCTTTGGCTGGGGAAGGAGACAAAGCATTAGGTTTGCACTCACTCCTCCAATGGACTGCTCTAATTTTCCCATGCAGGAAGCCTGTCTAAGGGGGAGGCCTCGCCTTTGCTTAAAGCCAACTGCCTGAACATCTAAAGCACCTTAGAAGTGTAAGGAACTTGCATTTTCTGAACAAGCCACCACCTCTGGCTGCAGGGAGAGCCCAATTCCCATTTGGCATCTGCTGGTGACTCCCAGGTGGCTTCACACGATGGCTTTTAGGATGCTGAGCTCCTCCACCCCATCCCATGGACAGAGCACGTTTTGGAGAGCCATCCACCGCTGTCCATGAGGGCAATGGGTGATTTTGCCCTACCCCAAGCTCGGAGGAGCTGCTTAGGTTGGCACATCACTCCTCCCCGGGGCAGATGCCACGGCCACTGCTCTGCAGTGTCATTAAGGAGCAGCTATTTCGTGTCCTTACAGAGTAACCTCGGTGCTGCTACACCAGTAAACGCTGAAGTTACACATTAGGTCGTAACATTTCAGGACCCATTAGGAACAAAAGTGCCTTTGTGAGCACACGGGTTACTGAATAACCTCCTCCAGCCCCATAAAAAGCGGAGAGAGGGATTGAGCTTTTTTCTTCTTCTCTTCTTTTTTTTTTTTTTTCCTTAACAAAATCTAGTTTATATGCAAATCAGAATCTTGAGGTTCCTTTTTGTGTCCCCCCAGCTCGCTTGCCTTGCTCTCAGCCCATCAGCAATCTTCAGACCAGGGTTTAAGCAGGACTGAGCCCTAAACCAGCTTTTGGGTCCCACAACAAAGGGGCCTGAGATTTTGCTGTAATGCCCCTGAAACACTCATGCCGACCCATCTTTGGTGCATTACACCTGCTCTGTGCTGCCCTGGGGGCAAATGGAACAATAATTTAGGTTTGTTATTCTTTTTCCCCCAAAAAAAGCAGAACCACCCCGCAGAGAGGAAGGAGAAGAGGGAGGAAGAAAACACAACCCATGTGAACATGTGGCTGTGCTGCTGGCATGAGATATCCTAGTTAACAACCCCGAGGTCAAAACTTGACCTTCTTGCAGTCCGTGGTGGTTGGATGGATTCAATCACACCAGTGCTATTGGGGCGCTGTGTGGCTGCTGACTGGGCCAGGAGCAAGGCTGGGTGTCCATAACCCCTCACCCCCTCCTGCCCCTCTAGTGCATCACAGTTTAGGGACTTGGTGTGACTGTTTATCATAGCAACATTTCTCAATCACCTGCAAACCCACTGGAGAGGAGCCAAAACTGCTGGAAGTACCAGACTCTGACCCTGCCCAGAATTCCTTCCCTGAGCCCATCTGAGTGCTGGGAGGCTGCTCATTCTCCTGCTGCTTTCCCATCTGCCCGTTCCTCTGGGCTACCTCCTACCCAGTTTTGTACCTTATTTTTTATGGATTTTTTTACTGATTAGCTGTAATGGAGACACTGGTGTGCAGCCAGTGCCCTTCACCCCATTTTTGACTGCTGCTCACTTTCTGCAGCACTTTCTCACATAGACCAAGCCTGTGCCTTAAAACTGAGTGTGGTGGGGAATCCTGGGACTGGCAGGAGCAACCTGAGCTGGAATTCTGTCTCCATGAAAGAGCTGGTCAGGGGGACTGAAATGACACAGCTCTTGTGCTGAACCAAATTGTTATCAGGTTCTAGTAACAAGCCCTTCTTTCACACGGAGCCAGCTGGGTCCTCTGTCCCTTCTGCTGAGCTTTCCTCCTGGAAACCTCCCCTTCACACAGCCCTGGGAACTCAAAAGCAACAGCTCTGTGCTTTTTGACCCTCGTTTCCTCCTCTGAGCCAAAGAGAGCGATTCTCTCATAACCAGACTTCCCAGACCTTGCACTTGAAGGAACATTAATGTTTCTGTAACTCTAATTACGTTACTGGCATTTCCCACCGTCTGCACCAGGGACTGGGCTGGGTAATGCCGGGCTGCTCTGGCTGTGAGAGCCAGGCAAGACCCAGAGGCACTTCTGTCATGAAAGACTCACCCAAAATCACAGCAGAGGCCAGAGCAAAGTCAGCCCAAGAGCTCACATCTCATGATTCCCAAACCAGCACCCTCACCGCTGGATAATGCACTTGAAAGCACATCTATAAATAAACTCGGGCCTTACATAAACCCAATTAGAATACACTGGCAAATTATTCAAGGAGGCTGGCAGACACATTCTTTACCTCAGGTGTCAGCCACAGGAGAGTGTTGTGGGGTTTGCATTACAGGGAAGGCTTTGTGACTTTGAGTTATATTGCACTTAGCCTGTAAGTGAAACAATAACAGCTTGGTCTATGGAGATAACACCCCAGATCAGCTCCCTCCAATAAATTAGTGAAACATTCCACTCCCCAGCCCTGCAGTCTCACACCTCTAAATACCAACACAAACTCCAAGGGTTTGATGGAAAAAAATGGTGTTAAGTCTCATGGTGTTTGAGGAATTTCCCAATATGCACTAAATTAACTTTCTGGCTGCACTAAACAGAGTGGTTGAAACCAGCCCCATCTGAGACAGATGCAGGGCGAGAGATCCAAGCAGCTGTTTTGCACATGAAATCAGATTGAGATTAACACTTAGCCTTGGAGTCCTCACTCTGGGGGTAAAATACAACTTCCCTTGAGTGGACTTGGATGAATTGAGGATTGGAGATCTTCAGGCCATGAAAAGTCAAAGAGTAAAAATCTTCCTTCAAAAGCAAAACCATTGACTTACATTCAACTCTTTTGTTTTCTCTAAGCTGACATTTTAAAGCTTCGGCCCGAATCAGATTCAACTGGAGAAAACCACTCACTGCTGCAAGAGGATCAAGGCAGTGCAAAACATGACAGAAGGGTAAGGATAAAACAGGGATAGAAGCAAAGTTTTGTACAAGAGATGTCTCCTAGTAGGGGGAAGGAAGTGAAAGAAAAGGAAAATTTTTATGGATACAACCCAGTGAAGGCTTGTGCACTGGGGAGACCAACCAGGCTTTTTTCCCTTTTATTGCTATTGACTTAAATTCAAAATCCTGGAGGAGAGAAAGAACAGCTCAGGTGCTGATGTGGATAAAATGGATCAGGATTCCCTGGATGCTGGCCTTTTTTATCCCTCCCCTGGTTAAAGGCGAGCCCGAGCACTCCAATAACCATCCTGTGCACCCCCTGAGGTCAGGCAGCTCTTCCCAGAGGATTCGGCTCATTTAGGCCACTCGGCAGATAACACGAGTTTGTTTTGGGAAAGGCAAAGCAATCTGTCCATAAGGATTTCTCACGCTTCATGTGCCAAGCCCTGGCCAGGGAAATACAACATTAACTACATCAAAAGAAATTGTTGAATGAATAAATTATAAAAGCATTCAGGGTACCTATCTGGGGTATTATTTTACACGCCGGTGCCGGGTAGGTTAAAGGAGCATGTTTTGCTGTTATTGCTTTCCCGGCTCCGTTCGCAGGGACTCGGCATCGCTGTGAAAGTGAGACTATGGACACGAGCTCCCTGCCAGCACAGCAGGGCCAGACACAGAATTTGCTAATGTCACCTCTCCTCCCAAGCACTGCCCTTCAGAGAAAGGCAGCACACGCTGATCCCGGGCAGAACAAGAGGAAGAAGAGCCCTCCACACAAAGCCTTTGAAACAAGTCCTCAAATTGCAATTTCACAGCGCCAACGCTGCCTGTGAGGCCTCACCCTCCTCCTCCTCCTCCTCCTCCTCCTCACAGCAGCTCAATATGAACATTTTGCATAGCCAACCATCCACCACCCAGAGATGCAGAGCTCTGCCTTCACATGAGCACTTATGTACCAATGCACATTGGAGCATTTCAGAAAGCTTAGACAATTAAGCCTCCCAACCCTTGTGTGGATGGGCTGAGCATTATCCATCACACTTTTTCAGCTGTGAAAAAAAAGAGGGAGAGAGTCATTAGGTATTTTATCTAATGTCACACAGAAATCCTACAAGAGAATTAGGATTGTCACCCAGATCGCTGGATTACCAGCCTTTTTATATGCAATTTATTCCTGATCAAAAGCACACAGTCCACTTCAAGGCTTTGCTCATGGGAAGGTTTCTAACCAAGCAATGTTCACACAGTTGTATTTTTTTTTCTAATAGGGAAGAAAGAAAAAGAAAAAAGAAGAAAGGAAAGAACTAAGGAGCCAGCTATCATTTTAACTGGCAATCAAACAGAAGGTTTTCGCCTTTGTGCTAAGAACAGTCATTGAGGAACTTCCAAATCAAGGTTTCCTAAATATTAAAGGGAGGAGCACCCAAATGTCTTGGTGTTAATCCCAGAATTGCCTCCTTTGCAGCTTTCCAAGCCCCATTCATGGAGCAGCAGGGTGAAAGCCTGGCTCCATAAAAGTCACAGAATCCCTGCCATTCCCATCCATGGGGCCAGGGTCTCGCTGGACATGGTTAGTGGGTGAATGCTGTTGCCTTTGGCATGACAGACCTCCCTGGGTCACTGTAAATTATTACAAACTGATATTAATTTTGGCCTTTTACCCGAAGAAATAAAAGCCTGCTTGGGACCAGAGCCTACCCACATGTAGACAGGCTGCAAGCTTCAACCAGGGGGGAAAAAGGCAGCCTGGAGCCAGAGGCAAAAATGGGCATGTGAGTTCAGAGTCCTCAGCACAAAAGATTTTAATTTGGGCCCTGCTGTACAAGCACAGCCCGTGTCAGGCCCATCTCCCCAGGCAAGGCAGTAAATTACTTGGCCCTGCATCCGGCCCCTCTGGTCCCCTGTCCATATGTCACCTCAGTGCTGGTTACCAGGGCTTGGGGAACCCCAGCCCTGAATGTCCCCCAGCTCCCCAGCCAGCCCTGTGGGTCATTTCAAGGTATATCATCCCAGCTACCTCCCAGAGGTGTTATTTGCCATCTGGAGCTGGGCAGGCATTTCCAATGAGTGTATTGTCCATCAAAAACACACTTTTCTGCAAACTCAAATTGTTTAAATTCGAAATGTATCTTGCTTGGAAAAAAAAAATCCATACAATGAAATTATTGGTGTTTGCAAAGCAAAATACTTCAGTTTTCTTTTAAAACAGTGTCCTTATTTTTGAAGTGAGAACAATCTTCATTTATAGAAAGAATTTGAAAGAATTAAAAACTTCAATCCAACAGAATATTTTCTGACTGACTCAGGACCAGATGGTCAAAAGGAAAAACAAAAACCCCAAATCAAATCCATTGCAATCATTTCCCTCTTTCCGTGCCCAAAAAAGTTCAGATCAATCCGATCCAGCTTTAGCAAGCCTAAAACCAAAACTCAGCGAGATCAGGGGCCACAGACAGTGGTGTAATATGAGAGATACAATTGTTCCCATTCCCTTCTCCCTGGATCTATGAGGTCCAAACTGCATTTGAGGCCAAGATTTTGGGGAATTCAAGCTAATTTACACAGTGGCTGCATGAGGGGATGATATTTATTCTACAAACCTTTCTGGCCCTTTAGCCCTGATGTTGACACCCCTCCCTGCTCTTCCACCTCCCCAGCCAAGCTTTGGAAGGAGCTGCAGATGTTCCAACAGCTGGGCTGCCCTGAAAGCCACTCTGGGTCCTGCCAAAGCCCAGCTGATGAACCAGCACCCTGGGCCAACCTTTCCTCATGCTCTGCAGAGAAGGTGGTCGAGGACAGGGAGTGTAAGTCTGTCTCAGCCACAGTCTGAGGCTTTTTTCTTCTTTGAATGTGTCTATAAAATGAAATCATTTTGACTCGGGGCTGTTTACAGCTGTCACATCTGAAATGGATTTTGCCACTTCGGTGTCGGAAGGCTGGGTCTGCAAAAAGAGACATAACATGGAAATCCCTCATGAGAAGGAGCCAAATCATTCGTAAATTGAGCCACGGAGTCTTTGGTGGTGTGACATTCATTTCATTTTATTCTCTCAGTGCCATGCTTAGGCAGAAACGCTCCCTCCATAGCAGTGATCATAGGGGGAAAAAAGGTAATAACCACTTAACAAAGATCCCCAGAAACAAATAACACTGGCCTTTTGAAGGGACTGTGTTTTGAAGTATTTACATTTCAATGGGATGGAAAGCATAGTTTCTCAAGTAGGCCTTGCCAAACTCTCTGAAACACCCTTTTCTTTCTGTTTGATTAATCATTTCATGCTCAGAGTCTCTTAAAACACTGCTACTCCTGGAGAGCAGATAAATGCACATCCCCTCAGACAAATGGCAAACCTTAAGGCTCTGCTCTGCTCTGCTCTTTTCCTCCTCTAGCTACTTCAGCTCCTAAATCAGCAAATACACAGCACAGATTTTCTGCCTGTGTAAGAAGAGCTGGTGGATTTGAAAGACTTACAGCCCTGCTGCAGGTTCCTCTGCCTCAAGCAGGGCTGAGAAATTACAAAAGCCAATCTAATAAAAAGGTGATTTTTTCCCAAGCGTTCGACTTGATTAAAAATCAGCCAATTAAAGTTCTGATTCAATATAAGTCCTGAATGTTTCCAAATGTATAAAACACTTGACACCAGCCTGACATCTGCCCTTTTCCTGCAGCTTTCCATATGGAAAAGAAATCTACCTGCCATCTCTGGGCTGCTCTGCAGCAAAGGAGTTTGGACTGAGCTAAACTGGATTTGCCAGCAAAATCTTTGCCCTTAGCACAGGGCCTGAATGCAAACCTGTTTTGCTCTTCCACAGCTCCTAAAGCTGCTTTATAACACATAAAAATGGCTCAGATGATCATCTGTCTGACCATGGCAGCAGGAGATGCAGTTTAGAGAGAGCCCATGAGCCTGGTCACTTCTGCAGCTCCTTCCCTTTGTACCATCCAGCATCCACAGCTGAACGTGGGATTCTGGAGTCACATCCCTGCCCATTTTAGTGCCCCTTTATCAAGCTGCTGTGCATGATTTCTAAAAATTCCCCTTTGAAACTGCTGATTTGCCACCTCCTTCATTTTGCAGACCTCTCCATGTTGCTTCTCAGAATCCCCATCTCCAAACTGCAGAGTCACAGCTGCAGGAAACAGCTTTTCCAGCCCCATTTTAGTGCAACACCTCCTCCAGCTACACCATGGTCATCACAGGATTAATTGTACTTCATTACAGGTCTCGTTTTAATAGATGAGACTGATCAAAATGCAATTTGGCCCCGTTTGCTGCCAAGGGGACCGAGCACCACGAGCACCAAGCACCGCTGTGATACATCCTTGGTGCTGAGAGTGAGGAGCTCAAAGAGACCAGCTCAGGTGAGAAATGCCATGAAATTTCCTTATCCCAGTGTTGCTCCTTTCTGACCCCCTTTTTCAGCACCACAAAGTCCTCCAGACACAGAAGGATCCCTCCTGCTACCATGGTCTTTTCAATCCCAGAGGGTTTGGTCCTTCTCATCCATCCCAGCTCCACAAGGTGTCCACCACAAATGCTGGAGCACCCAGCTCTTCTCCCCTTAAAGAGAGGGAAACAAGTAGCAACTTCAAAGCTGACTGACATGTTTTTGAACCTCAAAGGAAGTCGAAACTTGTTTCAAATTTCATTTTAAGTGATCTCTCCTCATTCCTAGGGCTCACATACATCAATGTCACAGGCAGAGCAATATATTGTATCTGTATTCCATGACTGACTACACACTCAATACTTTCTGTGTTCTCCTTACATATATACAAAATCAATAATTAACAAAAGGGGAGGTTTCACAGAAAAAAATCCAAAGCTTTATTAAATGTCAAGTGCAGCAGTAGTCTTGAAAACAAATTAGAATTCAGGTTAAGAGGGAAAAGTGAATAAATACACCATGCTACAAACCAAGACTAATATCTTGGCCTGGGAGAGAGGGAGAGCTCTGGAGAGCTGAGCCTTTCATTCCTTCTAGGAGGTGTTTTGATGTCTTTCCCACTGTGGAAAAGGCTCTTCTCCCCCTGAGATCAACTCATGACTCTGCACAAATATTCATTTGAAAAGCCCACAGGAACTGCTGATGCTTCTCAAGAATCCCTCTGGGATTTCAGGCAGGACAGCAGGATGTGAGCAGTGCCATTGCTGCCTGCAAGTTACCAGGGAGCTGTGAAGAGGAAAAATGTCAGTGGGAAGAAGAAGAGCTCTTTTAAGAGGAACACCATGAAACAAAATCCTGTTCCCTCCCATTTCCTCCTCCAGCAGCCTCCCTGCAGGTCTGCACCTTGCTGGGGAGGGGAGACAAGAGCAGATGCATCACTCTCATGTCACACTCTGACACAGCCCAGGATCCTTTTAACAAGGATTATATTATATTATATATCCCTTATATTACAAGATTCTAGGCCTGTCCTGGCTGAGCAGAATTTCTGGAGCCCTTGTAGCTCCAAGCAAAGGTGCATTTCTTTGACTTTTCTCAGTACAGTTACAGATAATAATTGCTTCAAACTCTCAAATTCACAGGCTTTGAGGAGAATGAGGGAGCACAGTGGCAGATATTCATTTTATGGCCTAAATCCTGCCCAGAAAGTGCTAAGACAGAGGTATAATTTGGCACTGAGAGCTTGCTCTGAATGGGACTTTGCTGCCTGAAGGACAAGGAGAAAGAAATGAGTGCATTCTTCCACTCCAGCCCTCTCCTACAGCTCATCCCATGGGAACAGATTTATCTCTGTCCTCCTCGGAGAAGGGAACAGGAGAAACAGGACCAGCTTGATGCATTTTTGTCTTGGACATCCAAAGGCAGCACGGTTCTCCTTTGTTTTTAATGAGACCTTTGACTCAGCTCTCAAAAGATAGGTGAGAATTTGGCTTTGTTTAAAAAAAGCATAACTCAAGCCCCAGCCGTTTCTCCCTCTGCTTTTGCTGCTTTGATCTTGGCTGAAATGATTACAAGAGTAGCATGTGATGGAAACACTAAAGCCCAGCCCAAAGGGAAGCTTCCCAAGGGTGCACTGACCATTTTTGAAGGCATCGGATTCCACGTGGGATGGGTGCTGGATCAATCCTCACTGGAACACCAGCTCCCAGCTGCCAGGGAGGGAGATAATGGGAGCTGAAACTCCAAACACACAGAGCAGGCAAGACTTTTATGGCTAAAGAACTCCTGCAATATTTTGTGGTCACAACTACATTGCAGCCCAGGATTCTTTTCCGAATAAGCCCGTTTTATCGTATTTTTCATCCAGGTAAGCTCTGAAAGGGCTGTTTCTCCCAGAGTAGCTTTCTCATTCTCAGGGAAAGCTCCTCTGTTTAACATCCACACTGCAGGTTAATAAATGCCACAGTGTCATTTCCTCCACTTGCTGGTTTTACCAAATGTCAAAGGGCAACAATGTCGTAGCAGAAAGCAAGTGTTGAAAAGGGAAACAGCAGGGACCAATAATCTCAGAAAGGTTTTACATCCCTCATCCAAATTCTTCGAGGTTTACTTCATATTCATGGCTGTTTTGAAGAAAAGCTCTGATTTATTTTCGCTGTCCAACCCCATGATATACTGAATACCAGCAAATTGCTGGTGGAAACATCTACATCTAGATTTTAAAAATAATCTACATTTTTAAACCCCAGACAGCCTCCCCCTTTTTTAGAGTTATATAAAAAATGGAGCAGAGAAGTGGGTTTGAGTCAAAACTTGTTTGAGAGATTCAGAGATCCATCTGGCACTTCTTTCTAAAAAGCAAATCAAACAAAAAAAGCCCTACTAACAATGACAAAAACCCTTCAACTGCTGCTTCAGTAGTATTTTAAAAAAAGAGACTGAAATTAATTTTAACCATAATTCTCAGGTTGCCATGAGATTTATACCAGGAATACGTAAAAAATCCTTCCTCTGTCCTGCACTTCAGTCAAAATATTCTTCTTATTATTATTAATAATCCTAAATAATACATAACAGGCTTTAATGAGCCATTGAGTCCAAGTAATTCACTGTGTTTACAAGGAATAAGAGCTGTACCAAACAAGTGTGCAGTGTGACCATTTTTTTGGCAGTGAAAAGGTGAATGGGCAGAGATGCCATCGAAGTTGTACTTTCCCCTGGTGTATTTTAGGATTGATGCATTTAAGTGACAAATCACTGCCCCAGTCTAGGCCAGTCCTCCCACTGCAGGAGTAGCAGGCACAGCATCAGCCCCCACCTCCCACCACAGCTGACCCCACACAGCCCTCCACCCACCACAAAGCCCTCTATGCTTTTGCAGGAGGATTCTGCGTTTATGGAGGTGTTTTTACACAAGAAAGGCTCTTTTACTCGTAGTTTGGAAGCAAAAATCCAATCAGGCAGTTCAAACCCCTCAGCTGCACTCCCCACTCCCACGGGGGAGCCCCATTGCAGAACCTCCCCTGCTGAGGACCAAGACCCACCAGCATAAGCTGAAAGATTTTAATGAGGATTTCAGCAGGAGCTGAGCAGGGGCTGAATGGCAGCTGATTAGTCAGCAGAGAAGGGAAAGAGATAAGGCTTCACAGTGGCCCTGGAGAAGGAGGAATCATAGAATCATAGAATGGTTAAATACCATCCAGTTCCACCCCCACCTTCCACCAGCCCAGGCTGCTCCAAGCCCTGTCCAACATGGCTTTGAGCACTGCCAGGGATGGGGCAGCCACAGCTTCTCTGCCCAACCTATGCCAGGGCCTGCCCACCCTCACAGGGAAGAGTCTTTTCCTAATATCCAATCTAAACCTACTCTCTGTCAGCTCAAAGCCATTCCCCCTCGTCCTGGCACTACACACCCTTGTTAAAACCCGAACAGCCCATGAGATTGGCCCACCCCACTTATGGGAAAGCAAAGACAAACGGGTGCAACATGATCTTCCACCAGGAACAGTTTTCCGCCAATTTTCCTCCTTGCATCCGTTGTCCCGGGAGCGGAGCCCGGTGACGGATGCTGCCCTGACCCAACGGGAGCCAGGCCTCCAGGCCTTGACCCATGCAGGTTCCAATTAGCCAAAATTAGTCAGCTGTGGCCAGGGTTTGTCTTCCTTTACACACCTAACTGTGTGAAAGCTGCAGCCCCTTTCTCCACGTCGCCCACTCAACCCTTTGTGGCCTTGCCCCTTCCCCAGGGGAGCCTCCCCCGGGTTTGTTTCTCCCCTTCCCGTGCCGTGCCAATCATTAAAGATTCTGAGCAGCCCCATTATCATCCTGGGCAATTCTTAACTCAGAAAAAAAAAACCCCAAACCTCCAAACCAAGCAAATGCTTAAGCAGGATGAAAGGCCGTTAATGTTTTACCCCACCGACAATGCCTGAATCCGTAGGACAATTATTACGGATATTTCCATGGGTTTACTGTTGCTTTCTCCTGACGTGAGGTCCTTTGCGTGGCATCTAATTAAAAATAGAGGAGTTTAATCTGCAGCCAACCTCGGGGGTTGATTTGAATTCTCCCACTGTGAACTTTCAAACATGGAAACACGGCTGTTTGCACCGATGGGATCCAATATCCTGCCTTTACAGTGGACTTTTTACATTTTGGCAGCCTGCACGCCCAGGGTTGTGCCAGACTGCAGCATTAATAATTCACTACCTGATCTGATCTTTCAGCAGGAAACACAAGTAAAGATGACATTAAGTGCTGCTTGGCTTCCCCTCCTCTGCCATTCTCCTGTTGTGTCTTCAGATTGTGCTTAATCTAATGGGAATTTGGTATTAAATTAACACAAAAAGTCACGTTTTAGGAGGTCAAACCCACATCTACTGCTGAAGAGAGGAAACTGAATTTCCTGCTGAGTTTACCTTTAAAACCAGCATTTTAATTTTTGTTTGGATCTCTGGATGAGAAAGAGATGAAATGGGTTTAAATTAGGATGCAGGAGAGGACAGCAAAAATTTCAGACTCCTAATGAACAGCACATTAACATTTGTCCCCTGGTTGTTTGAAAAGATGTTACCTGAGGAGTTGAGGGGACATTTTCCTTCTCGATGGGAAGAACTCCATTTCCTAGCAAGATCTGCAAGTTTTTCCTCTGCATTGCAACAGAAGGGAAACCAATTTTGGGTGAGAAAACTGCACCAAAACGTTTTTATATGGTGGGAAATGGTCTGAGCCACCTCAGCAGTGCCAGGCAACAGCCAGTCCCACACTCAGCTGCGCAGGGGGTGGCAGACCAGGCACTCCCCAAAGCTTTCTGATGTGGCAGAGTTGCTGTCACCTGAGTCCCCCAAAACCCAAAGTGACCTAAAAGCTTTAGCAAGCTACAAGTCTTCCTTTCTCAGGGCCTGGATTTTGGTTAAGTGAAAAAAAAAAACCCAAAACTCCAAAACCTGGAAAAATGAGGAAGATGAGCTCAGTTTTAACGAAACACCTTCATTCAGAGCATTTTGTAGAACGTGCAGTTTTTCACGTAGCCCTGTGTGCTTTCTATTTGATGCCTTAATTATTGCATCCCAAAAGCTATTAGAAGGAAAGGAAAATACTTTGCTTTCTGTTCCAAAATAGACTGTGCTGCTATTTTGCACTCATGCACTGTTCTGGTACTGTTATCACATTAACACTTAGAGATCCTATGCAAGGTCAATGTCTTTGTCTGTCAGCCTTTGTACAGTCGAGAGACAGTCCTTGCCCCAAAGACCTTAAAATATAAATAGATAAGACAGACAAAGGCAGAAAGAAAGAGAACATTTCTATCGTTGTCACAGATAGGAAACGGGGAGATAAAATGGTTTGCTGGAGGTCACTGACACAGAGCTGGGGAAGGAACACTCTCAAGTCTCTGTCAAGTGTCTTTAACCAGGAAGCTGGCCAAAAAAATCCCTGTATTTCCTCCAGTGCTTCATTCAGGCCCCTGCAGAGATGCCCAGAAAAGGGGGCTGTAAGGAATCAGTGCAGACTTCCAGAGAGGCTTAGTTTCCAAGTGGAACTTCTGAAAGGAACGTGGCAGAAACAGAAGTTTTACCATGGCTAAGTCCAAAAGCAGAGACCAAAAATCCCAGGTCTGGACTCCACTGCTAAGAACACACAGGTCGAGGAAAGCAAGCAGGGCTGGCCCAGCCCCAGAGCTGCTCCTCAGTGTCCATGTCAGCAGAGAAAAATAGGATGTTGCAGTCAAGAATCCAAGAAATAAGGACAAGAAAAATCAAGTAGCAACTGGGGGCAAGAGGGGAGGATGCAAGAGCCTAAATTGGCTTTGGTGTGTCCATGACAGCACAAGG
Organism: Scytalopus superciliaris; assembly: GCA_013400415.1. NCBI lineage: Eukaryota > Metazoa > Chordata > Aves > Passeriformes > Rhinocryptidae > Scytalopus > Scytalopus superciliaris. Next base: position 44,862 of record VXBX01001718.1, on the reverse strand, counting down.
ATGTGAAGAAGATGCCTGTTTTAGTTCTATATGCCCCAGAAAGACTGATACATTAAAAAGATAGTGGGACTTGTTTTGGGCAGAATCAAAGAAACTGAAGGGCCAAGTTCATGGTATCATCTACACTGCTATTGGAACACAGGGGAGGAAAAACAAAGGCAGAAAAAAGGGCAAACTTTACAGCACAAGCCGTTCAGCAGAAGAATTTGCACTTCAGCCCCATTTAGTGGCTGGTGTGTGCCCTGTCATCTGAGATTTCCCATCCTTTATTCATTTCTCTCTTTGTGGCATGAAGGATGTCAGAAAAAGAGCTCTCCCTTTCTCCCTGACAGGCTTTATGTCCCAGCACATCTGGGGGCAGCTGGCTCTGTGATTAACTGTGCATGGTATGGTGGCTCTTATCCCTGCCTATGACATGCCAAGCAGGTAATGTTAGAAGTCTCATGTTGAAACAGAGTTTAAGAGTCTGTTTAGTTAACCTAGGTTAAGTTCTGCAGTTTCTCTCTGCTTTCTCTGCCTTCCCCCAAGCATAACTGGTCACAGGAATTTGCATTTTTGGGGGTTTTTTTGAAGCCTTTGTCTTCCCAGAGTTGCTTGTGTTAGACCACAGCAGAAACATCTATAGTGACACATAAACTAAACAGCAGTGAAGAAAAAACAAGTTGCAACAACATCACTAACAGCTTTCAACAAGAGTTTCGTGCTCAGCCTTGTTGCAAGACTCTGCCCCGACCCAGGAAAAGGGGATCCATTTTGGGGTTAGGGTGCCAGAGACCATCCTGGTCCACACTGTTAGAAGAAGAGCTGGTCCCAGCCCAGCTCTGGGTTGATCCCTGGCCCACAAGTGGGGCTGGGATTTGTCACAGCCTGAGTAAGTGAAAGAGCAAAGGCATATCTGCATCAAGCTGTGACTGGTAGACCACGGTGCCCAGCTGAAGACAGAGCAGGGCTTTTGCAACCCCAGCCTAGGGCAGGACTAATCCCCAGCTGTCACAGCTCCTTCACAACCCAGAGGGAGAAATAAAATCAGTTATGCCCACCCTGCAAAGCAGGAATAAGGTCTTCAGCAGAAAACAGTTCCCAGCTGCAGTGTGGGGGACAGGCACTAGCACAGCACAGTGGCAACCCTACTTATAAAGAAAGGGGTCTTCAAGTGCCACTATACCCCCAGAAATCAAAAGAGCCCATATTTCACCCAAAACACTGTCCCTTCCCAGTCCTACAGCCTGTGGTCCGCCTTGGGTTTGCCATGTGATCTTCCCCTCAGGAAGGCAACACCCTCCTCCTGCTGTTTCCTGGAGCACAGACATCCCTGTGAAAGAGCAAGTTCAGACTGTTGCTGCAGCTACTGTGGCCATCCAGGCCCTTCACCAATATTTAAAGAAATCTTGAGTTACTGATGGATGGGAGGCTCTGGCTCACAATTGTCATGGTTGCTCCATGGTTGAAGCTCTGCCAGTTTAGGCAGCCCCAGTGGGTTTGGGCTCAGCTCTTCCAGGGACACTGCAGAGCCATGAGAGATCCTCTGCTTTCTAGAGGGAAGGATCCTCCCCAGCATGCATGGGACAGGACACAATCAAGAGAAATAAGAGAGTTTAGAGCAACAAACACGCAGCCAAGATCAGAAACACAGCCTGCCCCACCACGGGCGATGATACATTGCATATCATCAATTTGTCCATCCCTAACCCAGCTCCTGGAATGCTTTGTGTTTTATTCCCCTTCCTCACATCTATTACTCTCCTCTTCACACTTCCCACAAACAGGAATGCTTTCCAATCCCCTTCTCTCATTTTTCTCCCCAAACACACACAGCCTGCAGAGGCCCCTACTAATTGGAATGGTCATGGAGATAGTTCGTCTCACAAGAGCAACCCCGTGGGGCAGAGGGGATGCTCGGCTGCCCCATCCTGCCTGCAGACCCACACCTGTCCTTTGTCACAGCTGGGCTGCCCAGACCTGGAATCCAATCCCAGGAGGGCCGGGGAGGGAGGTTATTTTATCTTCAGAGAAAGGCAAACAGGATGGGCACTCATCGATCTTGAGAAAGAAACATTAGCCAAGTCAAACACGCAGCGGGGTCTGAAGCAACAGGATGTCCATGATGTAATGCCTGGATTCACCTTGGCATCTCCTTTTACAGTAAGGACAGACTTGGAGAGGAAATGAAGAGATGAGAGCACAGGACAAAGGATATTTTCAAGCAGCATTGACTAAAACTGTTCTAATTCAACTCTGAAGGGAGTCCAGACTTACTCCTGGCAACCATCACACACCATCAGACCCGTCAGACCTATCCTGATGCCCACCCACCTATCACAAACAGCACCTTGAGCTATTCAGCCACCCACCCAAACACCTTTGAAGGGCCCACTGCAAAGGGTCTTTCCTCTTATTGACTCTGTGTCAGTGCCCCCGGTGAGATGCAGACCTGACTGTGAGAAGAACTCTTGCATCTCCAGCTGGAGCCAGTCATGACTCAGCAGGAACACAAAAGCACCTTGGCAGGAGGTAGAACTGTGGGACACCAACTTCTCCCCACATCAGATGTGTTTTGGGGCTAGAAGAGATGGAAGGACTCCTGCAGATATTCTCCAGATGGCACAAACTTACCTTTATCCAAGGCTATGAGACTGTGTTTTTAGTTATTGCCTCAGACCCTTTCACCTGTGGCCAAAGACGAGTCAAACCACCCTCACGTTGTCCCTTTCTGAGGTCAGCTGAGAGTCATTCCAGGTCTGAGTTCAGTCAGAGCAGCAGCAGGATGACATTGGGACAGAGAGAAACAGCCCAGGCTCAGCCAAAGGGCCATTTGTCAGGTGCTGAGAAGTTGCTTTGTCCTTAAAGATGTTCTTTAGGCAGGTACAGCACAAAATAACCTCCCAGGCTTGTCCTTGGCCACCAGAACTCACATCTCACAACACATGGTGGCCAACACACTTGAGCCAAAGAGACTGCAGTGACGGCAAGGACTGGCACAGAGCTCTGATCCCCAGCACAGGAAGGACATGGAGCTATTGAGTAAGTCCAGAGGAGGCCACCAAGATGATCAGAGGGCTGGAGCAGCTCTGCTATGAGGAAATGCTGAGAGAGCTGGGATTGTTCAGCCTGGAGAAGAGAAGGCTTTGGCATGATCTTAATTGCAGCCTTTTGGTGCCAGAGGGGAGGTGACAAGAAAAATGGAGAGAGACTATTTCCAAGGGCCTGGAGTGCCAGGACAAGGGGGAATGGCTTCAAACTGACAGAGAGTAGGTTTAGATTGGATATTAGGAAGAAATTCCTCCCTGTGAGGGTGGGCAGGCCCGGGCACAGGTTGGGCAGAGAAGCTGTGGCTGCCCCATCCCTGAAAGTGTCCCAGGCCAGGCTGGATGGACTTGGAGCAACCTGGGATAGTGGGAGGTGTCCCTGCCCATGGCAGGGAGCAGAACAAGGTGGTCTTTAAGGCTCCTTTCAACCCAGGCCTTTCTATGATCCTACAAAACTGTGGCTGCCAAGGGGCAAGCCCCGAGAGCTCCGATGAGCACAGTCAGAAACAAGGCTCTGAATTCAAGGTCATGACAGCCCTCTGGCAGCAGCTCCAACATATTGAAGGCTCTGGTGTTTCCCAGGTCTAATTGGCACAGATGGCACCAGGAGGAGCCGTGGTCCTCCCCCTGCAGCCAAGATCTCTCGCCAGAGAACTGCAAAGAACAGAAACATAATTAAAAAGCATTGGGAAGACCGTAATGGAAATGGGTGGTGGCTCCGTTTGAGCTGAAAGTCAAAATTGTGTTTGATCTCCTCATTTAGCAGAGCCAGTTCAGAGAGCTGACTACTGGCATGCACCTCAAAAGTTTATCTCCTTGCCAGTATTCCGAGGCTTGTATTCCCTTCTGTAACAAGAACAGTGTAAAATCAGACCTGCCTTAATGCAGAATTACCCAGTGTTTCACAAAAGGGAGCAAACAGAGCTAATCTGACCATCCAGGCACTGATTAAAGGGAACACCCCTGGGAATATTGTAATAAAGACTCCACATTTGCAGAGCTTGCCATGAGAGACCCGTTTTGGTGTAAAGAGTTGCCTCGTTAAGCCCAGCACTGCGGACCTGCCACTCCGGGGCAGATCCTTTCCAACACACATCCCATGGAGGTTTCCCTTGATCCAGTCTACCTCCTGTTTCTGGTTAAGAACTTTTAGCAGTCACTTTTAATGCCAAAACACAAAGTTTTTCGGCCGATAGAAGATCTGCCCTTTCCAGTGGGAAATGGGGATTTGTTTTAGAGGGTTTTTGCTGGAAGAACCCATCCAGTAAGTGGGGGGGGTCTTCCCATTTCCCACTCTTCCTGAAGAAGCAGTTCATATTTCCTTTGGAAGTTTTCATTCTTTCAGTAAAATATAGTTTGTTTTGAAGCTGGAAGCTTTAGTTGTTCTGGCTGAAGTGGCACGTTGGTACCTCTGGGGCTTTAACAGTTTAATTTTACTCTTTTGAAAAAACATTAGAGAGAAACTTACCTAAATGGGATCCTTTATCATAAAAGGCCATTAAAAGTTTTGGAGAAACTTTTGCCTAAGTAAAAAATTGTTCTTAAATAACACAATAGTGCTGCTCAGACTTAACTTCTCCCTGTTTATTTTATTTAGTTTCTGCTCCATGGTCCCTGGCAGGAAATTGGAGTCAATCCCAACCTCAGATATATTAACAGCCCTTTCTTGAGCATGCTACCAGAGAGTTGTGATTGTCAGCTTTGACTTAGCAAACAATTGAATGATAAACCTTTTAAATGGAAGAGTTTCAAAAGCCTCTGTCCAGGATCAGTGCCTTGTAAATTTGCCTGTCACAACTGATTCTCATTGCACTGTTCAAGTTTGTTCTGATATTCAAGTTTGTGCTGCAAATGGAAATTGTATCTAAGCGGTTATTGAGAAATAGTCTTTTATAAGAAAGGAAAAATAAAGTACAACAGGTTCAGGGGAGAATTTCTAATTTTTTGTTTAAATAAGATAAGCCCAATTTGGAGGTGTACAGAAGAGAAACAATTTGCACAAAAGATTCTCACCACAGATCACCTCAGAGTGATTTTCCATTTCTGACTGGCTTTAGAAGTCATTCAAACCTAGCAGGAAAGAAAAGTTGTTTAAAACTAGTAGCCTTGTCCACCTCTGCATCCCAAACAGCTGGAGGCCGTTGCCTCCCAGGAATCACAGGAGTCTGGCTTAGCACAGTAAGGAGGGGAACTTTTGTTTTCTCATAGCCAAAAAACCAGGACCCCAAATCAATTTACTGATCCGACAGCAGCCAACCTGACACTTTGCTGAAATGGCACACTGGAGCCAGCCCAAGTGTAGCACCGGGGAGAAGGAGCCAGGAGCAATCCCTCCTGTTTATTTTCCCTGGATGTGCTCAGTCACAGCCAGGCAGCACCTCGGGCTCTGTGAGCTGGACTCAGGGCACAGGGGAAGTTTGATGGTCAGGAGGTCTCAAGTTTTCCCTAGTGTGGAAAAGCCTGGTTTGGCTTCCCAGCTGGATACCAGAGTGTAGGGACAGCAGTGACCGCACCTGGGGCTGACACCCCAACCTGCAACAGCCAGGGGGAAGTTCTATTGGTACACAGAGATTTGAATCATGGAATATTCTGAATTGGAAGGGACCCACAAGGATCATCGAGTCCAGCCCCTGGCCCTACACAGACACCCCAGCAATCCCACCCTGTCCCTGAGAGCATCATCCAAACCCTCCTGGAGCTCTGGCAGCCTTGGGGCTGTGCCCACTGCCCTGGGGAGCCTGGGCAGTGCCCACCACCCTCTGGAGCAAGAACTTTTTCCTGATATCCAATCTAAACTTGCCCTGACACAGTTCCAGCCATTCCCTTGAGTTCTGTCACTGGTCATAATAATGAAGACATCAGTCCTTGCTCCTCCACTGCCCTTCAGGAGGGTGTTAAAGACACGAGTGAGGTCCCCCCTCAGTCTCCTTTTCTCCAGGCTGAAAAAGCCAAGCAACTTCAGTCACTCCTTACAAAACTTCCCCTCCAGAACCTTCTGCACCCCTGTGGCCTCTTTTGTACAGTCTCCAACAGCTTAATGTCTCTTTATGTTGTGATGCCCAAAACTGCCCCCAGAACTGGAGGTGAGGCCACCCCAGTGCAGAGCAGAGTGGGACAATCCCCTCCCTTAACCAGCTGGAGATGCTTTTCCTGATGCCCTTCAAGACATCAACATCCCTCTGCTGCCTCAACAAGCTGAGTTTTCCCCTTCCCAGGAGCTGCCAATGCCACCTGGCATCGGTGCTTCCTGCTGCACTGGAGCAAGGGAATAAACATGGAAAAGTAAATGCTTGCAGTGGGCAGGTTGGACCTTTCCAGGCAGCTCTGCAGTGGGGCCAAGGGAGCTGGGAGAGCACAGGGAATGGGACTCAGCCAGCTCTGAGGCAGCACGATGGGGCCAGCTGGGGAACTTTATCCCTGTTCTCCGCCACAGAGCAGAGGGAACAAACCTCCACACGGCATTTTTTTCTCTCCAGTGAGCGTTTTTCATCTGAGCTTCTTTTTTGATGTAGGACATCTCACTGTCACAAGAAGATGTCTCTTTTTTCTCCCTGAAAACAGGCCTTGAAAGCCCAGAAAACTGACACTTTCTTCTGCTTTGCTTTTCCCACTGGCTCTCTGTCCTGCCCTGCAGACAAGTTGTTTGTTCTCACTCTCTACTTTCCCCATTTGCTTCTGAAAAAGGGAGATGGGAAGAGTAAAGCAAGAAATCCAGTTTGAGGAAAAATTTGGGCCAGTTTCCTTTTCTCGGTGTTATTCTTGCTGAAAACATTCCAAGCTGTTCTTTATCATTATTTTTTCTTTTTTGCAACCTAATCTTCAGCCAGCTCTACTTAAGCTTATCAGAGATGGAAGGTGGGAACTAAAGCCAGGGCTGGTCAAAAAAACAAAACTTTTTTTCAATTTTTTTTAAAAAATAGCATTTAAATATTAATTTTCAAAGCCAAACATCACCCTCCTCACAAACAAGGAGTGCCTTGAAATCTTTCCTCACTGCTACAGTTCTCTGATTTTTTTATTAATTGCATTTATTTTTCTCTTTGCCTGTCTCAGGATTCTCTTTATTTGGGTTCTGGCAGGGGGCAGAGTTGATCTTGCACACCCAAAGCCCAGCTCACAGCCATCCTGTGATGGGATGGCATAAACTTATGGAGAAACCTGGTCTTCAGGAGAGCTGCAGATTCTTCTCTGAGCATCTTCCCTGCTCCAAGCCAGAGGAAAAATGTCAGATTTATCTTGCTTTACCCTTACCCTGGCTGGAAGAAATCCTGCAAGAGGTGGGGCAGGAAGGGATGCAGGGATGGGTGTTTTCATCCAGCCCAGAATGCCAGGGAAGAGGCTGGTGAGCTCCTGGGCTGCCCAGGGCTGCCCTGGAGTGCTGCTGGTGCTCTAATCCAGAGCACTGGGGTATTTGAAATTTCAATTATTTATGTGTTCATGCTGTGGGTTAATGCTGACTGACACTAAAACACTGCCTAGATTTAACTTCATAAAATTTTTATCCCCACTATGAACTGCAAGTCTTTCTCCAATTTCATTTAAAGGAAACAGAGTATTGAAAAGCCTACTGAGGAATTCATGAGCAACTAGCTACAACCTCACTTTTCCTCCTAGCCAAATCCTGGGACTTCATTACCATGGCAACATATCATAATTTTAATTCCCTTCTTGATTGCTGCTGCACAGAGACCAATACATCTGCTTACTTTCCTTGGAGCACTTTGTGGCTGGTATAAGGAGCATGGTATTTGCTTCCTGGGGCTCATGATCCAGGAAAGGATGCTGAGTCCCTTTTTTTTTTTGGGTGAAACACCCAGGAAAGGTCAATAAAATTCAGCAAACCTGACTCAGGCAGTGCTTGTGGCGCTTTGGGCATCTCAAATGTGAAGGGAGAGCCTGGAAAGAACAAGCTGTGTTCTTTGTGGGGTTTTAGGTATTATACGAGGAGGAAAAGCAGCTTCCATCACTGACAGAGCTGGAAAAGAGAGAAGAGGTGTTAATGAGAACAGAGGCTCTCCAGCCATCGCCACTCCCTGCTTTGAGGTTTCTCTTGTTTTAGGAATTATCACACTCAGAACCATTTACAGGATTAGAATCTCTGTGCTGGAACCCAGAACAGGACCTGAAACACCAGCAGACTGCTGATTATCTTAATTATTTATCTAGTTCACATAAAACCAGTTGTTCAAGGCTGAAAAGGCTCGTTCAGACTCAGAGCCCACCACGGAGCCCTGGGGGGGGTCACAGGTATTTGGTGCTGCTCCTTGGATAGGAGACATCAGCCAGTGAGAGCTTCGAGAGGTTTAGACAATCTGAGCCAGGGATGGGGGACAGTCACTCCATCACTTGAGCATGAGCCATTAATGAGCCATTAACATTCAGAGGTGATTTGCTGCAGGACCCCGTGCCCTTCTCAACCCCATTTCTCCTGGGCTGAGCTCCACAGTGTTCACCTCTCAGTGCACCTCAGCAAGGATGGGGGGAATGGGTGTCCCTGCAATAGATATTTCTGTGAGAATTAGACCCCCCCCATTGACAGAAAATTCTGAGGTTTATTCCCCTCAAACCCCCCACATCTGAAGAAGTCTCCTCAAAATTCCCAGTAGCACCAGTAACACCAGTAACTCACCCCTGACTGAGCAGCCAGAGGCACAGACACCCCACAGATGAGCTTTGGGTCTCTAGTGCCCATCACGGTGGAGGAAGGTAGAAAGGACCTTCTGGAGTTTGGACCTGCCCTCTAATCTCCCTTGAGCTGCATTATACATGTTTATTTATCATGTGTGTGCATGTATGTAATATTTATTATACGTATGTGTTTATAATGCTCAATTTTGTTGCAGACATCTGGACGGCCACAACTCATTTAAGGACAGAAAAGGCTTGGGAGGTTCACCTTTCTTTAAGGGCAGAAATTAAGGCTCCACTGAAAAGAGCAGAATGCAATCTTAGTGGAATATAACTACAAGCCAGCCTTTTTCTCCACCTCTAAATACCCAGCCTTTCCTCTTGCTGAAGGGTTAAAAATTCTGAACAGAAACCACAGTGTTTTCCTTCTCTTTTCCTGAGCTTTTTTATTTAGTTACTCTTTCATTATTGTTTTCCTTCATCTAAAAAGTAATCTAAGTAATTATAATCATAAAATGGATGTGAGCAAAATGGGTACTGCGGGGTTTATAAAACACAAATTTCCCTTTTCTGGGAAATATGGTCTCGCCTGCACTTAAACCTTTCAAGCTCTGCCCAGACTCCTAAGGTGGCACGAACCCCACAAGGCTTGTAAGGCCCTGAGGAGGAAATCGCTTCAATATCCAGCTCTCCTCAGCAGATGCAGCATTGCCAGTGGAGCATTTCAGAGGATCCTTGTTGAGCCTAAATGAATAAATGTCTACTAAATGGGTTTGATAACACTGGACATGCACAGAAACATCTTTGGTAGGGGTGGATCACACAGAGCTGAGCTCAACTTGCTCAAACCTCCCTGATTGCCACCAGGTTGAGTATCCAACCTACATTAGGAAACCCACACCCAGCAGGGATCACCCTCTCAGCCAGCAAATGATCCCGTTTAGTTTAGGGGTTTTATTTTTTAACTGTTTTCTGAAAATAACCCAAGAAAAACCTTCCTTGATGTTCACTAGGCCTCTATTGGCAAAATATCACTGATGTGAAAACAAAGAATCTTTATTACAGGCTGAATGTATCCAAACTGCTCCAGCCTCTTATTTTTTTGCTACTCCTCTACTTATTTTTAAACTGGTAACTACATTCTGCATTTTAATTTATGCAGAAAGGGGGAATTCCACTGCAAGTTAGGAATGGAAAGCACCAGCCCTTAGCCTGGGAGATCATGTAACCTCTGTTAGAAACTAACTTTTATTCCCAAATTGCTAGAAAATCCTGGGAGAAGGGCAGCTCTGACTGCTCCAGAGAAGCTCCTCTGTCGCCTGTGCAGGGACAGGTAAGAAGTTCAAGCCTGGCTTTATGCTCAAAAATGACATTTCTTGTTCCATGGTCCATGTGCCACATCAGCACTGTGGGCCATGGCAGTGTTGGCAAACAAGGTGTCCCAGATTCCCTACGTGTAGTGCATCCCAAATAACTCACTTAGTGGTTATTCAGGTGTAGTGACCAAAACATTCTCTACAGGCTCTTCCAAAGCTGATATTTCACCCACAACAGTCCATGAGGATTTCTTGAGATTTCCTGTACATCAGTGTCCTCAGTGGCAGGGGAGAAATTCAAATTATTTTAAATACACTCAGGTTGTTTCAAAAAGTTTCACAGTCTTTGAACTGAAGGAGTTCTAACCATGGGAATCTGCACCTCTGTGCCCTCACCCACCATGCAACCAGCTGGCAGTCATGGAAGGGTGGCCTTCAGCCGAGTGTCTTCACAGCCTGGCTGTCTGAGGTGGGCACATTGATGAGGATTTGGATCTTCTTGAGCAACCTTAGGAAGTCCTGGGGATGCTGAGAGGTTGGACATGTCCTGGCCATGTATGCTGCCATTCCAGAAACCTCCCAGGCTGATCACACAGAGAGGGGAAGGGGGAGATTCTGCCCCTCTGCCCCCCCAGATGAGACCCCCCTGCAGAGCTGCCCCAGCCCTGGGGGCAGCACAGCAAGGACATGGAGCTGCTGGGGAGAGGCCAGAGGAGGCACCAGGATGGGCAGAGGCTGGAGCAGCTCTGCTGGGAGGGAAGGCTGGGAGAGCTGGGATTGCTCAGCCTGGAGAAGAGAAGCTTTGGGGTAACCTAATTGTAACCTTTAAGTACCTGAAGGATGGAGAGAGACTATTTCCAAGGGCCTGGGGTGACAGGACAAGGGGGAATGGCTTCAAACTGACAGAGAGCAGGTTGAGATGAGTTTTTGGGAAGAAATTCTTCCCTGTGAGGGTGGGCAGGCCCTGGCACAGGTTGGGCAGAGAAGCTGTGGCTGCCCCATCCCTGGAAGTGTCCAGGGCCAGGTTGGACTGGGCTTGGAGCAACCTGGGCTATTGGAAGGGGGGACTGGAACAAGATGATCTTTAAGATCTTTCCAACCCAGACCAATTTGGGATTCTGTGAACCTCACTGATGCTGAGGAGATGAAGATCCAAGTCACACAGTCTCCCTGCAGAGAGATGTACAGTTCACACTAAAGTAGGTGTCCAAGGTGGAAACATTCTCCTTCTCCTCATATACAGAAAACTGTGATTTAGAGCTTACCTCTACACAAGATTTCCACTTGCGTAGCAGGTGAGACAAGACCCACCTTCACCTCACTGAGCTTATCTGCTGGTTCTCCAACTTGGGTGACATCCTGACTCTCTGAGTGAGGAGCAGGGTAGTTGGATGTAGGACAAACATTCTCCTCACAGGGGACAGCAGGCCCCTCTCAGGGAAGTACAGCCCCTGAAGGTAAGACATGGAGAAGTGCTGGAGCTGACCACAGCAAGCCTGACCTCCACAGCAGCTTGATTGACCTTTACTAAAGGCACCAGTGATCTTGTTTTCTCCTCAGGAATTTTTCCCCAATCCATAGCCAAGTGCAGGACATACAGTCATTTAGACCTTGGTGGAACTCTGGGAAGGCAGATGAACCACCAGCAGCCCTGTGCAACAACATGCATTTTTACATCAAGTACAGGTTTTTTTGATGTGCTGATTTTTTGGCAACATATTAAGCAACAAAGTTAATCAGAGCTTTCATTTCTGTAACCAGCTTTAAGGGATTTGTAATATTATACTCGGCTATTGGAGAGCAGAAGGAAATTGTTTGTCTGATTATGAATCTGTTATTTATGTGTATTAAGACCACAATCACCTAATGCAGGGTATTTTATCCCAGTTTTAGGGAGGTGGGAGTGGAAATCGACAGTCCCGTCCTACCAAATGACATAAACCCACTCTGATCTCAAAAGTCACCTCCCGAATACTAAAGAGCTGGGACATAAAGGCTTTTAAAGAATATAGTTTCCAATTAGGTCATTGGTTTCAAACACAGGGTGTACGAAATTAGTAACATTTGGTGGTAAATTTCTTTGAAGTTCTCATTAATCTTGGTCTTGGATTTGAACTTTTCTTGGCCATGTTCCTTATAGAATTTGGATCCCAGTTATGTCAAAACAACTGATTAGCCCCACAGTTTGAAGGCAGGGGGGATTAGGTAGGGCGGGTGTTAGATTTCATGAAAGGCCTATTTACCTCGTCGTTTAGCATGACCAAATGGGAGGGCAGCCAGCAGGGGCGACGTGCTGGAAGGATTCCAGCCTTCCTGTCTCATTAGAGATCCCCACAGCAAATGGGAGCCGTGGATTTGTGAGAGCAGCCACTGTTCAGACGCAGCTGCCCCCAGGGCCCAGGGCTGAGGGCTTCCCTTGACCTGGGGTGGCTCTTCTGCATAATCGGAATGGCCAGCTCTTCAGCTCTGGGGAAGTCAGTGGGAAGGAGGAAACACATTCAAGGAACATCTTCAGGTGGTGTCCTTTCTTCTCCGTGAATGGCCTAAAGCAAACTTCCCCCCAAAACCAACTGAACCCTTTCCATCTATTCCAACACATTCAAGACCAGGCTTTTGAACCATCAAAACCAAGAACTGTTAAGAAACTCCGTGGGATGCTCTCATGGAGCCTCTGCCTATGAAGCAATAAGTTTAATTCATGACTTAATGAACCATAACCCAGAGGAGAAAATACGTGGTGAGTCATGGCAGCAGTGAAGCTTGGGAAGTTCTCAATACAGCAAATCAAACCCAGGGCACACTCATGTCCATGTAGCACATCTCCTTCCTGAGGCTCCAGTTAGTCAAAGAACAAAGAAGGACACTGGGAGGTCTTTCCCAGACATCACAGCCCAGCAGCAGAGACCTGACGAGCAGAAGGCTCAGAAGCTGCATGAAGCAAAGTGCTCTGTCTCACTGAAGCATGAAAGGATTGAGAGACAGGCCACTGTCAGTGCCCAGGGGACACCTGATCCCGAGCCAAGACAGAGTGCCAGCTTCAGAGGGTGCAAGGCCAGCATTACTTACAGGTCAGGCTTGGCACAGCTTCAAGCCTCTTGTCATCTCTTGCACTTGTGAGGTACCAGGATGGGCAGCAAGAGCCCTCCTGGGTGGTGAAGCTGTGTGAGACACCAGCCAGCCCTCCCAGGGCTCTCTGTGGGCAGTGCTGCTCCTGCCTGGGCTGGGAAACGGCCCCAGAGTGGAAACAACTCATGAGGAAACTGCAACTGGTGCAGCAGCAGCAAGGAGTGAAGGCACCAGGAGAGTGCTCAGCCACAGCAACGTGGTATTAAACTGTTAAACTCATCTGCTCCTTGACAGGAAAAAAATCCTGTGACTGTGCTTTAATTTGAGGAAATTATTGGTTCAGGTCTCATTTTATATAAAACTCTTGCTCCCATCTCTAGACAGCCTATTTTAAACACTTTATCGGTGATCAGAAAGTCCTCTCTTACACCAAAATGTACAGAACGTCTTGTTCTCACCAGCCCTGATAAACACATCCAGCTTTCTGCACTAATCCAACCTCACTGGCTCTAACAGGAACTCTTAACATCAATAATCCATACCTATGCAGAGGTGTTTGCAGGATCGTGGCCGCACAATTAATACAGAACTAACTTTAATAAGCTTAATTAGAGTCATTCCCCAGCAGTGTGAAAAGTAGCACTGACACTTATTGGCTGGGGAGGGAGAAATCACAAGTACTTTCCCACAGGTTGGTGACCTGGGGGTAGGACTTCAGAGATGTCTCCTGTAAAAGTGAAGCCACAGAAAACCCAGTTGGCTGCATTAGATGAAGCCATGGAAAATACTGTCCTTTTTTTTTCAGCAGAATATTTTGGCTCAGAACCATTTCATCCACAGTTTGGAGCTCAGTAACATCCCTCACATGGTGATGTCAAAGCATGACAAGAATAACCAAGGGGAGGAGAAAGACTGTCTAAGAACCATTTTGGAAGGATTATATTCTAAAGAAGGGGAGATTTTTTAGGGTATTTAATAAAAGTTACACAGGCAAAAAGAGAAACGTGTTGTGGTGCTTGTTTTCGTGTTTTCTTCAAAAATAATAGCTGCAGCTGGAGGACAGGTGGCACAAACCCAGTTCATTTATCTGCTGGCTTTGGGACCTTATTTTTCCACCATTAAAGAAGTTCTCCAGAGAGCAAAACCATTTCCTTCACTTGTCCTCGTCTCTCCAGCACACAGGACCTGCCACAGAATTCCAGAATGGTTTGACTTGGAAAGGACCTTAAATATCATCTTTTAACAACTACCCTGCCACGGGCAGGGACACCTCCCACTAGACCAGCTTGTTCCAAGCCCTTTCTGACCTGCCCCTGAAACAAACCCACAAGATGCACTGCCCACCTTGCCCCCAGCACGTGGCCAAACCTTCAGCAAGTCCAAAACCCTTGGGATGTCCCTGAGCATTCCAAGGAGAGGCTAAGAGTGATTTGGAAGCAGGATGGTATCCATGTGTCCTTTCCTGAGGTGAACTATAACCCTCCTTGACCCACAGAAGCTTCCAGGGTAGGACAGAGCAGGCAGCACACACGGTGCTCTGCAGGAGAGGGAGGGTGGGAGTTTTCCAGGATAAAGCATTTCCTCTGGTTCCCATCCAATTAAAAATCACTCAGTGGCCGACAACAGCTTCTCATCTGGCGTATCCTGAAACCACCATTTCAGCACAATTTACAGCCTTTTGGGAAAGGGAGAACTCTGTTATTTAGTAACTTCCCTGCTCGCCCTCACGAAGGTCAGACCCTTTTGTTCCCTGCCAGAACAGCGAAAGCCGTAAACTACAGGAGGGAGAGCGTGTTGGGAGCTTGTAGTTACAGAGCAGTGCACCTGGATAACCCTGCAGTGCAGGGATGTCACACACGGAGCGTGGAATACTGTGGGATTGGTGCATCAGAGCAGGGCACATCCAGCAGTGCTCAGGGATCCACAAAATGTACCTTACCAAGGCTTGGGTAAAATCTGCTGCTTTGGTGGGCATCAGGAGGAGCTGATTCTCATTAATTTCCCCTAAGTAGCCTCTTTCCTTCTAGGAGGTGGAAAATAGGTGCAGGTTTCCTTCCCCACAGCAGCTGGCACCTCTGGAGCAGGATGTGGGACCAGCTTTGCTGCCAGGCTCTCATCAGCAGCTGCCTCAGCTTGCAGGGCACTGCAAAGCTTGTACAGGCTCAGAGCATGGCAGGAAAAGCCAGGGCTAAGGCAGGAATGAGAGTAATTTGCCAAGGAGCTTCCCCACCCTGACAGGATTTATTAATAAATTTAAAAATAATAAGGATTTTTAAGATGAGGAAAAAAAGGAAAAAGTTAGTGACATTATTTCTATGCTGCCTTTGTCCAAAGTTTTGTGGGTATTTAATTGTTGTTTTCTACACCTCAGGCAGGTTCACACGACACAGACACTACAGGGAGGGAGAAGCCAGCTGAACACACCACTAATTGTTGCACTGAGTTTTCCCATTCAATTTCCATCCAGGGGGTTGGGGAATAAAGGTTAAAAAATCCTCCAGGCTCAGAAAAATTCACAAGTAAGAGAAGGAAACATCTTCCATTGCTGCTACACGTTTGTTAACATTTCATTTCCCAAGAAATCAATACAGCCCAAACATTTCTGCCGAAAGCACAAAGGAACAATGGTTCAAGGGCTGAAGAACACGGAGATTTTTTTTTATCACCTCACCAAGGTATAAAACAAACACTTTCCCTCTGTCTCCCTGTTTATCCTCAACAATATTTGTCCAAGAAGAGCTGAAACTTATCTCCAGGAAGTTTGCAGAGGAAAGATAGTGGATGAACAGAGAATCAAGAAAAGCATTTTGAGCAGTCCAGGCGGGGATGGCAGAGCAGCAGTTCCCAACATCATCTTCACCTCATCTTGCTTGTTCAGCCTGACAATCAACATCTTATTATGCAGTCCCAGCGTTTCTCTGCAATTTAAACAAGGCGTCGGTAATGGTGTGTGATCTCCAAGGTCACTTTCTGAAGAGCTGTCTTTAGCCCAGTGGTTGCCAGCTATTGAGGAATAAAAAAATGACAATTTTAACTAAAGCAAATTACATCCTGGAAGTACAACACGCTGCAGCAAGTGCACTGGAAATTATCAGATGGGAGATGTGGGAGATCCAGCTTGGAATACCTTAACTTTTGTGTGTATAAAACAGGTTTCTGGGATCCAGAGACATTCCAGTGTAGCCCTCAAAGAAAGTGTAGCCCCCCTTCTTTCATCTCCAGGTATATAGATCCATAATTATGGCAATCTCTTCCCATTGTACTTGGATACATCAACCTATTTAGAGCGTATTTCCTTGGAGTTTCTTTACCTTGAAAGAATTCATCTCTGCCAGACAGGGAAATGTTATATTCTGCACATTAAAAGCTCCTTTAACTTATCATGAAATTTCCATTCTTTCTTTTCCCATGCTCTTATCTGAAGAGAATCTTTTTCTTCTTCCATTCAGCAACTGGCTCCTGTCTGCTTTAGCCAGAAGTTGCCTGGGGCATCACAGTAATTTCTGTGATGATTAACCCATGTCACCAAGGCCAGGCTTTGACATCACAGAACGAGCAGGTTCCTTTTGGGAACAGATGGATTTATTTATTTAGATTTAACCACTGTTGGCGAATGCCACGTGGTGTGTATTTGCCAAACCCTCAGGAAGGATTTTCTCACCTCGTAGTGAGACAAACCAAGGTTTGGGAAAAGGAAGAATTTGGCAATTCATATTCAAGTCAACTTGAAGTGAACGTTTGGAGAAAATTATGTCATACAGATGGTGAAAAGAAGGTGATGTAGATCTTTGGGTTCACTGGAACATCCAGGTGGTGACAAGATTGCGGATGGAGAAGGAACATATTCAAATTTACCTGCCAGCAACTTCCAATGGGCAACTTTTGATGCCTTTCCCCATTTCCTGATGACTCCGTATAGAACGACTTGCAAAATTATCATATCCTTAATTCCTATCAAAGTTCATCTCCTACCAGCTCTGCTTTGCAGATAAATCTGACACATCCTCAGCCAGGACTGACCCGAAGGGAGGTGGCAGAACCAGCCCCAGAGCAGGGTGTGCTCCTGGCCTGGGTGAGCAGCCTCGCAGGGAGCCTTGCACTGCTGCAGAGAAACCCGTCCACAGTGTCTGAGCAGCATTCAGATTCTCAGGGCTTGCATTTATTAACATGCCAATTTCTTGTTTAAGATGAAAGGGGGAGGAAATCTTTCAAAAAGGCTTGTAAATAAGACTTTTTTTTTTTTTTCCTTAGCAGAATGACAGCTTTTGTATGTTAAGTGTATTCCTTCTGGCTGCAGTGCACACACGAAGAATTTTTCAGCAGTGCAATGCCGTGTGTGCAGGTTGTTAACCTGGCAAAGAAACCCCCCAAAACAAAGGCTGACATCGAGGACAGACCCTAAACCTAAGCCAGATGTGGTCAGCAGATTCCTCAGTGTTGCAGAGCCTTGCTCTTCACTCAGGTCTTCTTAGAGTCCAAAGAGTGGAACTGCTTGTCCTTGGACACATTGGCTAAATTCAACGTGGCAAAAGGATTTTAGTTGGGTTTTTTTTGGAGATGGTGGCCAGGATCTCAATGTCTATTGGGCTGGACTGTCCCTTTTCCCCCAAAGGACATAACGTAAGACCTCCTTAGCTTCCAGCAACAGGAAAGCTCTGAGGTTTCCCAGTCATTTCCAAGAAAATTGTGTCAGTTTTCTAAAAGAGATATCATCACAGCTGGAGACATCACAGCTGCTCCCTCCAAAAATATGTGTTGAAGCATTAACCAACCTCACCAGAACTTTACCAGTTACCTAAAACAACCTCAGGATCGGAAAAATCAGTATGGAGGAAAGAAGCTGTGCCTGAAAGATGCTGTGACCAATACAGGGTAGACCAGAACATCATCCCAGCCTGGCAGTGCCACTGGGGACCCCAGGAGTAGCTGCTCACACCCCACAGGACACTCCAGTGTTATTTTGGGGCCGAGCCATTCTCTTTCACCTCACAATATCACACATTCCAAGTGTCCCAGCCGGGCCACATCCCCCTCTGCTGACACCACCATTCACAATGGCTCATGTCTCTGAGCTCATTCCTCTGATGAAACAATAAATATCTGCGTTGTGAGGCGTGGCAATTTGGCTTCAACCTCCAAGGAGTGAGGACTGAAGGTGATCCAGAGCCTGCCTGAGCTCGGGTTGCAGGGCTCCTCCTCACACAGGGTCACCTCACCAGGACAGCCTGTACCTTGTGTGAATGCAGGAGACAGCTCTCAGCACTCCCATGGTGCAGTCACTGGGAAAATCTTGAAACTGTCATACAACTCCAAGAACTGTAAAACAATTGTGGAGGCCACGTGTGATATTCCTGCAGTGCTTCTCAGGGTGGCTGCAAAACTCAAATCTGGCAGTCTTAAAGCCTGCCAACATTTTTTGGTCAGAGACAGTATGTCAGAGCATCCCCCTTTAGCAGGGAAAGCCAGAACAATGCCAGATTTACCTTAATTTTGAGATTAAGTCACTTTCCTTTTCGGTGACAGCCACAAAGATCACAGGATGTGCTGTGGTGACCACGCACCTCTGGCCATTCTCCACCAGGATAAAACCCCCTGGAATCCAACACCATGTGTTCCCTATTGACTGACCTTAAACCTTGAGAGGCAACTGACCAGCAGGAAACTCTTGGTTCAGTCATGTCACAGTGATTTAGATTATCTTAAAATGTCCCTAAATCTTCGTGTATTGCCCAATTTTATGGTGTCAACTATCCCAGCACTTTGAAAGATTCAAACACCCCAAGGCTGGGAACGGGACCAATTTACTGTATGCTCACAGACACGAGATTAAAACTTAAAGCATTAAGAGCCTTCTGGGGTTTGGGTTTCCCCTCACTTCCTCTCTTGCTGGAATCAGGAAGTACAAAGAAGCAACTGTGAAAATAAAACTTAGCTTCTTTTCAGAAAGTTACTTGAACTTTCTGAACCTTACGTTCATTCCCATTGAGGGCAGAGATCCAAGATAGTTATTCCTGTACTTAAACCTGGTTCAGTCATCCTTAGTAATTAAGGGCACTAGATCAAAAATTAAATTTATTGTACCAGTAACACGACCACAATGGATCTTCATAAAATTTAACCACACACAGAAGTGGGTTGCCTGAGATCTGCCATTCAAGCAGGCTTTATTGCATTTAAATATAGAATCATGAAAAATAAATTAAGAATGGGGATGACCCTTTGTCTACCTAGAGGCCCAGGAAAGATGTTTGCCTCTGATACAGTTTGAAAATTAGCATTTTATAGGGCCTGGGATGCTGCCTGACACACAAAATACTTTAAAATTCTGTAAATAATGTAAGTAAATTAACAAGAGATAGTGACTGCAATGAATAAAACATAAGTTAAGTACCTTTCCCTTTTCTCTGAAGCCTAGAGGAAAAAAGTGACTAGATTCAGCTCTTTGGGGGAAAAAATTGCAAGTACTTGTGGTGGTTGGTCAGAGAACACACAGATAATTCAGAAAAATGCTGAAAAGTCAGTGTGAAGCATCTTCTCTTAAACTGTGGAAAAGCCAGGCTTTTGTGGCACAGGCAAATCCCTTGGGTTGAGTTTTAGCTTTGTGGGACAGTCCAAGTGCTTGGGAAGACTCCTCAGGGATGAGTCTTCTCCCTTCCTCACTTCACCACCCTCCAGGCTCCTCAGAGGAAGCTGCTCCTGGGGGGGTCAGCACAGCTCAGGGGGCTTTTTCCTTCCAGGAAGGGCTGCTGAGCCCTGCCAAAAACTCTTCTCCTCTCTCCAAAGCAAGCCAGAGCTCAGAGACATGAGGAAGGACAGGGAAGCCCAAATCCAGTGCTTGTTGCTCTGCTGTGAGTTGTGAATGCAGCAAATGTATGAGAAACATGACCATCCCCAGCCCCAAATCACTTCCCACATTAGCACAGGGCTCTTCCTGCTTCCTTAAGCCCAACTGAAGGCCTGGGAACACCTGAGCCATCCTGGAATATCTCTGCCAGCAAGGTTGCATCTGGCTGTCATGTAGGTTTATCTGGGGACAGAAATGAGCTTGGACGCTCTTTATCATTGGGTTACCCAGTTCCTTGCACATCCTTTAAAGCAGGCAAAAGTGCCATGAGGGTTTGATATGACCCTGGACAGGAAAATTAGTCACCCACCTGTGGAAAAACAAGCACATGTCCCAAAGGGGAGCTCTGAGGTCAAAGGCATTCCAGCTGGCGAGGCATCTGGCTGACACAACATCTATTTTTACATTTACCATTTGGATGTGGAGTCAAAGCCCTAAGATGACATCCCTGGCTAGGGCAGAGCAGGAATCCTGCAGCAGCATGCCCGCTTAGAGGCATGAGCCTTATCAGATGGGCTGGGAATACAACAGCAAGAGCCTCTCCCAGGATGTTTTGGCTCATGATTCGGGATGAACACCTGGAAGCCAAGAGGAGCCTGGAACAGATTAAGGGAATTGGCCAGGCTTTCTCATCTTGTTAACATGCTGCAGGCTTCATTTGTGCTTTGGGCAGGGATTCAGGGGGGTTCTTTATTTGATTCAAACCAGATAGCCCATCACAAATCCAAGGCTCCTGCTCGTATCAGCATCACCCAGACACTGTCCCTGCAGAGACGAGCATCTCTCACAAAGTCAAACAGCACACACAGACCAGGGTTTGGCTGCAGGCAAAACCTAGCAGAATATTCCACTCTGATTCTCTTTTTTCACCTTTCTCACTCCTCTACATCATTCACTGCCCCCAAATCATAGGAAGATTCAAACCACGGCAGCTTCCAAACCCTGCATCAGGAAGCTGCAACCTCCACAAGGACAAAACTAAGAGCATCCTCCATGGAGAGCCTGAACCACATCATGACGTGGTGTCCCACCACCCCAGACAGCAGTTTCTGTTAATTTCCCTCCTGAGCAGCAACACTCTCCTCTCATATCCATGGCAGTGACTCAGAGGGCCCACATAGGTCATGTTTCTGCAACCACCTCATGCCTTCAGGAGATGTGAGGCCAAGCCAAGTACACCCAGATGACACCAGTGAGGACACACTCACACACACTGCCTTAGCACTGTCCTCTGACCCTGTTCTACCCAGCACTCACCAAAACTCTCTCTCAGGGATCAAAATGTCTTATAAGATATAATTTAATTTAAATTTAATTGAGTGGCAATATTCCACCAAGAAAGACATAATGTGGTGAGGACCCAAGACAGCAACACCCCAGGCATGAGACAAGGTCTCTCTCTGTGCTGCTCCTGGACCAAGTAGTTTCATGGCCAGGGAAGTCCCAGCATGACTGTTTGCATTTGCAGGTAACAAATAAAAGCCAAAAGCTTCAAGGGAAAGGAAGTTCTTGTCTTGCCCCTTCTCCTGTTAAGGGCCCAACATCTTGTCAATCATTTCCACATGGTTTGTGCTGACAATATAAAACCCGCTCCCTGCAGGAAGGAAACTGCTGACACCAATTGCCAAGAAAATGGAAGGATTTTACCAAATTCGTTGCTGCCAGATCTGCCTGTGTGTGTAAGGCCTTCCAGTGAAGATATAAATCATTAGATAAATGTTTTGGAGTGGGCCATATGGCCCTGCTACTAGAAGAGAGCTTGGCTCACAGGCAAGGGAAATAGTCCTGACCTGCTTCCAGGGAAGCCCAGTTAATGCCCTCTTGAGTCTCTGCACAGCCAGCATGAAGGAAAAATTTGGGTTCTACCCCAAATGCTGTCATTTACTCATTTTATGATCTTGGACAAGGTACAGCCCCATTTTTGCCTCAGTTTCTCTATTTAAAGTGGAAGTGAACCCAGCCAGCTTCTGAAAACAGCTTTAATATTCATGGGAAAATTAAAAAAAAAACCAACACAAACGTAAAAAAGATCCCCCAAAATCCCCAGAAAGGTCTCACAGATTCATCAGAATGAGGAATCAACAATTATTTCTTTCGTTTGCAACAGCAGAAATCTGCAGTAAAGTCACTCTGTGGGTACAGGCTCTTGCAGCTGGTGGGAACACACAAGAAGTGCAGATTTCCCTGTTCCATGATCATGGTCAAAGTTATCTCTGCCTGGGGACTTTTCACTTAGAAGACACCAGGATTTAAAGTTCATTGTTTTACAAGCAGGCAGAATGAGTTTGTTGTTGTTAAAACCATTTTCCACTGAGAACTGCCCAAATAACTTCCCTTCCCTAAGCCCCATTCCTATTCCCTGGCCCTTGTATACCAACGTTATCAATTCAGATTTAGCTTTGTTTAAATGCTACTGAAAACCAGCAAGAAGATTCTGTCTGACAGAATTCTGTCTATCAACCTTTTTTTTTTTTTTTCGAAAGAGAAGTCTAGTTTTCTTTCAGATCAGGACAACCAGCTCACAGCCCCCTTGCTGGGCCAGGAAACCTGGGGCTGCTCCTGGTTCTCAGCTTTGCTTTGGCATCCCAGTCTTTGGCAGAGGATTTGTACCCAGCAAAGCCCCTGCCATTTGTACCCAGCAAAGCCCCTGCCATGCTCATGGTGCTTTTCTAGAAGACAGAGTGTCCCAGTGAACCTCAGACAAAGACCAGAGTGGTTTGGGTTGGAAGTGACCTTAAAGACCATCTCATTTCACCCCCTGCAACGGGCAGGGACACCTCCCCCTAGACCAGGTTGCTCAAATGTGCCTGTGGGCAATCCAAATTCCCATTAAATCCAAACCAAACCTGAGCATCTCAGACTCAGGGCTGGCTCAGACACTGGCTGGGCAGCCCAGGGTTGGCTGTTTGCACACACATTGCTGCTCCAAGGGAGGCAGAGCTAAAGGGGGGCTGCTAAGCATTCCATAATTTCCTATTCCTGCGGCACAATCAGCCCAATTTCCACCTGGAGCTGCTCCTGGAGGACACCTCGACTTCAGACACACATGAGAAGCACCTGATGCTGCAGAAAGGACTGCAGGAGCTGTGCTGTGAGACCCAAAGTACAAGATGGTGCATGGGATAGAATTAATCAGTCTGCTCTGAAGAAGAAATTCTCCTTGCTGGGGAAGGAAAGAGCTTTGCCTGCATGATGAAAAATTAAAGAACTCTTGGCCTGGCGCTTTCCTCCTGAGGGGAGTTAAAGCAGCAGCCTGAAGAGAGAGGCAGAATTTTCCCTTTATATATAAACTGCAGATATTCTGCCCATCTCAGTGAATTTCCTAAACAAATTGCCCTCCTTGTTCCCCTAAAAAATCGAGGGGGATGTTCGTCTTTTCCCCTCTCCAGAAGACAATCAACTGAAAGAGGAAGAAACCTTGTTTTTCAGTGAATATTTTGCTGAGACTGAATTCTCAGAGCTGCACAACCCCAGAATGAGCCAACCCAGTATTTCCCTCACTCAGCATAAGCATTTGCTACTCTGATTTTGGAGGGAAGAGGCTAAAATTGGTCAGTTAGTGCCCTGTAAATCAGCAGACTCCCTGGCAAAGGAGACTGTGTAGCTACTAAAAAGAGAAGAAGCTCCTTTTCCCTGGGATTTCACCCCTTTCCCAAGCTCAAGGTAGTGAGAGCATCGTCCTCCTCACAACTCAGTTCTCCCAGGGCTAAAACAGGGATGATGGGGATGTTGCCCAGGGCACTGGTGGTTGGCACCACAGTGCCAATCTGCCCCCCTGTTCCTTTCCAGTGGGAGACCCGTCTGTTCTCTCTGCAATCCCAGGACACAGAGGGGTCAGGGAGGGAACTTGGCATGAGGGTCCCACTTGTCCCTGCTCCATTCAGCAGCCCTGAGCAAACCCCAGGGCTCCAGCAGGCAGAGGTGGGGCAGCAGCAGTGCCCACAGAACAAGGGGGGCTTTATCCAAACATCTGCACCTCTGCTCCC
This sequence comes from Scytalopus superciliaris, assembly GCA_013400415.1. Lineage (NCBI taxonomy): Eukaryota > Metazoa > Chordata > Aves > Passeriformes > Rhinocryptidae > Scytalopus > Scytalopus superciliaris. Next base: position 20,996 of record VXBX01001718.1, on the reverse strand, counting down.
AAACAAAAACAAAGGCACAAGCTTTCCATTTTCTTTTATTACCCACCTTAAAAAAAAAACAACAAAACAAACAAAAAACCAAAAAACCAAAACAAAACAGTGGTCAGCCGCAGGATTCCTGTTTTTATGGAGCCCATCCTGCCACACTATTGCTCCACAAGGACATTATTAAGGCCATTTACAGCTCAGCTAATAACAGAGCCCCGGCTGCTCCGTGGGCTGTGGAGGAGCCATTCCAAAGGTGATCCCAGCAAAGCCTAATGCTGCCTGGCTGCACGCTGGCGAGGCCAAAGCAGCACTCGCTCTGCATCCTGGCTGTAAAATCAAATTAAATAAAAGATCCCATTTCACCAAGGGCCTAATACTAATTTGTGTAACATTTCCATTATACAGCGCTGCCTACAGAAAACATACACTAAAGCACTTTGACGATTTAACAGGGAACATTCCAATAGGAAACATTATTAGATTTTCCTATTAAGCTGCTCAGGGCACACGCTCGTTTAATAGACGTTAATTACATTAGCAAGGCTACAAATTCAGTCCTGGCGGAATCGAAGAGACTTTTGCAAAAATTGACTCAGTCCTGGAATTTCTGTAGGGACAAAAGGTAAAAAATAAACCCCAAGACATAAATAGAAAATGGGAACAAAGCCACCGTGTCACCACTTGCTCAGCAGTGGCTCTAAAGCACTTTAATGTACTGGCGTGTTTTGCTTTCACTTTTCCAGAGTGGAATTTTCACAGATTTCCCAGCTTGGCAAAAAAATTGGAGACAGCTCATAATATTTGAATAATGGATTTTTTATTATTATTATTTTTTTGCCACGGCAAAAAGGCTGAATGTTTCAGTTCAGTCTTTTTGTGAAACCACTGAAAGTATTGCATATTTCCTCAGCATGTGCTTGTGTCCCATTACAGTCAATGGGGGTTTAAATACACACTTTGAGTTAACAAGGCATATCATGATTAGCCTAAATCAAGATCTAATTACAGAAGATTGTTGACAAATGATTTCAGACAACATGTAAATGCAAGCCAAACAGTATTTCTCTTGAACCCAACAGAATTGCTCTTTTTGAGATAATTAACTTTGGCCTGGATGAATCATACCCGACATTTGGGGCTCTGCTTCCACACACAGCTCACCTCAGCCACAGTTTGGGAGCACCTCCAGTTTTCCACTGATTGCCAAGGGAGTCTCAGCATGGATTTGGGACTCCACAGATGTATAAAATTTCTTTTGGCTCCATCATTGATACTTTGGAGGTACAATTCTCTTCAGTTGTGCTGTTCATCCTCCCACTCAGCTCCAGGCAAGAGCCTAAAAGATGATCCCCACTTGCAGGGCAGGGAATGGTGAGCCCTTTGCCAGGGGCAGTGGCAGAGCTGGGGCTGAAATGTGGTCCCAGGGAATCCAGCCCTACTGCAGGGTGGGGACATGGCCATGTCCCCTTGGGGTTCACTCCTGACCCCAGAGAGGGGGTTGTACAGACACCACAGCACAAGGGATGGGCAGGTGAGACCCACGGGGGGGTCTCTGATCTTGGGTCTCTTCCCACATGCAAGCACAAGAAGAGTACTTCTATAATGAAATTATATATAACACATATATAATGAAATCTCCTAAATCTTAGTTAGTCACACTGTATCTTAAATTCAATAAGGAGCTGATGACTCGGGGCCATGGACAGACCCAACAATTCATTTCAACATGTCAGTGTTAGAAATACTAAGCACAGCAGACACTCCCAAACCTTATCCTGATCCTTTCCCTTATTCTGAGCTTACATGCCTTCTAACAGACATGTTGCATTAAAAATTAAGATAAATCTAAAGGAAGGTTAGCCCTGAAAACAAGTTTCTGAAGAAGCAGGAGGTTATGGAATTCAGCAGAGTTCCTATTCATTCCCACTCCTGTGGTGCTTGGGAGCTGGAACACAGCTCTTGGGGAGGAGTCTCTGCTGCTGGATCCTGCTGAGTTACTGATTCCCATCAAAGTGACAAAGCCTGGGACAGTTTTCCTCCCAAAACAGTGACCACACTGGGTGAGCATCCCAAGGGAATGCTCATATTCCCTCACAGACTGGGGAGCCTCCAAAGCTCATTAGTTTGAATGAAACTCACACGGGTAACACCTCTTGGCCTGACTCACCTCCACACACAGTGTAGATGGACCACCTGGAGCTGTCCTGTTCCAAACCAAGATCCATAGGTTCTTCCCATATTTCCATCTCTAAGACTCACAGTTTCCACAGCTCCCCATCTCAGCAGTCAGGAGAGACCAGGTCTCCCAAGCCCCTCCCAATCCCACTCCACTGATGGGCTTCCACACTGCCTCATTTTGACCTCTTCCAATGAGAAACCACCAGGGAGAAAGACTCCAGGAGGAATTTGATGCCTGGGAACTGCTCTCTGTGTGCCCTGATGCTTTGCTGCAGGATATCTCTGTGCCTGCTAAGGGGGTCTCCTGGTGCCAACCACCAGCAGGGCTGTGGAGTGGGACCATCTGGGTCCCCAGAGAGATGGGTGAAGGTGGGAAACCATGAAGGAGAAGGGCAAGCATTTTCTCCTGGCAATTGTGGGTAGACCCTGAGTTTGAGGGAGCTTTGGGTAACTCTGCTCAGCCCTTTGGAGCTTGTCCTGACCCTTCACCGGCTCTGCTTCCACTCCCACAGGGCAGGGATGTGCCTGTGGCTCTTGGGGCACACAAGGGAGGAACAGCCAATCCCCAACATTGCACTGAGGAGGCAGAGACAAGAAACTGCCAATCTCAAGATTCCTGACAGCTTTTGAGCAGACAGGCTCAAAGTGAAAGCCACCATCAGCCACCTGTCTGCCAGGCAATCACTCACGTTCTGTCACTTGGGCTAAAGTGTCATTTAGACTAATTGGCCTTTTCCAGAGGTCAAATGCTGCTTAGGAACTCTCCCTTTAAACCACATGCAGCCAGTTTTCGGGCTCAAAACATCTAATTAAGAACATGATAACACCAGCACAACTTGTGCTCCGCTCCAGGAGCTGTCATCACGTGGAATCACCATTTCCTGCAGTTTTTATCATGAAATCCATTATATTTGGCATTTCTCTTCAGTCCCCACCAAAGGAAACACACTGTTATACATGCAACTCTCAGTTTTCCAGTCCAACGCCATTTCTGCTAGTAATGCTTGGAAGAGAGGGGAAAAAAAGTGCTCTAGAAATCATGACCTGAGTGCAATTGAGGCCTCAGAAATAGAAGCTAATTCAAACCAAAACAGACCACCCTCCTCCCTGCCATCATGCCCTCATTTCCAACAGCAAAGCAAGACTCAGAAGCACTTAAGATACTACTCAGCTCAAGTGATGTGTCAGAAGGCAGCTCTGGCTGCAGATAATCCACTGAAATCAGCACTAAACCCTTAAAAGCACGGAGGGACCTCGTACCATCTCCCACATCTCACTGTGTGCTGGGACTGAGCTTGGCTGGACAAGATAAACGTGTTTCTTCACAAAACTGAAGTGTTCCACCACTGAGGCTGAATGAGTGCAATTATGCCAGGTGTTTTATCCAAAAATAAGCATCATGCTGGAAATCCACAGCCTGGGGTGAGCTGAGGTGCCAGCAAGTCAAAGGGCTGGAGAGCAGAGATAACCAGGTAGGAGAGCAGAGTTTCTGGGCTGAGCCTTTGGCGAGTTTTCCCAAGTATCCTTCTGTGATGGGAAAGAAATCTTGGTTTTGAGGAGCTGATGGCAGAAAGGAAAAGCTCTTTGAAGTGCAGCTCAGCAGCAAAGGGCTCTGCTCAGCCCAGGGCAGCCAAGGCAGAGCAGTCAGTGGGCACCATGGGGGACAGGGAAGGGACATTCCAGCCTGAAGGGCATATTTTGCCTGGAACAGCAGATTGGTTTCCTCTCCCAGCTGCAACCCAGATGCTGTTTTTCACATGGCAAGATGTATTGAGCTCTGCTCACAGCATGCACAGCACCAGAACATTGGACTGACAGCTGTGGGCCTCCTTCAATGGGCAGTTCCACAGTTTTAATGGCTCTGGAGGCACAGCTGAGTCTCCTTTTAGGAGAAAGGGGGTAAAACTGAAAAAACCTGCTTTTTCACCTCAATAAATGCCTTTGTATCTATTCATACCTGTGCTTTAGATAGGAGAATCTGGTTGTTGGAACAACAAACTCTCCTCCTACAGAGATCAGGCAGATTCAGAGCCCACATCTGGTCATCTCAGGGACTGCTCTCCTCTCCCTCTGCCAAAGCCCCACTGACATCAGTCAGCACCATCTGAAACTGCTTTATCACTGTGAAAACACGCCTCTGCTTCAGTTTTTATTAAAAAATCTTCTCAAATCTGCTACATCTTTGGCTCCTTCCTGCGAATGGCACTGATCAACATTTGTTTGGGTGTTTACACTGTTCACTTGCCAAGAAGCAAGTCTGTCACCTTTCTGCCATTCAGGATCCCATAAAAACATCACAATATCCAGGCACAATCTCTAGCCAGAAGCTGTTTCTAATCTCCAGGCAGCACACACCTACCCACTGATTTTTGTCAGTGGGTCCAGGATTTCAAGATGATCATCCCAAGGAGGTTGGTGACCTGCCTGCCTTTCCCTCTGCTCTCAGGCAGGGCAGGTACTGGTGAACAAGTCCACGGCTCCCACAGCGCTGCATCCACATGCTGATCCTCATCCAGGAACTGACCTCGTCTGACCTCGCCTGGCTGGTGAGATCACAGCCCAGAGAGGTATGGCTGCAGGCCAGTGAGAAAACAGATGTCTGCCACAGACACCACTCATTGATACTTTATTCCCATTTATTATTTATTTAACGCACACTGTGGCTCGATTAGTGTTCTGTTATTGTGAACTCTGAACTAACATTTTTATAAGCAAGATCTAAGAATAACTGGAGAGCCTTCCCTGCCAGGGGACATGAAAACTCTCTGCAGTTTGTTGTGAGAGGAAAATTGTCTCAGTGATTCCTTTTTTTCCCCCCCTCTCCTGTTTTGTGCTATGCTTATTCAGCCTGGAAAAGAGGAGACTGAGGGGACACCTCATAGCAGCTACAACTTCCTCACAAGGGGAGATGAAGGGGCAGGCACTGATCTCTGCTCTGTGGGGACCAGGGACAGCACCCAGGGAAAGGCTGGAGTTGTGTCAGGGCAGGCTCAGGTTGGATCTCAGGGAAAGGCTCTTCCCCCAGAGGGTGGTGGGCACTGCCCAGGCTCCCCAGGGCAGTGGGCACAGCCCCAAGGCTGGCAGAGTTTGGAAAACACTCTCAGGCACATGGTGGGTTTGGTGGGATGTCTGTGCAGGGTCAGGTGTTGGACTCAATAATCCTTGTGGGTCCCTTCCAGCTCAGGATATTCCGTGATTCTGTGATACAGAATTTCTTATCCTCTGGAGGAAACACTTCAAAAGTCTTTTGGACCAGCAGCTCGGGGTCTTCTCCAATGAGACCCTATCCAAGGCAGAGCTCAGTGCAAGTCCAGACTTCAGGATTAAGAGAAGCTGACAAATAGCTGAAGTGCTTGAGTATCAGTTCTCCTGGCACAGCATGTGGCTACTCCAAGCAGAGACAGTCACAGGACACTTTGGGTATTTCACAGCAGAACCCCCCCCCCCAGTTCCAACCCAGCCTTGCTACCTTTGTGCTGTAGATTTCATAAACAAGATTTCTTCAATTAGAGTTGAGGGAGATGGGAGGAAAAAGAAAATATATGAAAAAGAGTCAGTGTATCCTTTAACATCAGAAAAACATCTCACTGGGAAGTGCAGAGATTGACCTGTGAATATCAACACAATTTGGGACAGAAAGGGGAGGAAAAAAGCTCTCAGTCCTTTGGGTCAGCGTTCAGAGCAGCCTCATGGGGAAAAGCAGGTTGGAGACTGAATTCTCCAGAGACTGAGAGAGAGGGAGATGTTGTATTGGTTGTGGTCCTCTGGTGAAGAGAGAAATGGTTGCTCATGTACATGCAACTAGAGCAGCTCTCAAGTTACTGCAGGGAAAACACCCTCTGCCCACCCCCATCAGATCTGCCCCAGGACTGGAGATCAGCCTCGTGGTTATTTTGGTCCAGACTCACCTCAATGCCATGGGGTGCCAGTTCAGGGATACAACTGGCCTGGGTCTCCTCCACCCTCACCAGCCAGGACAAGGCACTGGGACTCACCTACACCAATTCCCTTTGTTTGGCAAGTCCAGGCTGGGGGATACGAGGAGTGTTTTACTCTCTTTGTGCTTCAGGGCACTGCAGGAACATTTCCAGCACCAATGTAACGTGCAGCAGTTTCCCAACAATCCCCAGCAGAAAGCAAACCCCAGTACAGGTGTGTCCCAGATCCCTTCCCAGCACTGCATTCCAGGGGTGAGGGAGCAGCCTGTGCAAACACAGCCAGGGAGACATTATCAAATGACATTTTCCTTTATCCAGTGATAATTGATGATCAGCCCATTAGAACGGAGATTAATGTCACAGGGTCACAGGAGATAGTCTAGAAAGGACCTTGAGGTCACCTAAATCCATCCAACTGCCCCACAATAGGCTCATTTCTGACAGGTATTTGACCTCATTGGAGTAAGGAGGAAGTTTCTGACATAGATAATATTTTAAACAAATATTTTCTTTGGCTGACTACAAAATACTTCAGTCATTTCTCTGGTATATAAAAACTCTCTAAAGGCACTTTTCTGCAGGTAGTTTCAACATGGAATCAAACTCATGATCAAAAGAGGTGCTGCTGGACTTCTACATTGTTTCCATCAAAATAAGTAATTTTGGGGCAACAAAAGCTCCAGGGGGTTATTCTTCTCTTGCTTTTTTCTTCGTGGTCAGCCAAGCTAATGTTGTTCTCATATTAAAAAATACTTAGAATTTCCAGTAAAAAGAAGTCATTCCTATTTGCACAGATGTGGGGCTGATTCCTCCAGCATCAGGGATGAGCTGGGTAGGGGTGTGATGTGACAGCAGTGAAGCAGTAAGGACATGAGGGATTTACCCCAAAGAATTTTGGTGCAATAAATTCTGTTTTGCACATTTTTCCCTCACCTGGTTTCCTCCTCAGTCCCTGCCTGTGTTGAACCAGGGCTGGCAGGGAGGGAACAAGGGGAGGAGGGACCTTCATTTAGTACCACAGTGAACTTGCCTGAGAGGTGCCACCCAAAGGTGCAGCTCTGGGATGACGGATGTGAAAGTGTTAGTGCTGTGTTTCCCTCCCATAATTACAATTTCATCATGTAATAATAACAGGTTGTGATTGATTGTGACCCTTCACCGCTGCAGGTCGTTAGGAAGAACTCATTGATCACTGGAGCTGTCGCTTGGCCATGCAGAGCCCTTCCACCACCTTTTAGGAGGGGAATGAAACTACTTTTAAATAAATAATGCTTTAAAAGATCCCAAGTCACTCTCAGTCCTTTCCTATCCTCATTGTGTCACTCAGCAGAACAGGAGGCTGATACAGAGCTGTCTCAAAAGGCATCATTTGGGTGCTGTAAAGCCTGCAGAGATCCTTCCTCATCACAGTCACCCTCCAGGTGGGGAGACACTGAGGGGAAGGACAACAGGCTCTGGCACAGGGACAGTTTCTGCTCTCTAATCCCTCCGGAGAGCAGGGGTCTGATCCTCAGATGGGATTTGTATCTGCTTAAGTGCTTTAAAGAACTGTGGGCTGAGAGCCAGGAATCCACCTTTGATTGCAAGCTCTGCCCCGGGCTTCCTGCATGTCCTTGGATAAATCCCTTTGTGGATTCACTTGTGGTGCAGGGAGGGAATTTCTTTGTGTCTGACTGGCACTGTTTCTGGAAACAGGGACTCGCCAGTCCACAAGGAAGCTGCCCTTCCATCCCGATGGGGCTCAGTGGGATCAAAGACCTCTTGGGATCTCCTGTAAGAGCCACAAGGACCTCACACTTCAGGCTGCACCTCTTCCCATCCCTGTGAGAAACTCAGCAGCTTCCCAGGTGACTTCAGGCACCTCTTGATGTCAGTACATTAATAAACAGAGAGATCTGCTGTCTGACAGGGACACAGCCCTGCACTCTGCCAGCATCTGCCAGAAGTGTTGTCAAGCAACTAACTGCCTGTAATTGAGCTCTCAGAAGTGTCTGCCCCGAGGTGAGCCACGGAGAAACTTTACAAATGAAGATAATAGATGTTTATGTCACACACACACAGCGAGAGGCAGCAGGCTGCGATCACTCACTTGATAAATCCACCTTCAGCAGCAACAGCTTTGTCCTCCACAGCAGAATTAGGGTCTCTCTGGCAGCATTTGATGCCTCAGGAAGCAGAGCGGGGCTGCTTATTGCCCTGCATTGAGCCATGCCTGGAGCAGGTCACAGTAATGCATGTAATACCATCCCTATCCCACAAATATTCATAAATATCTGCAGATTTCCAGACAGGATTCATTATCTGCAGGCATTCACCAGAACATCTGGAGAAACAGGGCCAACCACATTGCAAACATCAATCAATTCCTCTCCCTTGAAGTCAACACAGCTATGCCAACTTGCCCTTGCCAAGAATTAGTCAATCTTCTCTAAACTATTAGCTCTTCCTTAATTTACTGTTTATTCCCAGGACACATCATTATTTACACTTTAAAATAGGAGAATGAAGGCAATGAACAGCAAAAAAGACACGCATGGATCCAGCTGTAGTACCCAAGTGCTGCTCCAGAATTAAAAAAGCTGTCAGGCAAGGCAGAACTGGGAGCTCAGGATGAAAACAACACGGAGATGTGTGAGCAGGGTAAGATGCTTGCCAAAAACACCCCTTCCAAACAATCCAGGAGCATAAACCAAGCCTCCCAAAACACAGGACTTTGTTTTAGCTTTTTAGATAACCTTCTAAAAGGGTTGTGAACCTGTGAAGAACCAGTGAAACTGCCCAAGCACCTGGGGCTTAAGTGTTTGAGGTAACATTTTCAGAAGAGGTTGGTCCTGAGGCCCAGATCCCAATTAGGCTTCTAACTGCCAGTGTAAGCAAATTGCTTCTATATTTTGAAGCTAGGGGCCATAGAAACCTAGTCCTCATCAGGATTCCATAGGAAAATGAGTGCCAAGAGCCCAAGTTGCTGTTGAAAATGGGATTGTGCAGAATTAGAAAAGCACCTCATTATAAATCTTTTGGAGTGCCTGTGAAATGCCAAGAAACACCCAGAAGATCAAAGTCTCCCACCATTATTCTTCCTTGAGGAGAGCAGAAAGTGAGGTTCAATAGTTGAGTCCCTGAGATGGTCAGGACTTCTGCAGGTGACATTCTGCCCATGACCTCATGCTTTGGTCTTTACAGACCCAAATACAGACCCTCAGCTTCATCTTTAAAGAGCTGCACATGAGCACAAGGGTTAATCCCTTTCACTGGTGAGGTGGGCTCTGCCACAAACAACCACACAAACACTAAACAAATGTTTTATAGACTCCCCTTCAACAGATAATCCAGCCCTTGTGCCCCAAATCCCATCATATTGACCTCCTTACTCTGAGACATCCTGCCCAAGACCCCTCACCCTGCACCCCACACGACTGTAGTGTTGGAATCACAGCCCTGAGTGTCTGCAGGCTGTTTTTCACTGTTGGTACATAAACACTGTATGTTTTCCAGCACAATACTTGAACAACAGAGTTGCCAAACACGCTCTCAAACAAAGAATGTAAAGCAAATATACACAGAGGAAGCATAATGAGATCCCAGCACTGTTCCCCCTCCAGGGGTGAATGATGCCAACCCAACACATGGTATATGAATTTCCTCAGGACACCCAGCCAACTGGATTTCTTGTACAGTTGTATCACTTTGTGCATCTGTGGCCATGTCAAGGTAGATGGAGTAAGAGTCAACCTCCATCAGTACCACAGGGTTGCTCAGGATGGAACTGAGCACCAGCCTGCCCAGTGTTTGCTACTGGGCTTTGAGCCTAGAGGTTCTGTACCAGCAGATCCCACCAGAGGTCCAAAGCCCTGCAGATCCATTGAAGTTACTTGGGAAGCCTCAGCTGCAGCACACAAAGTAAGGCTGGTTTATACCAAATTGAGGACTTGGCCCTCCACACTGGAATGTGTCCATGTCTCAGGGTCGCCTCTCACAGCCCACGTTGCAGATGGAGGTGCAACACACCTGCAGCTGCACATGGAATCATGGAATGGGTTGGATTTAAAGAGCATCCCATTCCAATCCCCTGCTATGGGGAGGGACACTTTCCACTAGCCCAGGTTGCTCCAAGCCCCGTCCAACCTGACCTTGGACACTTCCAGGGATGGGGCAGTCACAGCTTCTCTGTGCCAGGGCCTGCCCACCCTCACAAGGACAAATTTCTTCCTAATAACAAATTTACACTTACTCTCTCAGTCTGAAGCCACATGACTGTGACCCCAGGTTTTGAGTAGGTCTCTGCTGAATTCCACACTGCATGTCAGCAGGGCTGCCCTCCCCGTGCTGGTCCCCAGGAGATCTGTGCTTTGGAGCTTCCCTGGCAGAGCTGTGTTAGTTCTTGGCCTGAAGTTTACTTTTTCCATCACTCTCATGATCAAAGAAAGCAAAATGCTGTCAGACACTTCTGAGTCGATCCTGTTTCAGTCTGTGGTTGAAACAGCAGTTCGGATGGGTTTGGATTCCACCACATCCCAGTGGCTCCAGCACATCTGCCTGAGAGACCTTCACCTGCAAGTCTGCTCAGGTATCAGCTGATCCATTGGGTTTCTCTTCCCCTCCTGCCCCAGGGACACATCCAGTTGCTGAGATCCTCACTCCAGTCCCCACTGCCCCATCTGGTTGCCTTATGCTGGGCTAGAATTAGCAGAAGTGTTAGTGCCACTCCATTTTCCAAAAAGTTGTTTTCTTAGTTTTTAACTACGTGGAAGTTTCTGCAAAGCAGCTTTCCATGGGTGAAGTGGATTTTCCATAGGAAATAATGAGGAGGAGAAATGAGTCAAAAACTCCTTTGGGTTTTAAGGGAGTTTTCGTTGTTCAGCTTTTGGATTTTTAAGTTTTGCTTTGGCTTGGGAGGAGGGGAGAGTGGGACACAGATTAGGGCAGCTCTGCATCTCCTGCAGCAGGTTGTAAACAACATGGTCTTTCCCTGTGTCCACTGGGATTTTGGACCGTGGACTGAGAGCAGGTTGGCCAGAACCTCTCCCAGTCCTCAGCAGTGACAGGTCATGGACTGATCAGAGTCCTCCAGCTTTTTAGCAACCGTGGGAATGTGATTTACCTGCTCATTTTTCCCTGTTCCTCCCTGAGCTTAGCTTGGGGAATTCAGTACTGGAGGTGGTTTGTCATCCAAGATGACACAAGTGAGAAAGTGTGCTGGTTTTGGCTGGGATAGAGTTCATTTTCTTCACAGTAGCTGATATGGGGCTGTGGTTTGGATTTGTGCTGGAAACAGTGCTGGTAACCCAGGGATGTTTCCCCTTCTGCTAAGCAGGGCTTACCCCAGGAGCCAGGGCCTTTTCTGCTCCTTCTCCCACCAGTGAGGGGAGCACAAAGAGCTTGGAGGGAACACAGCCAGGACAGCTGACCCCACATCACCCAAGGGACGTTCCACACCATATGGCATCATATAGAGCTCGGGGAGAAGGAGAAAGGGGGGACATTTGGAGTGCTGGGGTTTGTCTTGTTAAGTCACCATTGTATGTGCTGGAGCCCTGCTGTCCTGGGGATGGCTGAGCACCTGCCTGCCATGGGAAGTGGGGAATGGATTCCTGGTTTTAATCTGCTTCGTAACATGGCCTTTGCTTTACCTACTGAACTGCCTTTATCTCAGCCCACAGGTTCTCAGATTTACTCTTCTAATTCTGTCCTCCATCCCACAGGGGCCAGTGAGCCAGTGGGGCTGAGCTGCCAGCTGGGGTTAAACCATGGCAGAGAGGAAGACCGTGGTAAATCCAAACCCCTTGCAACCATATTTGTGAGCTGTTGGTGAAGCACTAGGAAAACACTGGGCTTGAGGTGACTTGCCTTAACCCAAACTAACCAGCAGTGCAATTTCACTCTTAGTCAGAGTTCCATGAGCTGTGGCCAGTCAGCCTTATCAAACCCAAATGATGCATTTATTGGCAGGGTGGGCATGACCCACTGAGTTTCAGAAATATTCTTACACACAAGGTACCTCTAAGCAGCCCCAGCCCATGCAAAGGGCCCAGAAAGGCAATATTTGAGGTGTCCCTGGGCAGTGCTCCCTTTCCCACTCTCCACACCACCCTCCAGCCATCTGTTTACTGCCTGCAGCTCCCTCCCAGCTCAGCCTTTGAAGGCTGTGGATCTCTGCCAGCTGAGGCTCTGCCTACCTGGCATTCCTGGCTCTGTGCTGGCTCCTTCATTCCCCAGGGAGGTGCTGGAGCAGCTCTAGCTGTCTGTCTGGGGCACCTGCCAACCAGGTTACCTTGCAGCAACCCAGGCTGGCTGGAAGTGGCAGTTCCTCCCACGGGAGGTGCTCTTGGTGACTGTGGGTAGCAGGATCTGCTTCTGCAGAGATTGGAAACAAAGGAATTTTTGGGAGGTTAGGCCAATATATGTAAAGCACCCAACACTTGTCTGCCTTTCTAAATTCCCTGAGCTACTTTGCTCTGCAGCTGGGACTGGCAGTTTCATACAAGGGTTACCTGCTGATTTCTTTATGCTCAAAGTCTGCACTGCCAGAGAAACCCAGGCAGAGCACAGACCTCCAGATTCCAGATTCACCCCTGAGCAGCAGGAAACAGGTTCATTCCCAGTTCCTTGCTCTTAGAGCTACGTGGGATCAGAGTTGGGATACTGGATGGAAACAACACAAGCAACCCAGCCCTGTTTGGGAGCATCCTCAGGGCTTGCTCCAGGGACTTGGAAACAAGCTGAGCTTCACGTAACAAACCATTAGGAAACAACCAAGACACGAATCAAAGCAGTAAAGCAGAAACAAGGACACTTGCAATACCCAGGACACACATGCCTGGGACAGAGTCATGGATGCTCAGTGGAGGAACCAAATTTTAAACCTCAGCAAGAGCCTGTGTCTAGAAGAAAAGAGAAACAGAAAAGGCAGTGATGCTGTTTGAAAAGGCCTTGAAGAATTCCCTGAGAACTCCAGGCAAAAGCCTCTCTTTTGTTGTTCAGAATAAAAGCCCAAACCAGAACCTGTATACACACTTTGGTACTGGAAGAGATGCCTCAGGGAGCAAGAACAACCTGAGGTCCTGGGGAAGACCTGGGGTAGATTCATGGGAAGGGAATCTGGAGCTGTGCATTGAAACCCAAGCTGGATTCCTTGCCCCGTTTCAAGGGTGATGCAGAATTACCCAGGGATGTTGCTCTTATTAAAAAGTAAAAAATTTCTTTGCTTCAACGCCAAAAAGTTATATAAAAATAATTCATGGCCAGATTAATGAGAGAGAGAAAGTCATTAGAAATCAAAAATGAGATAATTCTGCTGTAGACATGAGTGATGGTGAGAAATAAATTATATTTGGCTGACGTTACTTAATTAGTTGGAAACATGGTGCTTTCCTAAATTTTCTTTGGTGAAGCTTTTAAGCTTTTGACACATCAATTCCCAGCTAAATACCCTCAGTGTCAAAGCAGTTGCATCTTCTCTGCCAAGCCATTTTTTTTTTTTTTTGAGTTTAGCATTTTAAAACTTCATTTCTTTGCTCAGGATTTTGATTGCTACCAGGGCATGGCATGTAATTTCTGGCAAGAAATATCCAGATTGTTCCTGAGGGCAGCTGGTGCTGATGTTCTCCCTACCAGCTCCTGGTGGGAAGAGATCAAGGCAAGACAAATGGTGATGCCTTCAGTGCTGTGAGCAGCTCAAATAACCAGTAGTGCTTAGCAGTGCTGCTCATCAAGCATCTCAGAGGACTTAATGAGCATGAATTAAGCCTCACAGATATAGCTGACTGTATAAATAGTTGCAAATAATATTCCTGGAGGACGATGCTCTTCAGTTCTTAAGCGAATTGTTGTGGTGAGAGTGGCTGATTCTCGCAATCCTATTTGTAAGCCCCTTCTCAGAGGGAGGAGGAAAATGAGGAGGAAGAAGATCTAAAAGTCCTGCAGGAATGAATCATGTTCTGCTGGAAAATAAGGCAAAGCAACAGGAGGAAAAACAGAGCAAACAGCTTAGGGAGAAGAGTTTAGAGACAGCGAGATCAGCAAACCTCCTGTGTTTGGTACCAGTTCCTCTCCCACTGACTTAGGGTGTAGGACCCTGAAATGATCTGAAATAGGCATTTTAATTAAATTAATTTTAATCTGCAAAGGGGGAAATCCTGATTGACAAAAAGCTCTGAGCTTTCCAGAAAGCTCAATGACCATGGGTTTTATCCCAGCGGAAGGTACCAACACTAACATTTGACACAGGAATTCCTCTCTCTAATAAAGAAACCATTAAACCAGGTGCTGAACAATTGCCTTGCATAGAAATGTTTGAATGATTTATAACTAATTAGTCACTATTATTACCTTTTTAAATATATGCATTAGGAAAAGAGTTAACACCGTGGTTCTTAACCACAGAGAGAAATTGGAGGATAATAAAGTTCAGCTTTAAATAAAGCGATTAACGGACAGATCTCGTGGCTAAGCAACATTTTTGAAGGGGAGAAGAAATAACAAAAACTCAGAAATAGAAGCAAAGCACTTCCTACTGCAGTGCCCTGGTGGTTTGGGAACTGGGACTGCCAGCAGCACAACCTCCCAGCCATCTGTACACCAGGCCCAAGGAAAAAAATACACATATAATAATGATGTCTTCCTGAAACCAGGCCCCAGTAAAAATTTTCTCAAGCTTCAAGGTTGCTTTAAATGCATCATTTTGGCCTGAAGCCAAATAAACATGCTGCCACCTATAAAATCCATTGACTTTTTCAATGGCTGTGTTAGCATAGACTCAACTCCCAGCATTACTCCAGCACTTTCTTGCCTTTGCAGATCCTGCCCAGACCTTTCCCTCGTCCTTAAAGGCTCCCCAGCTCTGTCCTCCTTAGTTTCAACATTCCCTCAGCCTGCTCAGAGAGGTCTCCACACCCTCCAGGTGCCACACAGAGGTGCTCATGGCAGCAGCCTGTTCCCTTGCAGGTGAATTCCTCCCTGTTCCATGTATTTTCATCCTTGGTATCTGTATCTTCACAAGGTGACAGCTGTCTGGGGCATTATCTCAGCATCAGAGTCCAGGCACCTTCCCTAGAAATGCCACATTCACTTGCACAACCTGAAGACATGGTTGATTCCTAGATTAAAGCAATACCTGGAGAAAAATTAAACCCACCTTGGTTATCAGCATCTTTCAACTGCTTCACCTACCTCTTCATCAATCCATTCTCCTCCTTCAGGAGCTTCCTCCTTCAGCTGGGGTCCCCAGACCTATGAGAAGACCCTTCAGTCCATCTTTTCTGTATTCAGGATCCCACAAACCACACAGACACCCTTACCTTTATCTTCTAGATGCTCTTGCCAAAACAGCACCTGGGAATGGGCCCCCAGCCCAAACTAGGGAATGAATTCCCAGTATCCACAGGTACAACTGGGAATAGCCCACAGGGAGATACAGAGGACAGGGCAGATGCTGAATCCCATAAGGACTTGAGGACTTGCCTACCCTTTCCTCAGCATCACCAGTCCCTGTGGGAAGGAAAAGCACCCACACCTTTTCCATCCCAGCACTGGGCAACTCTTATAAAACTCATGGAATGAGGGATAGGACTCCGTGAGCTGCTGGAAAACCAGGCTGAGCTCAGACCCAGCCTGCCCACAGGGCATCTGCTGGGGCATTCACACCTGCTCTGGAACGGAATCAAGGTGAGGTGAGAATGAGGTAAGGAGTAGCTCTACTGCAGCAGGCTAAGGTCAGCTCACAGCACATCCAGCTGTGCTCCTCGAGAGCTACATGGGAATGGTAAAGTAAAATCTACATATTTTAAAAATGAGACACCTATGGAGTTTAAGCACTGCCAGAATTTGGGAGCAGCTAATTACCATCCTGACCAGCTGGAGGTTTCCAGGTTGAACCCTTCCTAAATGACTACATTAAATCTTGTGCTCCCTTTTGACTCCTTTTCTAAAAAGTCTCTGAAAAATGGACAATCTAAAAGACTCCCATCAGATGCAAGGCTTGTGAAGATAAATGACACTATTTTAATTCAATTATTTTAAGTGGCAGTTGCTACATCACAAAAATCTGTAACATTCTTTAGGTTCTGCTTTGTATAGCACTGGCCTGGGACTCCTCTGAATTTAATAATGAAGTTTTATATCAGAAAGTGTTGAGTGTGGAGGGAGCAACCACTGGCCCCAGAGGCTGGACTACAGAATCAGAGAATATGCTGAGGTGGAAGGGACCCACAAGGACCATGCAGTCCAACCCTCAGCCCTGCACAGGCCCATCCCCAAGAGTCACCCCCTGTGCCCCACCCAGAGCATCATCCAAACCCTCCCGGAGCTCTGGCAGCCTTGGGGCTGTGCCCACTGCCCTGGGGAGCCTGGGCAGTGCCCACCACCCTCTGGGGAAAGAAGAGCCTTTCCCTGAGATCCAACCTGAGCCTGCCCTGACACAACTCCAGCCATTCCCTGGCTGTGTCCCTGGTGCCCCCAGGGCAGAGATAAGTGCCTGCCCCTCCTCTGCCCCTCCCCAGGGAGTTGGACCTGCAATAAGGTCTCCCCTCAGCCTCCTCCAGCCTGAAGTGCAGACCTTTTGGAAAGGAACTTGGCACTGGACCCTCAGGTCTCCTTCCCTGAAATGGAGCTGGATGAAGGTCCAAGAGGACAGATCTGCCCCCACACAACCTCAGTGAGCAAAACACAGACACTTTCAGCCCCAGAGAAGCCTCAGGCTCCTGAACAACCCTGTGTACAGGAGGGGATCACATCCTGCTGGATCCAGCACAGACTTCGGGGGCAGCACAGCTGCATGGACAGACCTGGGATGGACATGCAGCCCCAAACCCACGGGGGGAGACCACCCTCTGAATGAACAGCCATGCCCATCGCTTCGTAAAATAGAGCTTTTATTTGTTCATACAAATAGTATGAATTATCAGAATTTCATTTTCCTAGAAACATCTTTCTCTGTGTAAAATTAATTTGTGTTGTACATACCACAAAATACTCCATTTACATATTTTTTCAGATTTTTTTTGTGTGTTTTTTTTTGTTTGTTTGTTTGTTTTTCTTTCCATTTTGTTCTTTTTTCTTACAAATTCGTTACTACTCTATAGAACCATGTTACAGACAACACATCACTACTACCTGTACTGCACTTCTGAATACAGGACTGAATGAAACTCAGCCATAAATTAATGTTACAATGTGAAAAAAAAAAAACACAAAAAAACAAAAAAACCCCAAACCTTTAAACACACCTCCAAAATTAAAAAAAAAAAAAAAAAGGTATTTTTTTAAAAAAATTATGACAATAGCACTGATTCCAGTATTAGCAACCAGATGTACACCACGGGGAACTCACCTTCACTGTCGTACTTGTTAAAGTAAGGCTTTTTTACATTAAAAGTCTAGTGCAGACTTCATTATGAAGGATATTGAGTCAGGGCTAACAATCTGCTTAAGGTTTTGAAGAGTGGTTACTCATTCTCTGCATTTCCACTCTCCAGCAAGATTGTTTCATGAGGGCCTTTTGCAGCAGGGCTTGGTTATACAAATTAAGCCCACGCTCTGCTGTATAGCTGAGGAAGGCAGTGGGGTATTAAAAACTTGTTTCCAGGAAAGCAAGAAGGAAGACATAGGAGATGCAAAACTCTTCTGGCATTGAGAAGCAGGCACATGCTCTGGAGGGAAGCACATGGGAAGGAAGGTCCTGAAGTGAAAACGCTCGGGGAAGCGGCACAGCCATGGCTGGGAGCTCACCCAAAGGCCAAGTGGAGAGGTTCAGCTTCTTTCCACACATTGCATAAGCTGCTAGTAGGAAGACTGAGGTTTAGAGAACCAAAAATCACTCTTTTTTCCACCAGGAAGTTATTTTCTTCTCACTGCCTTCAGCCCCTTCCCCTCAGTCACCCAACAGCAGCAGGGTTTGGGATAAAGCAGACATGCTTGTGCATTCATCACCTGTCCTGGCAGCAGGAACAGAGTTGGGGACAGAGGCTGGAGATGAAGCCAAAGTCCTTGAATGTGCATAGATCCACCCACCACCTGCATTCTGTGAGACAGGGAGGATGTGGGGGCTGGCAGCCTGCACATCCCGCCTGTGCCCCCTGGCTCAGGGCAGAAAGGAGACCTTGCCCTCTTTGTGGGAAGATGTGCTTGCAGGCAAACCCCAAGGAGGGATTTGTGTCTGCTCACAGAAGCTTTGTAGGCAGCTCAGGCCTCATGTTATGCTTAACATCCCCCTTTCCTTGAGGTCACCCCAGTGTGCCATACCCCATGTGTGACCCAAACATGGGGGTGCAAGTCCCTGGATAGTGGAGGGTGTCCCTGCCCATGGCAGGGGGCTGGAATGAGACGGTCCTTAAGGTCCCTCGCAACCCACACCATTCTATGATCCTTTGAAATCCCTTCAGAGATGTGACACTGCCAAGCCAAGCCAAGGGCCCTTAGGTTTAAACAAAGCACTGAAGGGCAGTGCTGTACCTGCAGATCCCTGCAGCACACCCAGGGCTGTCTGCTCTTTGCTCTCTCTGCCTGAACAGGACCAGGCAGAGCAGCCCAAGTTCTGAGGGACCTTTTCATCACCCAACAGCCACAGCAGAGAGCTGAAAGGCACAGGCAAGAGCGAGGAGGCTGCAAAAGTAGAAGAAACATCTGGGAAATGCCACTAAATGTGAATGGGCACAGCTCAGCAATGGGGTGCTCCAAAGGGGAGCTATGGGTGACTGGGGAGAAGTGCAGGGCACACATTTATATAGGAAACATACATAAAATTAGATGCCTTGCCCACTGGTGCTTTTGCTGTTTCCAGTTTCACTCACACCACCTGGCAACATCAGGAGATGCTCAGTGTGGTGCATCATCTCAGCTCTGCAGGTGAGGTACGTGGGGTTTTGCTGCCCAAAGACATCATAGCCCTGCTTCCGTTAAAATTTCTAGTGGCAAATCACTTCTGCTGCCACCTTGCTCTGAAAATGTTCCAGTAGAGTCTGCAGGACCTCTGACAGCAATGATAAGGCATGAGACACACGTAGTGCTTATCAGGACCTCTTGAGCTCACAAAACGAGGCCAGAGCTCACAGGTCAGCACAGCCAACCTGTCCTGGAGTCCCACAGCATCTGATTCCACCTGAGGGGAAAGATTTCCAGGTAGACAATTGCATGCTCAGAGCCTCCTGGCCTGCCTGGCTGCCACCTCTGTGCTCAGCCAGCCCAGCCACAGCCCAGACTCCCCCCTACAGATTCACCCTCATTGGCAAGGCAGTGCTGTTTCCTGGCTCTGGGCAAACACTGCTCCTTGGGAGAGACATGGATAGGGCGTTGGACCAAAGAGTGATGTGAATTAACAGGGCTAAGGTTGATGTTCCCCAGTTTCATGTACTGGGAGTTGCTGTGGCGGTGGGACCGGAGGTAGCGCTGCCTGTGCCGTGCCCTGGGATATGCCCTGTGCTGGGAATGGTGCCAGGCAGAGCCCTGGGGGTTTTCCAGGTTTTCTCTGATGGGTGCAGGCTGCTCCACGTGCTGCAGGTGCAGCCACAACCCAGCAGTGCCCAGAACGCTCCTGCAGTAAGGATTTTAAGTGCATAGAGGGATCATGAGAAACAGCCCCTTTGACTAAAGGCAAGAGGGGAAAGTGTAGTGAGGAGAGAGCTCTGCCCACACAATGGGCTCTGTGGCTTCTCCACCAGGACAGGAGCCCTTTGCCCTCCCAGCAGAGCCCTGGGTGGGAGATGGAGCCCTCTGGCTCCGGGTTCCCACTCCTGCAGCCATTGGGAGAACATGCTGCTGCTCAGCAGAGGTATGTGGGGTGCAGAGATGCCCAGCCCCACTCCCACCCACCCCAGAGAAACCCCACCAGGGCCACGGGGCTGACTGGAAAACTGTGGGATGAGGGAGCACAACACCGGAGCAGAGACTGGGACACCGGAGTAGGGAAAGCAAGTGTTTATAAAGGCCAGATACCCGTAACAAAAATAAACTTGTGCTTTCCCTCCCTCCCCTCCTTCCCTTGCTTTTTTTGATTTTTTTTTTAAAATACAAATCTCCCTTAGGAAAAGTGGAAGCACTGTCTGTTACAAACCAAACCAAAAAGGGGAGCAAACAGGAGGGGAAAAAAAAAAAACACAACACACAAAAAAAAGGGAAAAGAGAGACATATTAGAATTAAACGCCGTGGAATGTTAAACAGGTTATGGGCTACCGTTCTAGCCAGTGCGGTTAGGCAGCTTAGTGAATTAATTGCTTAGGAATTAAAAATAAATTATTATAAAATAGATTTCTGTACATTTTACATACATATATATCTCTTTATATAAGCAAACCGTGCTGGGCAAGTAATTACAAGGGGACTTTCCCACGCCAGGCTCAGTCCCAGCCGAAGTCCTGCCCCGTCATCTGGTAGAACTTCATGTTGAAGGGCCGGTAGAAGTCCCGCAGCCTCTGCACCACCTCCTGGTCGATGTCGGGGTGGGTCCTGCCTTTCGTCTTGCCCAGGCAGTGGGGTTTGCTGCTGCCTTCCGCCTTCTTCAGGCACGGGAAGCCCTTGGTTTTGTTGAAGTAGAAGTGTTTGTCGGTGATGATCCTCTTGAGGCCCAGAAAGTCCTGGACCCTGCCCAGCTCCCCCGCGGGGTCGCTGATCAGCCTCTCCCCGCTGACGAAGAGGATCTGCCCGATGGGGAAGTAGAGGAGCCAGTTCTCCAGGTGCTTGGCGTAGATGCCAATCTGGATGGCGCTCCACGAGGTGTCGATGAGGCCCGTAGTCCTGTTTTTGAAGGTCAGGCTCTCAAAGGTGGGGATATCGGGCTTCTTGGAGAGCGTCTGGGTGTAGTCCGAGATGGCTCTGGTCACGGGGTCCCGCACCACCACGATGAGCTTCGTGCCCTTGGACATGGAGGAGATGCGGGCTGGGGCCTCCTTGGTGACGAAGTA